>OU343219.1:251102590-251471484 GCA_910596185.1 Chrysanthemum makinoi | reverse complement strand
TTTGAGCACTCGGAGATCGTTAGTGTTGCCTATGTAATCACAAGCAAACTAATAGAAGATCTCTACAACTAGTATTTTGTAGCGGAAATAAAATATAAGTTACAATAACTAAGAACTCTTTGATCCTCTATGGATCTTTTGATTATAGAAACTCTATGTTTCGATGTTTTCAAGACTTGAAAGACTTTCTCAAAACTTATCTATTACAAACTATAATGGTTTCTTATATAGGCAAGAAACCCTAATGAGCGTTGACAATTTATGCTCCTAATACTAACATAGACTAAGCATGCATCTAGACAAGCATGCAACTAATCATATTGTTTTGTTCATCATATTGTTTATTCTGATTAAGCTCTACATAATACGGCACCAACCTATCTTTAATACTGGCCGACTTTTTACTCTATTCTGAGCTTATCTCTCCTACGTGGTACACTTTCAGCAAGAACACAATATCTGCTTTAGCATTTCTCAAGAAGTATAACTTCAGAGAATCCATTCTTCTTCGGCGGAATCTCTTCAGAATCTCGGCAAATCAGTAGTTTACCTTAATTCCCAACACTTTACTAGATTTTGACTAAACTAGATAAATGACTATATGACATATAAACTATATAAATACCATTTTCACAAGTTTTAACTCTTATTTAAAACTATGAATTATTAATCTAAAACTATTTTTGTAACCTTTATATTCCACAACATCATAATATGACACGCCGAAATTATTTTCATCACAACACTTACACATGGTAAATGCTTCACGACACAACTTATACTATCATGTTCAAATAGTCTTTGACATATGTTTTATACAATATTTGTCTCACAAATACTTACTTATAAATGATAAGTACTACAATAGTAGGGAATTTCATTATCATAAAGAGGTATCGTATTATTGAGTTGTGGGATTTAAAGTGTCCTAGCTCCTCGTCGATTACTACATTCTTGATTTTGATACGAACGGTGGTACAAGGTCAATTATGAGCCAAACAAACACTTAGATTTAACTTAATATCCATGTACAACATCATAAGCCAACAAATTACATATACTTGTACACTACATTCTATACTAAACATAATTATTATACTTCGTAGGTAATCACTATCTCGACATACAGTATGCTATAAGCTACTATTGATAACTACGGTGAGTTTCATCGGTTTAACCTGCTTTATAAACTCTTTTGGGGAGACTCTGCTTTTACTACATGCTAAAATGCTTTATTATGGACAATTACTTGCAAAATGAATGCCTTGACTGTATTATTGCATGCCTAAGTTGTTTTTGCCAAAAGTCCCAAACATCATGGACCACTAATCACCCATCGGTTTTTGCCAGATCTTTGCAGCAACATATGACATCATGTACATCAAAACATATAAGTTCAATACTATTCTCATCACTTCCAGGTGTGTTAACTCCTGTGAGAGGTGAATCATTGAAATTAATGGGTTTGATGTCTCTTTACCAATAGCCATTACTACTGGAGTAGCCACATGTTTAGGTTCGTAAACTATGGTACATTGATAACCATCTGATTTATTGGCAAACCAGCAACCATATAAACGGATTTGATGTGTCTTTACCTGGAGCCGTTTGCTCAAGACTAGTCAATTCTTAGTATTGGTGAATTGAGCACCAAATATGGAGTCAGTTGCCTTTACCACATGCCATATACATGTGGGCTAGCCAATTCTTGGATTCCAAAAGGAATAGACCATGGTGAATTGATGACCATACAACCCTCAGCAGTTAAGCATGGGTGGTTGCATACCCTATGATTTTGAGCAAACCATTACAACTATCAACAGATTTGATGTGTCTTTACCAAAGCTGTACCCTTTGGACTAGCCAACTCTTTGACATACACAAGGTACATCCGGTGAGTTTAAAGACCATCTGAATTGGACAACAAACAAAACTTTTTTAACTAAGAAATTTATAAAACTAAAAAGGATTGATAATAAGTTGAAAAGGGAAATTAAAACTTAATTTTTATTAAATAAACGCTATCACTATTTTTAAAATGATGTTTTTGTGAGTTTTCTTTTTATGAAAGACTTTAAAAAATTTAGACACAAATAGACAAATAACATAAATAAAGCAAACTAAATGAACAAAACAAAGTAGTGCAGAGAGTACCAAGGTGTCTGATATGGATGAAGAATAAGCCTATTGCAGTTGTTGGAGTTGAGTTTTGATCAATCCCACCAGTGTTAAAGCAGACTGTCTTTCATTTCCCACGGATGGAGGAATTTCCAATTTTGACTCAGCATCTTTCCATAAGTCTTTGGGGCAAGTGATACTTCTTTCAGAAAACATGCAGACAGTGATTCCACCCTTAGTCTCAAGCACATGCACACGAGGGAGAGGATAGAATCTCCAGGATGTAAGCTTCCACCGATGTGAGTTTTCCCAAATGGAAGATGCTTTGCTATTTGGAATGTGGGATTTGAACAGAACTTGAAGATCTCCTGGTAAGATCATCCCAGAACCTTGTGGTTCCTTGTTGCAATAATAGGTGTTAACTTGGGTGAACAAAGAAAGTAAGTCTGCCCTGTCTACCAAGTGTAGAATTTCCTTTAGAAAGGTGAATCCTATTGAAGTGGAGTCTCTTCGAAGAAGAACATTCATCTCATCATCCTTTAATGTCCACACTAACACCTCATCTAATGTCCATCGGAAAATCAGCAGAACCCTTCTATAATGAAAGTTGAGTCATCAGCTTCAAGATCCAAAGAAGATCTTTTGGTCATTCTCTTCTTCCTTCTCCAGGCGATAGATTTCCTAGAGGGAGCATTTTCATCATGTGCATTTGTGGTAGGACTTGAACCGGTAGATTGAGACTTGGTTGAAGCGCGAAGTGCATTCATCCTGTGGAATATCTTTATAGCCCTCTTTGTTTTAGTTTCTGTGAGATCGGCTTCCTTTCTTGAATCTTCCAGTGTGACAACAGGTGCCACGAGGGGAGGGAGTTGAAGCTTTAGGTGCTTCAGGAGAAATGGAAGATGGTTCAGCAGATTGACCCTTGATAGTAGAGGAAGCAACTTCGGAAGTTGCTTCAGCAGAATGATCAAGAGGATTCCTTGGTTGGAGCATCATCAGCCTTGAGTCTTTTGGCTTTTGGAGCATCTTCATTCTCTGAAATTCTTTTTAAGTTGGTAGAGGAGGAGGATGATGATCTGCCCTTCATGATTTGATTATATTTGCGATATAGGACATGATCAGGGAAAGCCTTGACTTGTTTCATTGTTAAACCAGAGTTGTACATTGAGCATTGGTTCTTCACCACCCTTCTCATTTCATCTTTAGTAGGGGGTTTTTCTTTGGCCTTCTGAGCTTGGATGGCCCTCTTTTGTGCAATTGCTTCTTGCCTCCTTTGTCTTCCCTGAGCCATCATTCGCTCCACATAGTTGTCACTAAGGAAATCACCACCTAGGATGCTTTGAGCTAGAGAAGGTCTTGAAGTGACTTCTTGAGTTAGAATATCCCGTGTTCAGCAGACATCCGAGTCCTCAGTTCATCAAGTTCTTTTCTTCTCTCGGGGAGTTAAAGATGAAAATTCCTCTGTTTCAAGTTGTTTAGCCAATGCTACACTTTCCTTTGACTTCTCAAACTCAGCCAATCTACTTGCTTGACCCACCCTTTCCACCTCACTCACCGTCGGACCAAGCTCATCTTCAGTGATGACATTTTTTCCTTTATCATCAGACTTCTTGGCACACTCTTCTTCAGTTAAATCAATGACAGTACCTCAAGTAGTACCTAGGTTAACATGTTGATGCCGATCATCCATTGGAGTGGTCATAGTAGCAATGTCGCAGATCTGCGAGGGGAAAGGTCTGTTGGTTCTTGGACCGATGCAGTTTGATTAGGATCGAAGATACATCCTTCATAAGTACATCGGCAGATGCATCCTTATCTACCCTGGTTCCTTTGAAGCTTCAGAAGAAACCTTATGAGAATAAGATCTCTTCCTTCTTTTGTAAAGGACAGGCTCCTTCTTCTTTGAGGAAGTGGCGGCTAATGACAAAGGATCATTGAGAGAAACATCAGCCAACATGTCCAGAGACTCAAAATGGGGATCTTCTTGTTCTTCATCAGAGGAAACCACAAGTTTCCTTTTGGAGGCCCCTTTTAGTTTGTGCTCTAAGACCTTGACCTGATTTCCCAGTTCTTCAATCTTAACCCCAAGAGAAGACTTGGTCTCTGCAAGCTCCTTTTTCAGACTCTTAACCTCTGCAGCATACCTGTTGACAAGAGCATACACAGATGAGAGTGTAATGGGGTCCTCAGCTCCACCAGCAGATTGCTCTGTGGTAAGAGGAGCCTCATTGGACCTTCGAATTAACTGGTCATGCTCAATGTGAGGAAGATCTTCATCGAGAGGATTCCTCACAGGACTTGGTGTGGGTGGTCTATTGAGATCTGACTCAACATGAGTAGCTAGAGTGGGTGGAGGACTGGGACATGGTGGTTGGTCTGGAGCAACATGAGTTGCTTCAACAGTTGAAGATGGGCCCTCATCAAAGTGAACCAATGGATTACCATCAGTAGCAACAGGTGAGGAAGGAGGACTATGAGCCACATTCCCTTCATCAGCAGCCTCATTACCTTGGGGCAACATGGCTGCTAGCAAGGGATGATGTTCCCCCTGAAAGTGGGTTCTCATTGTAGCAAACAATTTAGCAGTTAAAGTACTTATGGGATAGAAAGATTGGGCTTGGGTATGTGTGTCTAATATCATTTGAAGAAACCTTGGGTACATTAAAAACTTTCCCTTTGTCTTTTGAATATTTTCAACCAAGTTTTCAAAAATATACTTAGAAAAATTGAAAGTTACCCCTTGTGAGAGACATACAATACCATAGCCCAATCGAGTAGAGAACTGGTCCCATCCTCCAGTCTTGTTGCTCATGCATTGGAGCAGTGTGTGAACCAAGAACCTCCATTTTGGACAGAGTTCCTTCTTTAGCCACATATCTGTTCTTGTTCCTCGATACCCAATAGCCCTTAGCCCATTAAGCACATCTTCCTGATTCGAATGAAATACTCCTTCAGCATCTTCCAGGTGAAGCTTCCTCCTGATCAGCTCCTCGGTCACAATGTACGCTATTTCATCAATCAGCCCTAATCTCTCTCGCTCCTCTTCTCGGTTTCCCAAAATTGAGTGATCAGAGACTCATATATCTCATTTGGAGAATGAGATAGAGCATAGCAAATCTTTGACCTTTTCAAGAATTCCACCATAGGTTCGTCGCAGTTCATAGCCCTTGCCGTTTCCCAGAAATGCGACTTTGTTGTGATCATGTTTGAATTCAAGAGCCATGAGGAAAATGAGTGTTTAGGATTATGATTTTGAAGTGGTGAGTGTTTGTGAAAGTGGAATGAAAGAGAATTGGTTTGTTCTAAAGCGAGTAATGGTGGGTGAAGTGTTTTTGCCCAAATTATAGTCAAAGAAAAATGGACTGTTTGTTTGACCTTTGACGACGTGTATTGCATCTTTGTCCCAACCCAAAATAACACTTCGGCAGAAACATATGATCAATCTGCTGAAGTTATACCTTCAGCAGAATGCATCAAAGATTAGAGTATCTTCGGTAAGTTTCTAGAATTACTGTGCCACCCACTTGCATTAAACTCATTGAACCTTGAATCCGTCTATAAAATGATCCCAATGTAACTCATCTCTTCATCAAGATCCCCAAATAATTACCACAAACCCTAGAAGCAAAATAAACCCAATTAATGAAATTGCACCATGAATACCAAACCTGAGATCATAGATCTCACTTCCTCATCTTCATCATCATCATCAAGTGGTGAATCAAACCCATGGTACCATTACTTCCCTCAACCCTATCTACGACCAAATAAATCGCCCTTTCTTCCTTCTTCGAAGATGACAGGTAGTGAATCCAAGTGAATCTGCGATGATTCGATGACTCCTATAAGGAGGGAACGTCTTACTCCCAACCTCCAAAGACCTTGGTCTCCACAAAGACCTCGTGCCAGGAATCCTCCACTCCCCAAAGATAGAGAGGTGGTTCTTGGTCTCACTGCGCCATCTTTTGGTGCATGAACACACATCGGATAGTAGAAGGGCTTAAGGAGGGTGGATCGATTGCATTTTGGTTGAAATGAGTAGATGAAGCACACATGACACGTTAGTTCTCTACGCCATCCTCGTGGTCATCGTCATCATCAATCGTTTGCATCAATCCATCCTCCCATTTTGGTCCTTAGCATCTTCGTCGAGTTGGTCATGCATATCCAACCAGCCAGTTAAACGGAATGGGTGGTTACGCAAGACCTACGAAAGCAAAGCCAGCATCTAATGCATATCCAACATTCACTTAGATTTCAGAATGAGGGATATACACTAGTTTAGGCTTAGCTTAAGTGTACAACTCGTATCTTGTAGATGCATAGTAGTAGGTTGACTTTATGTAAGTGTAAGTGTAAACTGTTTCTTGAATGAATGAATGAACAATTTGACTTCAATTTCTTTTCTTCAAGATATAACTTCAGTGGAATCAAATTGTATGCTTCAGATCATTGATTTCGAAGAAACAAGCAACATTCTTTTAGCTGTTTTGACCATATACTCATGAACCACACTTGATGAATTTGAACTTGATCAGGAAAATACAAACTGCAATCCAGATAATGACCAGACAAAATGCAGTACAGGCAACTACAAAACAGACAAACTGCAAAACAGACACAACAACATACACAACAACAAAAACAAACAAACTAGAGGAATATTAGTAGTTAGTGTTGGGATACAAACTAATATACAAAAATAATATACAAAAATAATGCAGAGTTTGCACAAAATCCTCCCCTGAGGCATATGCCTCCCCTGAGGCCTATGCCTCCCCTCAAACTATGCAGTCAAGGGTTTAACATTCCAATATTGACCACGAGGTGTTGAAACCTTGGTCCATCAAACGCTTTTGTTAACAAGTCTGCCACATTATCATCAGTATGGATTTTAGCCACTTTTATCAAATGTTTTTCATAAGCATCTCTTATAAAGTGGTGCCTGATTTCAATGTGTTTCGTTCGACTGTGAAAAACTGGATTTTTGACTATGCAGATGGTACTTTGATTATCTATATGAATTGTAGTGTTCATAAAGTTGTACCCATAGTCCAGAATTGGTTCTCAATCCAAAGGACTTGTCCACAAAGAATTTGCAAAGCAACGTACTCTGCTTCAATAGTTGAGGTGGCCACGATGGTTTGTTTCTTGCATTGCCAAGAAATCAACCTCTTACCAAGAAATTGGCAGCCCCCAGTTGTGGATCTTCTATCCAGATTTGCACCAGTATAATCACTGTCACTATATGCTTCCAACTTGAAAGGAGATTCCTTTGGGTACCAAAGGCCTAAAAGAGGTTGGCCTTTGAGGTACTTAAAGATCTTCTTGACAGTATTGAGATGGGAAGCAAGTGGAGTGACTTGATGTGGAGAACAAACACTCACAAAGAAATGTAATATCAGGTCTTGAAGCTGTCAAATACATCAATGAACCAATCATGGATCTGTACAGATGAACATTCACAGGTAGATCTGGTTCATTATTTGCTTTAGGCTTTGGAGCTTCATAAGGTGTTGTGGCAGTCCTAACACCTTCCATACCAAACTTTTTCAAAATGTCCCTCACATATTTATCTTGACTGATAAAGATGCCATCCTGTTTCTGCTGAACCTGGAGACCCAAAAAGAATGTAAGCTCTCCCATAGCACTCATTTGAAATTCACCCTTCATGAGTTCCTCGAATTCCCTCGCACCAAGCTTCGTTTGTGGAACCAAAAATAATGTCGTCCACATACACTTGCACCAAAATGATGTCCGAGTAATTCTTCTTGAGGAACAGAGTTTTATCAATAGCACCTCTTCTATAGCCATGCTTCAGCAGGAACGACGAAAGCCTAGCATACCAAGCTCTAGGTGCCTGATGTAAGCCATAAAGAGCTTTAACCACCTTGTAGACATGATTTGGGTGATCCGGGTCTTCAAATCCCTTGGGTTGAGTGACATAGACCTCCTCTTCAATCTCACCATACAGAAAAGCACCCTTGACATCCATTTGATACACCATGAAACCCATGTATGAAGCATATGCCAAGAAAATGCGAATTGCTTCAACTCGGGCAACAGGTGCAAACACTTCATCATAATCAATCCCTTCCTCTTGTCTGAAGCCTTGAGCTACCAACCTTGCTTTGTTTTTGATCACAACACCCCTAGCATCTCTCTTATTCTTCAAAACCCATTTTGTCCCAATGGCATATTTGCCATCAGGGAGTGGAACCAAAATCCAGACCTGCTGATTGTGAAATTGTTGCATTTCTTCTTGCATTGCTTCTATCCAGCTTGGATCGTTGAGAGCTTGAGAAACACTAGTTGGTTCCACTTGAGAGAGAAAACAAGCAAACAGACAATGCTTGAGGTCTGTGTGATTGTCTCGTTGCTGGTTGGAGACATAAGAGAGAAAAGCAATCTGTCCAAACTGAGGACCGGTGATAGCCCTTCTAGTTCTAACAGTGCCGAAGATCACCTATAATGTTGGATTGAGGATGAGCTATGTTGATCCGCTGAGTAGTAGTGGGGTTGACTTCAATGGATGAATCAAGATTAGTGATGGTTGGTTCAAATTCAGCATCATAAGAAGGTGAGGTGAAAATGCCGCTTTGGGTTGATGATTTCCAAGATCTGAAGGTTTTGGAAAGCGTGTATAGGGTTCACCAAAGTCTGAAGATACTTGAGGAGGAACAGCATAGCCTTCAGCAGAGTTGGGGAAGGTAGGTGTGACAGAATCAACTTCAGCAGAAACGTGGTTTCTACCGACTCCTTCATTATTAACCTCTCCATTCAGTTTCTCTGCTTCAAGCTTAGCTGCAAATTCTTGAGTCTGGAGCCTAGCAAGGTCCTCAGCATAATGAGAGTCATCTTCATCACTCGAATCAGCAGTATCCTTGGAGGTGGTACCTGTAATATTGTTAGGGGAGAAAGAAGGTACAAGTATGGGTTGCTCATCATCTTGAAACTCATTTTCAGAGCCATCATCTAGGGGACCTGCATTGTTAGTTGGAGACACTTGAGGACCCGCATTTTGGTTAGCCGATGTCGTGGTAACCCAGATAATCAGTTAAGTAGTCAAGGTCAAAGGACCATGAATGACCTTGTCCTTGAACATTAGGCTTGTCTTCCAAAAATCTCAGGTTCAACGTCTCTTCTATTTTCTTGGCTTGCAAGTTGTACACCCTGTATGCCTTACTATGAGGTGAATAGCCCACAATATAACCATCATCAGCCTTCTCATCAAACTTTCCCAATGGATCACTTGTGTTCAGAATGGTCACTTGACAACCAAAAGGTTTTAGGTAGTGAATGACAGGAACTTTCCCAAAGAGAAGTTCATATGGGGTTTTGAGTTGTGGTCTAGTAATGGACACCCTGTTTAGCAAATAGCAAGCAGTGCCAACGCTTCAGTCCGAACATAGTGGGCAGTTTAGAGTCTGCAAGCATGGATCTTGCAGCCTCTATTAAGGTCCTATTCTTTCTTTCAGCTACCCCATTTTGTTGTGGGGTTCTTGGATTACTATAGTCCCTCTTTATGCCTTTTGACCCACAGAGTTCTAAAAGAACAGCATTTTTAAACTCTGTCCCATTATCACACCGAATAACTTTGACCTTTTTGTTCAACTGATTTTCAACAAGAGTGATGAATTCACAAGACTTGAGATGTTTCATCTTTGTTCGAGAAAGAAAACCCAACAAAATCGCTATAGCCATCAGTGATCACCAAACGAAGTACTTATGATCAATGCTTCTGACTTGAGTTGGACCAAACAGATCCATGTGAAGCAACTGAAGAGGTTCAGTGATGATGCTCATAGCATTGATCGCTTTGTAAGAGGCTCTGTGTTGTTTGCCTTTATTGCAAGCAACACAATTATGATCATTGGTAAAAACTTTTGTGGGAAGACCTTGAACAAGACTCATTTTAGAGAGTTTGTTAATGGTCTTGTAATTCACATGTGCCATCCTCCTATGCCATTTTGTGGATTCATCAAGTGATGCTTTAGCCACCAAACAAGTGAGGTCACCACCTGGTTGAACTTCATTAAGATTGAATGTGTATAAATTGTGGGTTCGAGGGACTTTCAAAGAATTGAAGTTTCTTCCGGGAGTTTGAAGTCTTTAGACAGCACAAGACATTCATTCTCTGTGAAGAGGACTTTGTTCTTAGTGTCACAGATTTGTGAAACAGAGAACAAGTTGAAATGCTGAAGTTCCTTAACATAGTACACATTTTCAAAATCTAGATGAGGTGTCTTTATGGTGCCTTTCCCTGTGATACTACCATCACTTCCTCCAAAAGTTACATTGCCTCCTCCTTCAATAGGGACAAAATTGTGCATCATATCCCTGTTCCCAGACATGCTTCTGGAACAACCACTATCAACAATACCAATATTCTTATGCTTAAGGGGATGATCCTACAAACAACAACAAAATATATACAAACTGTTAGCATACGGAGGAGGTTCAAGTCATTACTGACTTGAACCTGCCTTGTGGATCACAGGTTTAGGACAAGAGTACTTAGAGGATCCACCATTGTTCTTGGTCCTCCATTGATAATTGGGTCCCTTGTTAGTCCAAGAACAACCTGCTGAGGGCTTCACAGCAGTGCTCCCATATCCCATACCAAAGATACATAGAGTCAACATATGTAGACCAATAACCATGTTTAAAGTATGGGCTAGTTGGTTGCACATAAGGTCTGGTGACAGATTTTCTCCATTGAGAGTCAGGATTAGCTGCTTGTGGGACATAAGGTGGAATATTAGCAACATTGGTCCATTTAGATTTGGGTTTCTGGTGAGTAGCACATGCACCCAATCTTTGCTCATAAAAATCACAATCCTTAATCAAATGAAATTTACTTCCACATACAAAACATGTCTTCTTTTTGGAAGATTTATTCAAATAGGGAGATGTTTGATTACATGAAGAAGTACTTAAATTAGAAACATTCAAGGAATTGTTTTTAACAAACTGATTATTCAAAGATTTAAAAGACAAGTCTTCAGAAGAAACTGTCTTGGAAGATGATTCCTCAGCAGCTTCCTTAGAAGGCTTGTAAGCAGACTGGGGTGCAGGTCGCTTGGAAAGGTCAGACTTCTCACTTGAATCACAGCTTTCATAGGAAGTAGACCCTTGATCCGATGAATTGTCACTGCCGTAGAGCAAGAGACAAAGTCATTAGATGAGGTATCGGGTCAGCAAGTCTTTTGACTTTTTGCCATATAGATGATGTGATCCATCAAAGTCAACAGTGATGGACAGGTCTGTGGGCATAAATTCACCTCTAATAGGTCCAGGGACAGCATGCATATTACCCTCTTTAACAAAGTTAGCTAACCCTGCAAGTGTGGATTTACGACCATCATTCCTAGCTTCCAATCCTACATACTTTTGAAAACCTAATCCTAAGCCAGAGGTTACAGATTGACTGTTATATAGTTCTCTAGCTAGATTATCACCTGCAATTAACCATTGTTTATGTCTAGCTATTTCCTCAGCTACCTTTTCTTTAAGTTCTAGGTTTTCGTGATACAGCTTCATCCTTAGCTTTCTCAGACAGTTTTAAATAATTATTAGCAACTTCAAGATCAAACTGTAACACCTTTATCTTTTCTTCATACGCTATTTGATTCTTTTGAAACCACACCTTTTGTCTTTCTACTGTTTTTAATGCTAGTTTATGAGCTTCATTTTCAACATAGCATTCATCAAACTTAGGTTTCATAGCATCATACTCTTCTTTAAGTTCATTGTACCTTAGACTACAACCAAATATACAGTTGTGTACCTGAGATAGTCCCATCAAGGCAAACTGATCATGCCTTTCATCCGCAGTACACCTTGCCAGAATCCAAGCTTATCGAATCATGAGCTTCTTCATTTACAGGTTCATGTGCAGTCCAGTTGACTTGTTCATCCATGGTGAGGAGAGTGCCAAGCTCCAGTTTCCTTGTTTCGCTGATAGGAAAGGTAATTAGCTCCATCTCCACTTTTCCTGTCTTTGCATTCCCTTGAGAAATGCCCCATCTGGTGGCAAGTAAAACACTTGACTTTCCTCCTGTCAAAGCGGGCTGGTTCCTTTCCCTTGAAAGCAAACTTCCTTCCAGACTTCTCTTCAAACCTTTTGATGTCCACTGACAGTAATGCCACCTGCATTTTCAGTTTCATCTCCTCCATTTCAAGTGGGTCCAACTGATCAAAGTCTTCATATGCAAGATACTGATGAGTATCATAGTCAGCAACAAATGAATGAAGAACATCCTCCATCACACTACTAGACCTAACTTGAGAACATGGTGGAGGGGACGGGGTTAAGTGGTGGAGGGGGGGGGGATGAAGATGATGATGGAAAGTAGTTGGAGCTCGGGGACGATGGAAAATAGTTGGAACTAGGAGCTTGCACCATCATGTTGGAGTGAGATGTCCCAACAAAAGCTGCATGGCCAGATGAAGATGTACGGTAGGGAGTTGACATCGGTTCAAGGGTTCTGAGTCTGTTATATAGCTCATCAAAGGTAAGCATATCCAGCCCTCCTTTAGCCTTGAGAGCAATACTTACATGTAGCCATGATGGAGGTAACGATCGAAGGAACTTTGAGTTGCAGTCATCATTATCCGGCTTTGCACTCAGCTGGTTCAGCTGACTCAAGATCCTATGGAACCTGTTGTATCCTTTGTGAATGCCTTCTTCTTCAGAGATGTTGAAGTCCTGAAATTGTTGTCTCATGGACTTCCTCATTCTCTTTGATTCTTCATTGCCACCGAACCTTGCTTTGAGAGCCATCCATATGTCCTTTGCATCATCCATATGATGAAAATCACACAGATGATCTTCTGGAATGGCTTGAAGCAGAATGGTCTTTACTTTATGTTCTCTCTGCATAGCTAGTACCTCTTCAGCAGTTTTTGGTGGAGCCATGATAAATTTCCCACCCCTGTCAGGGATCATCTTCTTCAAACTGTTTCCTTTCTTTACAACCTCCCACAGATTCCAATCAATATTGGAAATCCAGTTTTCCATCTTCATAGCCCAAAGTTCATATTCTTCCCTTTTCAAATAAGGAAGTTTACCATTACTGTTTGAGAGACTGAGCTGTTGCATGGAAGTGGTGTTGGTGTTGTTTGTGTTGGTGGCTTCAGTTTCATTATCGGATCCAGGCATGGTGAATGAATGTTCTTAGTATCGTAGAGACTTCCCGAGGCTCTGATACCACTTGTTAAACAAAAACACAAAGACCTTGATAGATCTTTAAGCACTCGGAGATCGTTAGTGTTGCCTATGTAATCACAAGCAAACTAATAGAAGATCTCTACAACTAGTATTTTGTAGCGGAAATAAAATACGAGTTACAATAACTAAGAACTCTTTGATCCTCTATGGATCTTTTGATTATAGAAACTCTATGTTTCAGATGTTTTTACAAGACTTGAAAGACTCTCTCAAAACTTATCTATTACAAACTATAATGGTTTCTTATATAGGCAAGAAACCCTAATGAGCGTTGACAATTTATGCTCCTAATACTAACATAGACTAAGCATGCATCTAGACAAGCATGCAACTAATCATATTGTTTTGTTCATCATATTGTTTATTCTGATTAAGCTCTACATAATACGGCGCCAACCTATCTTTAATACGGCGCTGACTTTTACTCTATTCTGAGCTTATCTCTCCTACGTGGTACGCACTTTCAGCAGCAACACAATATCTGCTTTAGCATTTCTGCTGAAGTATAACTTCAGCAGAATCCATTCTTCTTCGGCAGAATCTCTTCGGCAGAATCTTCGGCAGAATCAGTAGTTTACCTTAATTCCCAACACTTTACTAGATTTTGACTAAACTAGATAAATGACTATATGACATATAAACTATATAAATACCATTTTCACAAGTTTTAACTCTTATTTAAAACTATGAATTTATTAATCTAAAAACTATTTTTGTAACCTTTATATTCCACAACATCATAATATGACACGCCGAAATTATTTTCATCACAACACTTACACATGGTAAATGCTTCACGACACAACTTATACTATCATGTCACCACTCAAATAGTCTTTGACGAAACACGACATATGTTTTATACAATATTTGTCTCGTCAAATACTTACTTATAAATGATAAGTACTACAATAGTAGGGAATTTCATTATCATAAAGAGGCCTCTTCGGGGTATCGTATTGACGAGTTGTGGATTTACGATTTAAAGTGTCCTAGCTCCTCGTGCGATTACTACATGACCTCTTGATTTTGATAGCCCGAACGGTGGTACAAGGTCATTTATAAAAAGGCTATGAGCCAAACAAACACTTAAGGGATACCTTAACTTAATATCCATGTACAACATCATAAGCCAACAAATTACATATACTTGTACACTTACATTGAAAACTATACTAAAACATAATTATTATACTTTCGTAGGTAATCACTAAAGATCGCAGTCTCGACATACACTGTTATTGCTATAAGCTACTATTGATAACTACGGTGAGTTTCATAGCCCCAGCTTTTGTTTAACTGTTTTATAAACTCTTTTGGGGGAGATACATGCTACTGCTTTTACTACATGCTAAAATGCTTTATTATGGACAATTACTTGCAAAATGAATGCCTTGACTGTATTATTGCATGCCTAAGTTGTTTTTGCCAAAAGTCCCAAACATCATGGACCACTAATCACTGGGAGTGAGCGCAAATATTGTGGATAGGCCTATCGGGATTGACGAATCCCGTTTGTGTTAGCCGGATCGGTAACCAAACGCACTTATTTGAATTACCTAGGTATATGGCACAATACCTACCCGGGGCAAGTTACTTATATCTATATATATCGTCCGGTGATATATATACAACATTCAGTCGTGAGTTCCATGAGCTTAGAGCAATAATAACTATCAGGAAGATAATTGTACACATTGCAATTATATTACAAACTATTGTCCACTACTGTTTTCAAAACTATGAATTCACTCAACCATTGTGTTGACTTTTTGGCATGTTTTTTCTCAAGTCTGTAAGATATGTCTGGCACGCGAATGAAGGCACACGGAATAGGCATTTTGAAGACTATGCATATTATCATTCGAAAACTTTTAAACTTATTATGTACATTATGGGACCTCTACTCTGATATTATGAATAAATTCGAATGATAATGTATTTTAAAACGTCTCATTTAGAGTCATTTTTTGTAATGTGTACTTTGTGCTAATAAGTAATATCCTCGATTAGCTTCCGCTGCTATTCAAAAACTGAGGGTGTTGACCACTTATTCTTGTAAAGGCATGTACCTTCACATGGAATGCCGACGACTTCCGCAAATTGACAGAGAGGAATGTTGAGGTGATGTTGGTTGATTTTGAAGCGAAGTGACAAAAGTCCATGATCATTCGTTACAAGCATTACACTAGCATATAAATCTAGAACGAACCTAGGACAAATTTGTTCATTTATGTCTGGGAGACCATCAAAGTGGATGGTGGCAAGTTCTTCATGAATGTTTGTGCCTTCAAGGAAACATGAGTCAATGGTTATACCCTCATGGTAATATCGTTTTTCTAGTACCTTAAAGATATTCACTTCTTCCTTAGAGAGACCCTTAGTTTTGTGGTGTTTGGGAATGTAGTTGGGAGTATCTTTGTGATCATAGAAGGTTGCGGGAGGCATGTTTGATCCTAGATGCAAAACAATTCACATTTTAGTCGAAACAAAAGAGCATTTCTATATTGTGTTCTAGTGTGTGTCTATATGAAAACAATGTGGAGGTGCGGTTATCTCGACTCTTTTTAATGCATAAAAATAAGTTCTTTAGTAGTTTAGTAACAAAACGGGAGATAACCCAAACGCTCCTAATTCAATGTAGCTTCAATTGAATGTACCCGAGAATACATATTAATTATGTACTTTCTTTAGCATTCAAGAGACATTATGCAAGTGATGAAATAACGTTTTAATTTGTATGAACAATGAGAAATTGTTTGTCCTAAAGTGAGAAGTTTTTCATAAGTTTGACATGGGGTTTTTAGCCAATTATGATAATGCCTTATGAGATGTAGTTCCTAACTAAGGGAAACATGGTTAGTTAAGTAATTTAACAAATGTACTTCATGATTTATCTAAGAAGAATGCATAATCCCCATGTTTGGTTTTCTGCATAAATTAGAAGCCCTAGACTTAGAATCAAAAGAAGTAAAGTAGTAAGACTTACAATGTTAATTAAAGCTGAGATTGGTTGAAGAGAATACCTCAATTGTTAGATGTGTTTTTGGATGAGTTTGAGTCGTTTGTGGGTTATGAGAGAAGAAGTGTCTGTTAAATATTTTAAAAAATTTTCTAAGGAACCACGGATAGGATGGAACCAAAACAAGGGTTCCGTCCTTGTTGTCGTTTGGTTTCGTGGGACCAGTTTGACTTTGGTCAATTTTTGTTGTGTTTGGTTAAACTAAGGTTTGGGTTAAGGTTTCAACTATAGGTTTCGTTCCATTAGTCCTAATCCAAGTCTTAGAAGATTAAATGGTTCTCGTTTAACAGGTTTTGTTAGGATGTCGGCAATGTTGTCTTTGGAGGATACTTTCTCGATTGAGATGTTTCATTTTTAAACATTGTCACGAAGGAATTGATGACAAATTTCAATATGTTTGGTTCGAGCATGTTGGACTGGATTTTTGTTGAGATCAATAGCTCCTTTATTGTCACAAAGGATGGAGATGTCGTTGAGCATAATTTCGTAGTCCACGAGAGCTTGCTTCATCCAAAGAGCTTGTTGAAATGCTTTTCCGGCTAAAATGTACTCGGCTTCAATTGTTGAAATAGCGAGGGCTATTTGTTTCTTAGAGAACCATGAGGTAAGAAGTTGTTCAACAAAAGTACAAATACCACTTGTGCTTTTTCTATCGACATAGTCACCGGCATGGTCTGAGTCGGCATACACTATGGTTTCTACACCCATTCCTTTGGGATACCATAATCCTAAGTGTGTAGTGCCTTTAATGTATCTAAATATTTGCTTTACGACTTCAAAATGTGATGTTTTAGGATCTTCTTGAAAGCGAGCACATAGACAAACACTAAACATAATGTCGGGTCTACTAGCCGTGATATAGAGTAGACTACCAATCATTCCTCTATATTTAGTGTTATCTATGGATTCTCTTTCTTCATCCTTGGTGAGCTTAGTTTCCGAGGAAATAGGTGTTTTGATAGGTTTAGAGTCTTCAAGACCAAATTTCTTAAGCATATCCTTTATGTATTTAGATTGGTTAAAGAATATACCATCTTCTATTTGTTTAATTTGAAGTCCTAAAAAGAAGCTTAGTTCTCCCATCATACTCATCTCAAACACGTTGTGCATGATTTTAGAGAAATCATCACATAGATCTTGACAAGTTGATATGAATATGATGTCATCTACATATATTTAGATGATGATAATATGTGAATCCCTTTTCTTGGTAAATAGAGTATTATCTACTAAACCCATGGTGTACTTATGTCCAACTAAGAAAGTTTTAAGTCGATCATACCATGCTTTTGGTGCTTGCTTAAGTCCGTATAATGCCTTTTTAAGTTTGTAAACGTGATTTGGTTTTTCAAAATCGGTGAAACCGGGAGGTTATGCGACATAGACTTCTTCATTAATGAAACCATTCAAAAATGCACTTTTAACATCTATTTGAAAAAGTCTGAAATCATATGCACATGCATATGCAAGTAGAATTCTAATTGACTCGAGCCTAGCAACTGGAGCAAAAGTTTCATCGTAGTCAATACCTTCTAGTTGATTATAGCCTTGTGCTACTAGTCTAGCTTTGTTTCTATACACTACACCATTTTTGTCCATTTTATTTCAAAAAACCCATTTGTTCCAATTATAGTATGATTTTTAGGTTGAGTCACTAACGTCCAAACATTATTTCTAAAAAATTGGTTTATTTCTTCTTTCATAGCAATGACCCAAGATTCATCTTTGATTGCTTCATTTATATTTTTTGGTTCAATAGATGATACAAAACAAAAGTAGTTACTTTATTTTGAGCTTGTGATCTTAAGGTTCTTTGATTTAAATGTCCTATGACTTTATCTAAAGGATGACTTTTAGATTCTTTGATATTGACAATTTCTTCATTTAATAGTTCATCTTCCTTGTTATTATCATTGTTTTCTTGATTTTTAACAAGTTGAATTTCAACTAAGTCTTCATCTACCAAAGGTGATGTCTTAGAGGGAGGTGGACTTTCGTCATATGTTGCGTTCAACGATTCTTCGACTCTCATGGTTTCTTTGTTTAAAACAATATATGCTTTGCTAGTTTGTGAATAACCAAGAAACACACCATCATAAGACTTTGGGTCGAATTTTCTGAGATAATCTTTAGTATTTAAAATAAAACATTTACACCCAAACACTCTAAAGTATCCTAAAGTAGGCTTCTTGCTTTTATAAAGTTCATAAGGTGTTTTGTTCAAGAATGGACGTATTAAGACTGTATTTAAAATGTAAGTGGATGTGTCAATGGCGTTACACCAAAAATTTTGAGGTATGTTTTGTTCATTAAGAATTGTTGTACTCATTTCTTGAAAGTCCAATTCTTACGTTCAACTACACCATTAGATTGGGGAGTTCGAGGAGCCAAAAAATTATGTGTTATACCATTAGTATCACAAAAGGTTCCAAATTGTGTTTCATTATCAAATTAACGACCATGATTCGTTCGGATCAACACAATGTTACTACTTAGTTGGTTTTGAATTTTCTTAATAAGTATTTCAAATTGATCAAAAGCTTCATTTTTTGTTTTCAAAAACTTTGTCCAAGTGTATCTTGAATAGTCATCTACTATAACCAAAGTGTAGAAGTTGCCTCCGTAACCTTGTATAGTTGATGGACCAAACAAATCCATATGCAAAAGTTCTAGACACCTAGTTGTAGACACCATGTTTTTAGCCTTATGGCTACTATGAACTTGTTTCCCAATTTTGCAAGAATCACAAAAGTGTTGGTCATATTTCAACTTGGGTAAGTTTCTAACTAGTTCTTTTGATGACAAGGATTGGATTAGTCTCATATTAGCATGACCTACGCGTCTATGCCAAAGAGTGGAGTTTTCATCTATGGTAGTAAGGCAAAGTTTATCCCTAGATGTTTTATCTATTTTCATGACATATATATTGTTTTTCCTAATTACTTTTGCTACGGTGATTCCATCTTTTAGGATCTTACTACCATTTTCCTCAAAGAGGACTTTATACTTTTTATTGAATAGTTGGCTAATGCTAAGTAAGTTAAATCCTAATCTATCAATATGAGCAACATTTCAATAGTGAGAGAGTCATGAGCGATCGTACCTTTGCCAATGATTTTGCTCTTAAAATTGCTACCAAAACTAACCTTACCTCTGTCATACTCTTGATATGTTGAGAAGAGACTTTTGTTAGGAATCTAGCAAAGACAGTTTGTACTGCCAAGGTTAAGTGTTAGTACTGTTAGGCTTAACTGTTGGACTGCGAGAAGAATATACTGGCAGTACAAACTGCCAGTACAAATAGTTATTACTGCTTATGTGATATTGTATAGTCGGTTAGATAAATATAGAAAAGATTCGATATGATGTATCTTGTATAGAAAGTTATTGTAAACCAATTAGGACTCCTTAGCCTATAAAAGGAGGTCCTAAGTTAGATTTAGAGTCCGAGTTATTCTAGAGTCGATCACTTCAAGGTTTTGTAACCCTATTACTTTTGAGTATTCGTATTAATATATTGAAGTGTTTTGTGAGAAACAAACTTTGTTAATTATTCTCTTTGTCATTAATCATTAGATTCCGCATAGTGTTTAAGCTTTGTTCAAAGACAACTTGCTATACTTTGTTTGTGTTAGATTTATCTAGCTCAATCAATTAGATCAATTGCTCAACTGGGATCAACAAGTGGTATCAGAGCTTGTGATCTAGAAGTTGTGATAAAATAGAATTTCTGTTCAAACAACTATTGAAGTCGTGGAGGTTGATTCTACACACATGGTAACTGCATCAAAGGTACCTATGCTGAAGAATGGAGAGTATGAGCTTTGGAGGTTAAGAATGCAGTAGTATCTCAAGATGTTGGACTACTCTATGTGGGAAATTGTCTTGAATGGTGATTCTCCATCTGCTAAGGGTGCTGATGGGAAGGATATACCCATCAAGACCAATGAAGACAAAGCTCTGAGAAGACTAGAGATCAAGACTCATAGTATCCTTCTGATGGGATTACCTAATGAGTATCAATTGAGCTTCTGTGAAATTGAAGATGCCAAATATTTGTGGGATGCTATTGAACTAAGGTTTGGTGGAAATGATGCAACAAAGAAGTATAGGAAGAATCTTTTGAAGCATCAGTTTGAGAAATTTGCTGCTCTGAGTTATGAAGGTATTGATAAGACTCGTGACAGGCTGCAGAAACTTGTGAGCCAACTTGCACTGATGAAAGCTGTAATTCCTCAAGAAGACATTAATCTCAGGTTCCTCATAAGTTTAGCACTTGAATAGAGCATCCATACTGTGGTTTGAAGGAACAAAGCTGATCTTGATAAAATGACCTTGGATGATTTATACAATAATCTCAAAGTGTATGAATCTGAATTTAAGGGAACATCCAGTTCAACCTCTATCACACAAAACCTAGCTTTTGTCTCCTCAAAAGGGTCATAAAGTCATCAAGAACCTCTTTTTACTGCTTATGGAGTTTCTACTGCTAGCACAAAATTTTCTACTGCTAGTGATAACATAAGTGATGCTACTATTTATGCTTTCTTGGCTGATCTTACTACCAGTACACATGTAGTAAATTAGGATTTGGAACAAATAGACCCTGATGATCTGGAAGAAATTGATATTAAGTGGCAGATGACCATGTTGACTATGAGGGCAAGAAGGTTCTTGAAGACGATAGGAAGGGAGCTTAAGTTCAAGGCACAGAGCAATGCAAGGTTTGACAAATCCAAGATTGAGTGCTACAACTGTCAGAGGAAAGGACACTTTGCCAGAGAGTGTAGGGCTCCTAAGAAGAATGGAGACACTCCAAGGAGGATTCCTTTTGAAGATACAAAGACCACTACAGCTTTGGTATCCTGTGATAGTCTAGGGGAGTACGACTGGAGTGATCAGATTGAAGATGGACCCAACTTTGCTCTGATGACCTATGCTTCTTCATCTTCTGGTTCTGATTCTGAGGTATCTAATGAATCTGGTTGCTCATATAAATCTCGTTTAGATACTTTAGAAGAGCTTAAGGCTAGGAATGAGAGTTTAAGAGAAGAAGTTGAGAAACTGAAATTAGATAATTTAGGATATAAAGTTTGTCTAAAATCAGTTGAACAAAAACTAGAATATCTTAAATAAAATTAGATAGAGTATGTGGATAAGATAGCTATTCTATAAGGTCATATTTTTAAGAAAGACTATGAAATAAATGTTCTCAATCAAAAACTAGAAGAAGCTTCACAAGAAAAAGATGCAGCTTTAGCTGAAAAAGAGAAACACATAGTTACAGTTGATAAACTTCAATATGCATATGATCTTGTGAATAAGTCAATTGAGAATCATTTAATGAGAAAAATGAAATGGCTTAGGATATAATGAAGTAGGTCCTCCACTTTTAAGTTCTTATGCCCCCCCCCCCTTTAAGAAAGAAATCTCCTTCATAGGAGAAGTAGGAAGCACAACTGTAGGAGAGTTTAGTGAAATCAGTCATGACACACCTAAGGTAGAAAAGCAGTCATCTGATGCCCCAACTATTGAAGATTGGACATCAGATAGTGATGAGGAAAAGGTTGAGTCAACACCTAAGCATATTAAAGAGGCAAGACCTCAAACTGTTAAACATGTTAGGTTTGTAAAACCTGTGTTATATGTAAGTATCTCTAGGAAGATAATTTTTGGTGGTGTATTTGTTTCTGTTTTTATTCTTGGTGTGTTTTCTAAGCTTAATTGTCTACCAGTCGATTTTTTTTAATTTGCTTGGTATTGTTAGTGTTGTCGGTGATGATGTTGTTTCTTTGTTCACTTCTTCAGTTTGACTTGGTCATTTTTTCGCGAAGGTCTTTTTCCACCTTCAACCCCTGCTTTTTTGCTTCTTTTATTATTGATAGTTCTCATTTTTATATTCAAACCTGTATAAAATATATACCATGTTAGTGTATGAATAGTCCAATGTTTTTTAATATCATACGTGATATATAAACTGAATAAGTATACTTCATCAAATATCATAGGTGATATACTACCTACAAGCAATCATTACAACTGTTGTACCACAGGTGATATACTATCAATAAGCAATCATTACAACTGTTGTATCACAGGTGATATAATACAAATAAGCAATCATTGTAACTGTTGTATCACATGTGATATACTAACAATACGCAATCATTGCAACTGTTGTATCATAGGTGATATACTACCAACTAATACTAGATTCAAATACCGCTTTGTAACATATTGGATTTCACAAACACATCAAACCATGGTTCTATGGGGCGTATACCTTAAGGTTTTTAGAGAGAGAAAGTTTAGAGTTTTAGGGAACTTAGAGAGAGAAAGAAAAATCTTATTATAAGCTCCAACCCTCTACCTTGGGAGGTAGAGGGTATTTATAGTACCTTACATAAAACGCCACCTACGGGCTGTGGATCTGGCATACAGTGGGTAAAGACCCGTCTGTCCTCCACGGTGTTACTAAACTAAATACCAACTAACATTAAATAACTACGACTACGAGCTTTCTAATGATTACATATACTTGAGGTGACCGACACTTTAACAACTGGATTTTCTAAATCCTAACAATCTCCCCCTAAGGGAGGTCACCTCAAATTACATAAAATACAAACAGATATTACATTAAGATTGTTCTTGGATTCTTGTTTAAGTTCATTGATCTGTAGCCCGTAGTCTTTGATTCTTCATGTTTTGCATGTTTGGTTAATCCAAGTGGAGGTCTTTAACTGATCCACATGATGATGAGTTTTGAGCCAGCTTTGAGATCATAAGCTTCCATAAATCTCTGACTCTTCCATTGTAGTGTTGACATTATGTGATGTTGTGATATTGGACCGACATGCTCACATTCTGGATCATGATTTCTTCTCATCTAGTAGCGGAAGCCTTAGTTGATTCATGATATTTGCAGCAGCGTAGCAGAAGCATGGAGTGAGAATATCAGAGTCGTTGATGCATTTATCATGATTTCTTTAGAGATGAATGTGTTGTGTGAGCATGCGGCTATGGATTGACCTCTCAATTCTGATAGGCTGCAAGCGTTGGGTGTACCTGCATACAACAATTAGCAATAAAACGCACAAAAGTGTCTTTGATCACTTTTGTTTAATTGAGGTACACTGCCCACGGTTCCCCGTTGATCAGTACAAGTACTGCCTGTGATCAGGTATAATTCCGAAGAATCTCCTTGACAAGGTTTCGTAGCTGCTCTAGCTATTCTCAAATCGGAACGTCTCAAAGAAGACAACATGGAGTGAGTGAACCAGCGAATTGAGATTCACTGATTGATGAAAAGAGATTTGAAAAACAATCGTGTACTACTCAATATAAAGTGTTTTTGCAATACAACGAAGGTTTTAAGGAAAATCAATTATCAATCATAAACACCTTTTATTTTTGAAATATTAATACACAGTCGATGTGCTAGAGAAAAGAATTTTAAGCACAACGACCGGTTTTTCAAAGGTATCTGTCAATCCATTTCCTGGACCAAGGTTGATTCAGTGATGAATCGCCCCATTGTTTCAATCCAGTTGTCACAAGTTTGATCTATTGGATAGATCTCACATGTTACCTACCAAGAGCTTGTTTGATGTTGGCTCTAGAAGGATTTCCATCTTCATCGTGAATATTTTACATATCACTCAGACGTTCTGGCAATACCACAAGGATAATGCGTAGGACTCTTAAAATATTATCTCACTTTCCAAATTGTGCGAAACAGTAAGTCTTAATTAATTTTGTGTCCTAATGAGATTTATTGATGATCTCGTGGCTCTAGACTCAATAGTGCACATTTGGTTCCTGTGCCGGAGACTAGGGAGAGGGTCTCCTTCTTCAATATCAACAATCTCTAAGAGAAAGTCGATAGATAATGTAGGTTCCCCGTGAGAATGAAACAAATCCTTTTAAGAGGAACTTGAGTAGCTTGAGAAGTTGTAGTGCAGTGCGTCACTGGGTTCATGACGTCTTGTCTTTAATACCGGTGTTACCTTAGTAACAACCAGTAGCATATGTATTGAACCCGGTTTCTGCCCTAAGGTTGAATTATTAGAGGGCTATTTATTTTCACCATTTTCACATTCATTTCTTTTTCATTCTTCAACCCCTTCAGTGCTTACCGAGACTTCATTACTAGAACATTGTTGGGTTTATTTCAGTTCTAGCTCTATCTCAGTCCGCACTCTTCCCATTTCTCACTTTTCTCCTTTTTTCATCATACCTAAGGACTCTACACTATCTAGTGGATTGTCCCTGGGTAGATCCCTCCGGCTCTGGCGGGATCGTGGGAACGAATACCTAACCTAACCATCCTTATATCTCCATACATAAAGTAAATTTGGTCGGTCTTTTTGGTATTGTTCTTCTGCCATTGGAACCAATTGAAAACTATTTGAAAATCAATTCAGGTACTTGTGATACATTATCAAAGCATTTTGTACCTGAATTGTTTTTTGATATTTCATAAAAAGCTCCCCCTCAACATGTGCATCGTATGTTTGAAATCATTTTGGCACATGGAGGCAAGAGGATTTGAAAATCTTCAGATTGAGAATTAAGAATTCACTTCTTTGATCAATATTTTCTAAAACTATCGACATCACTTTCCCGATCAAAATTTGTATTTTTAAATACTTTGTTAAAGGTAATTTTGGGAAAGGATGTGGTTTTCAAAAATTTTCTCCCCCTTAAAATGTGCATCGAGATTCGAAAGTGTTTTGCACATACTAGGGAAAACCTGCACTTAGAGACAAATCAATTATGTTTCAATCCTTTTTGGTTTGATACAGATGCTCCCCCTTAACATGTGCATGGAATTTTTTTTAAACACATCGATGCAAGCCCAATCTATCCACTATTGATGCAGGTTTTACTGACCAGGTTTTGATATTTATAAGTGTCTCGTTTACCTATGGTCTACCCTATGCACTAACGGGCAGTGTACCCGGTCGTGTGTAGTGTAGTAATCGGTAAAACCAAGGATGTCCCAAGAGCTATGTGAGCGGATTCTAATTAAGTCTGATTGTCACTGGTTTTAATGAAATGATTAATAAACTAATAAAACAGGAAATGAAAGAAAGCAAATAAGGGTAGAGTTGTGATCAATAAGGGAAAAGTGTGCTAATCTAGTTACTCATCCTATCATTTTATGTTCATGTCTAATTACTTCTAATTTATTCAAGTGGGGGTTTAGGTCGCTAGGACAGCATTTGGTCAGTTCTTCCTAACCTATCAGCAAAGCTTTCCACCGGAGATCAAGCTACTACCCTTGAAAGTCCAGTTGTTTTTAGTCCCCTAAGCCAAGTCATTAAGTTCCGCCACATGCAAGATTCGTAACAATGAGTACCCGGGCGCTAGCATCTTAGACACTCATCCCTAACTTCTTAAGTTCATCCAAACGGCAGGTGATCATTTGGTCAGTTCGCACAAGCAAAGAAGGGTCGTCAGTTGGTCAATTCTTATCCTTCCCACTCAGTTTACCTACTTAGGGTTGGTCAATTCTCCTTAGAAACTAGACACTACCGCCATTCAAAACTACTGAAACAAGGGTAGCTACCAACGAACTATGCATGCATACACTAGAAACAATTATACGGAAGCATTGTAAACATAAACACAACAATTAAAGAATCATAACTAGGCTAGCACCAAAGGTGCTTAGCCGATCATATTAAGAGAAACAATCAATTCAATGTTTAACATATTGAAATACATGAATCGAATGTAAAAGAAAATATAATCGCTAATGCTTATCGTTAGGGAGTGATTTCTCCCTTGGAGATGGCTCCGTATGCTCTTCAAGATCTTCCTTTGGTCCCTTACTCACGTTCTTTGCTTTTTGGTGTGAAGTGAATGATGTGAAATGCATAAATTAGGGCTGGTATTTATAGGCGAGATCTAGTTACGGCATAACTTAAGTTGAAAGTTACGTCTTAACCTTAATATCTTCATAATAATGCTCTCGTAATAGCTGGTTACGACGTAACACATGGGATGAGTTACGCCGTATCTTCAATACAGGATACAAATGAAATGATTACGCTGTAATTGTTGGAAGGAGTTACGGTGTAGCTTATAGCGGCGTGGAACCTCTTTTGACCTAATGGGTTACGGCGTAATCCTTAGTGGGAGTTACGCCGTAATATTCTGCTGAGCTGGCCTTCTGAGTCACGCATTAGCTACGGCGTAATGTGAGAAAGGAGTTACGCCATAGCTTCATCACAGTGGGCATACTATCATAATTCTCTTATAAAATCTCCAAATCCGCGTCTCTTTAGCTCCAATGCTCGTAATTTACCTGAAAGTGAAATATAGAGGAAAACAAGCATAAATCCATATAAATGATATAAAATACGAGCATTATCGGGGGAAATTGACACTTAATATTCAGGACTATTTGATGTAATCAAATATCCTCCCCACTTGAACTCTACTTGCCCTCGAGTAGACCTTATCAAATAAGTTTATAAAAAGATATCTCCCATTACCTGAAAAATATAATTTTGAAAATCCCTTATGCTAGAATAAAACAAAGCCGAACACCTCACGAAATGGGAACAAAACACTCATATTCTCTCAACTAATCTAAGTGTCAGTTTCAGGGTGATCACTCAAAGCAAAGTCATATCATGTATTCTATCATAAGCTTGGCGGTTACACAAATCTGCACCACTAGAGTTAAGGACTAAACAATTCTCGAAGGCAATATGGGTAGACACGACAAAGGTTATGGGTGAATCGTCATTACTAACATGTCACGGCAAAGTGGAAAAAATCAATGATACATGACCAAATCCATGGCCAAGACACCAAAGATTGCTCGCTTCATCACCTAGACACACTTCATGACTAAAGGGTAGGATAAGACATGGGATATAATTGGTGTAAAGTAAAAATAACAAGCAAATAGTCTAAGAAACCGGATCATTCATCCAAAGTTCAAGTTTCAAGGCTAAGAAACCGGATCATAATATACCAAGTAGATGTGCCATTAGAGGATGTCATGATGGGCACATTACCTATTCTTCAACTATTGGCGCAATAATTGCCAACTTCATTCTTCAAATGTGACCGAGGTGGCCTCCTCAATACTAAGTCTTTGATGAGCTCTAAACATAGTGCTTATAACTTTGCACTTTTACAATAAACAAATAACTATAACTTTTTTTTTCGAATCATTTTTTTTACATCACAACTAAACATAGCATCCCCCCACTTGAGATGAACATAACATGAGAATCTGGGGGGTCTTCAATGATCTTCAAATATATGTCTTTGATGAAAGCGTGATTCCCGAACCTTTCTACTTGAACCTTGAACTTAGGCAAACAATGACTTCCCGATCACAAATTAAGACTACACGGTAGGCTAAGGTGAAAGGGTGTATCGAAACAATATATTGGGTGAACAAAATGAAAGGAAAGGCTCATACGGGTGTATCTAGGGGTATCTTGCACTAAAGGTGAGTGCAACAAAAGGGTTTAACATGGGGGTCGAAAAGTCGAGGTGACTAATCGATAGACACACAAGGATAGGCTGTTTGGGTGATAATCTTATAATATTGCCTTCTTAAACTGAATATTGCAAATACATTAAGCTAACTCAACATACCTCGTCTATGATCTCGAAATGATGCAAAGGCCAAGTTCTAAAGTTTATAAGCTACCGGCACACTCATAATTTAGTGGATTTGGGGTAAATATTTGGAAACAGATAAGGCTAATCTCACCATATACTATCAAGGGTTATAATGTGCTCGGCTAAGGTCTAATCTATTTAGGTTAAGAAAAACATGTCAAAATTTTAAAAATTGCATAATTTTTCAAAATAAACTAGAAAAACGAGGGCAAAATAAAGTTTAAGAGATTATTCTACTCCCGTCCCCCCACTTGAAATGTACAAAGACCCTTTTGTGCTAAACGTTAAATAAGGGTGAAGAGAAAGTAGAATTAGAGCGAGAACTTTCCTGAAATTTGCTCCTAAAAAGAAAGAAGGCTCCCGAAAAGAATTGTGCATTCGCTTAAGAATCCACGAGTAAACTTCATTCCCTAAAATCACACAACCAACAAGCATAATTCTAAAAAAAAGAAAAAGAAAAACGAAAAGAAATCTAACTCACTTTCATAGGAATCACGGTTGCATTTAGCGTATCCAACAAGCCTTTTAAACCACTTGGTGTCCCAAGTGGACGAGTTTAGTCTCATTAGGGCTTACAGGGAACATACCCACAAAGTTCATTTGAAAACTAATACAAGGTTATTGTGTTATTAAAGAAAGAATTAATGCTGGAGGATAGTTACGTCGTAACTCCTAGAAGGAGTTATGCCATAATTATGGCAAAACTTGGCAGACGCTACTGGAGGGTAGCTACGGCGTAACCATTGCATGGGATTACGTCGTAATTGGTATTGCTCTGGAGAGGATCGCTACTGGAGATGTGTTACGACGTAATCATGGGGATGAGTTACGCCGTAACTGATGGACAGACCTTGTCCCCATTTAAGCTTCTGATGCAATCTTCTCCAATTCCTGCAACAATGGTTAAAAACACAAAACCCAACAGAAATAGAAATAAAAGAAATAAAAAGGATAATTTGGGTTGTCACCCGAAATATAACTTTTCTTTATTAACGAGTCTTTAAGTTAGACTCAGAGCTATGGGGCTTTACGGTGGCCTTCAAACTTGGCCAACTTCCTGCTTAGTTGATCTTTTGTTGGAGGAAGGCTGGTCCCAAACAAATGGAGGAATATATGGAGTCATGCAGTATCGAGTCTCTTGCAAAAAATTAGTTTTGGCTTATTCATAGCGAAATTTAGACTCAACTTCCCATTCAAGTTTTGTAGCTCCAAATTTTACTTTTACCCAATTTTCAAATGAGATCCCCTTGTATTCGACCTCCATTCTTTTTTCTTCATCAAAACATTCCCACTTCTTGCGTTTGAGCCAGTCGGGATCGGGGAATTCTCTTCCATTGCAAATCTTTCGGTTAGGATCGCACGTAGGCCATGCCTTAGTGAATCCCCCAGACATCATGATAGCCGGTTTAAAAAAATGAAGAGTCCAATCTACCTCTTCAAACCAATCGGTCATAATATCGTGCCCCCGAAACCAATGTTCCTTGATCAGTTTTTCGTCCTCGAAGCACCACCAAACTTTTGCCTCCTTTTTTATCCTTTTGACAAAAAACTGTCCTCCCCCATTGCACCGTTTAAGAAATAGAGAACACGTTGGCAGTGTTAATTTAGAGCCCTCAATTGTAGAAGCTATAGGAGCACAACAATGAGGTTTTCCTGTAACAATAGTAATACCTTTTTTATCAGGAACTCTAGGTGAAGTTCGGAATTCATCGTTCTCCTCGTCGTTGTCGTCTTCATCACTGGACTTGGTTCCCTGCAAATTTCCAAAATATGAAGGAGGAAAATTATCACAACAATTTGCTTGTACTTCTTTGGAAACTTCTTTCTCGACAACTTCATCCAGTTCATGGCATGAAGTTTTGTCCATTCTAAACACTACTCTCTCATCACTATATCCCAATGAGAGTTCTTTTTCCAAAACCTTGATTCAGGCTCGTGAGGAAGTAAGGAAAGGTCTCCCAAGAATTAAATGCTCTCTTGGGGTGTTTGCCATGTCAATAACTACGAACTTGGATGTAAATATGAACCTGTCGACTTTGACCAATACACCTCCCGTGATCCCAAGATAGGTTGCTTTAGTCATGTTAGCCATCTCAATCACCATGCTTGTCTTCCAAAGATCGGTTAATCTTAGTTTTAAAAATATTGAGAGTGGCATGATGTTTACGCTAGACCCAAGATCAGCTAATGCCAAGAGATCATGTTTCCTACGGAACATGGAATGACGAACCCGTTTGTGCAGACTTCCTTGATCGGAAGTTTTTCAGTTTCTAACCTGTGTGGCTTTTCTGACTCTTGGTTATGCTGTAACTCATTACTAGAGTTACGGCGTAACTGCAGACTATCACCGGCAGTCGCAAAGATCCGAGTTATTTGTTGAAGAATGGAAATCATCAACTTGTAATCTTGCATCCTCTTCGAAAAAAACGGCCTTGCACACCACCATAGGTTTGATCCCCTCAGGTTCAGTGTTACTTTTCTTTATCTCTTCATTAAGTTTTTCCACCATTGCTTCTAGGTTTTTCAAGGTTGTCTCGTGGTTGGAGAGGCTTTTATTTGTATTTTCCTGTTCTTGAGCCATTCATCTTGTTCTTTTTGTTTTTAGGTTGAGGCCTCCAGAAATATTCTAATGGTCTCTTCAACGCTGGGCCTTCTTTCCCCGAAAGGCCCACGGTTGTAAGATCCGGGAGGTCCTCCACGATAACCATTAGCCTCTTGAAACGGTCAATTTTCACCGTAGTTTACTTCTTCAACCTTGCTATCTTCGTTAATGAGGGGACAATTATTTGTGAAATGTCCCCCTCCACAGCTTTCACAACCTATTTGGATGGCATGAACACATTCCCTGAGCTTGAGCATGTCCTGACCTAGATTTTCAAGCTTGCTAGTAACGGCGGTAATACCTTCAAGATTCTCGCATAGGCTTCTTTGGCTTCCTCCATCGTGCCATTTTTGAGAATGATCGACCATTTTTTGAATGGCTTCAATGGCGAGAGTAGGAGTCATGCTCGAAATTGGTCCCTGGTAATCCAACATTTTTCTTGTAGCCACGTCGATTCCTTTGTAGAAAATTCTGACCTTTTGCTGGCTGTTTAGGTCATGAGTGGGACACTTGTAGAGAAGATCGTTGTATCCATCCCAAGCTTGATACAATGTTTCATCGCCTTCTTGCTTAAAATTATGGATCCCCATTAGTTGATCAGCTATCTTCGAAGGAGGACAATATCTTTGGATAAAGTGCTTTTTTAGGAGAGCGCATGTATCAACTGCCCCAGCGGGCAATCTTTCAATCCATCTTCTTGCTCCCCCAGTTAGAGTCATGGGGAACATAGGGAGCATAACAGCGGCATGAGAAACACCAGGAATGTTGAAAAGGCTTGTGATGTACAAGACATTCTCAACGCGTTCATACGCATCTTCGTCTATGTTTCCTGAGAAAGGGTTAGCACGTAGCTCCCTCATAAACTGCTCTTTAATCTCGAATCGGACATTAGCTCCAATAGCTGGCCTTACGAGCCCTGGCCCTTGTTCTTCCCTAGTCAATGCCAAGTATTCTTCAAGAGTAAGATCATCAATGTTTACGACTTCTATGTTACCTGAAACTTGAAAAGAAATCGTGAGAATGCAAGAAAATTCAAAACAAAACAAAAATAAAAGACCCGAAAATCCTAATTAACTCCCCGGCATCGGGGCCAAAAACTTGATGCATGTTTTAGTTTTACTGACCATGTTTTAATATTTATAAGTGTCTCATTTACCTATGGTCCACCTTATGAACTAACGGGCAGTGTACCCGGTCGTGTGTAGTGTAGTAATCGGTAAAACCAAGGACGTCCCAAGAGCTATGTGAGCGGATTCTAATTAAGTCTGATTGTCACTGGTTTTAATGAAATGATTTATAAATTAATAAAACAGGAAATGAAAGAAAGCAAATAAGGGTAGAGTTGTGATCAATAAGGGAAAAGTGTGCTAACCTAGTTACTCATCCTATCATGTTATGTTCACGTCTAATTACTTCCAATTGATTCAAGTGGGGGTTTAGGTCGCTAGGACAGCATTCGGTCAGTTCGTCCTAACCTATTAGCAAAGGTTTCCACCGGAGATCAAGCTACAACCCTTGAAAGTCCAGTTGTTTTTAGTCCCCTAAGCCAAGTCATTAAGTTCCGCTACATGCAAGATTCGTAACAATGAGTGCCCGGGCGCTAGCATCTTAGACACTCATCCCTAACTTCTTAAGTTCATCCAAACGGCAGGTGATCATTTGGTCAGTTCGCACAAGCGAAGAAGGGTCATTAGTTGGTCAATTCTTATCCTTCCCACTCAGTCTACCTACTTAGGGTCAGTTGGTCAATTCTCCTAAGCAACTACCACCATTCAAAACTACCGAAACAAGGGTAGCTACCAACGAACTATGCATGCATACACTAGAAACAATAATACGGAAGCAATGTAAACATAAACACAACAATTAAGGAATCATAACTAGTTTAACACCAAAGGTGCTTAGCCGATCATATTAAGAGAAACAATCAATTCAATGTTTAACATATTGAAATACATGAATCGAAAGTAAAAGAAAAGATAATCGATAATGCTTATCATTAGAGAGTGATTTCTCCCTTGGAGATGGCTCCGTATGCTCTTCAAGATCTGCCTTTGGTCCCCTACTCACGTTATCTGCTTTTTGGTGTGAAGTGAATAATGTGAGATGCAGAATTTAGGGCTGGTATTTATAGGTGAGATCTAGTTACGGCGTAACTTAAGTTGAGAGTTACGCTGCAACCTTAATATCTTCATAATAACGCTCTCGTAATAGCTGGTTACGGCGTAACACATGGGATAAGTTCCGCCGTATCTTCAATACATGTTACAAATGAAATGATTACGCCATAATCGTTGGAAGGAGTTACGGCGTAGCTTATAGCGGCGTGGAACCTTTTTTGACCTAATGGGTTACGGCGTAATCCTTAAGGGGAGTTACGCCGTAATCTTCTGGTGAGCTAGCCTTCTAAGTCACGCATTAGCTACGGCGTAATGTGAGAGAGGAGTTATGCCGTAGATTCATCACAGTGGGCATACTATCATAATTCTCTTATAAAATCTCCAAATCCGCGTCTCTTTAGCTCCAATGCTCGTAATTTACCTGAAAGTGAAATTTAGAGGAAAACAAGCGTAAATCCATATAAATGATATAAATTACGAGCATTATCGGGGGAAATTGACACTTAATATTCAGGACTATTTGATGTTATCAATTATGCACATTTATCTACCACAAATCTAACAAAAGCATGTTACAGTCACAATATTTATTTTAGCCTGTTAAGTCTGTCATATTATCACAATAATCATCTAACTTTCACAACAATCCTTCAATAAACTACTAAAACAACAAAATGTTCATACTGTTGAATAAATATCCGTGTTTTTAGGGATATCGTTATAATATTCTACTGAAAGTATACATGCACATTCTACTGAATGTGCATGTATCACTCGTGATATAACACATAAGCTAAATGTTAAATCAAGTACGCCACATACATTCAGAGTTTTATCACAGTTAATTCTTCTAAAGGAAACATGCTTATACGTTACAATATACCTTTACTTTCATGAATCTCTGGGGATGGAGTCAAAAATTTGATTGACGATAGAACCGCATTTACTCACAGTAAATAGTATATCACCAAATTTTAGCAAAAAAAAAAAAAAAAAAAAGTTTATCTATGATTACAAAACAATAACAATAACATATCAAAAGTGATACTATACATGACATATAATAAAGCTTAACAAGTAAACAAAAAAGCCTATCAAATAAAACAAAAATTTCACAAGTGATAATACAAATATCACTAGTGATAATACATATATACAATTCAACTTCAAATATCACTGGTGATACTACACGTATGATACTTTTTCACTCACACATTTCATCAAACACTTGGTGTGCATCTATGTATACAAAGTGTTTTACTCAGAAACTCAACCAAATATAAACACTAAAAAACACAACCAAAAGCATGTCATAATCACAATAAAAAGCACACCAAAACAAATTTATTTTTCTGTATATATTAATAAACAACTAAAATCAACAAAAAAGCAAAAAAAAAATCTTCATAAACATTATCAAAAATCTTCATAAACATTATCAAATTTTTCGTAATTGAGTAGCTCGAAATGTAAACCAATTCCGTAACAAATGAATATGCAACCCAGCTTATATAGGCAAATGTCAACTCACATCACATAAGCCTATATATATGAGGATAGTAGCTCAAGAATTCAAGAAATGACGTAATCATTCATAGTAGAATTTGAATATTCAACTAACAATCAATAGATCAATAGTATAAAATGCTTATAAACCTTGAATCAATGGTATTAATAGATTTAACAACTTCATTCTCAGCAACAACTGCAGTTGTTGGTGTTGGATCTCAATCGTTCATTTCAAATCGTTTTTTTCCCGTATTCATGTTTGTAGACGTCGATTCTTCCATTTTTGTGTTCTTTATGTGATTTGTACGGTTAATCACGATTGATTTTTGATTTTAATGGCTAGGGTTTGAATATTGGTAGAGAAAGAAAGTGGGGGTGAAGTGTGGGATTTGGGGGAAAGTGGAATAATGATAGTTACACAAATGGCCCCTCCGTGTTTTTTAATCTTAAAAAGTGTTTTTTGATCCAACGGTCCAAGTATGTCCAATGGTATGTAGTAGATGTTGGGTATTCAAAATAAAGCGCCTCTTAGGTGTGAATAAAATTTTAATTGGACATTCTGAATTATCAAAAAGGTTATTGTATGCATTCCAGTTTTTGAACTTTCATATAAACAAATAACTTTGAACTTTCACATTTTACTCTATCAAGTTTTCAAAGTGTGGTTTCGAGATTGAATCCATAATATAGTAGAGCATAACTTCTGCTATGTCAATATAAATCGACACAGAAGATAAATGTATTTGCAAAAACATAAGCCATTCACAAAATTACAAACATATTGTATCTTAAATTTCGTAGAAAACATAGATAACTCGGAAAAGAAATGGAAAATTATGTACCAATGCACTACTTGATAACTTTGACAAGATAACACCATCAAGTGGTTATATATGGCGGCCAGATTCCGAGTCGACAATACCATTTATCTTTTTGAGGAGCTCGGGCTTGTTGGCCCCCACAAGCTTATCGAATTGGTCTCCATCTTTCAGAAAGAAGAACGTTGGAGTAGCTTTTATATCCCACTGTGTACTAAATTCCTGTATCATCACACAAACAATCATGTGTCACGTGCCTACTCGGAATTTCACATTCAAAGTACTGTGATTGATGCATGAGGTACAGCAAAACCATTAGTTTTGAGAGTTCTGACATCACTGTTTATCAGAATGCAAGCTGAACTTGAACTTCAAAACTATAACAAATGACCTTCATGTTTTTCAACGAATTTCAAAAGTGTGCATTGGACCATCTTATAAACAAATAAGAAGAGACCATACGAGTGTTAAATTTGCAGCAGGACATTACTAAATAGCAAGAGACCTTTAGTAGTGCACAGGTAGAGTTAAATTGAACAGGAAGATAAAAGGATCTAAATGAAAATTCATATATTGTAAAGCTTAAAATGCAAAAATCGTCCTTGTGTTTTGGTCAAATTGCATGTATCGTCCGTATGGTTCGGAAAGTGTAGGCGGCTTCCCTGTGGGGAACCATTGAGTTCACTTTCATACTTGGTGAAACTGAAATGACAAGAATACCCTCATCTTCATCCTTTTTTTTATTTTTCTTTCAATTTATGATTATCTTTTATTATTAAAGAACTCATGAAGATCTTTAATAACCTAACACAAATATCATGACATCATATAAACATCCTCAAATATATAATTATCACTTTACCCAAATTGAATATCAAACCATCATCTAACACCCACCACTAAATCATGACCACAAACATACAAACTCAAACCAAACATGATAATCAAACACACACAAACACAGTTGGCACCAAATTAAAAGGATATACACACTATAGAAATCGCATACCAAAAGCCCAACAATACTATATATCAAACATACACATAAACCCATAACAACCACCACCACATAAGTCGTATTTGTTTTAAGATATCAAACTAAAGCCTAAATTGCTTCTGAATCTCCATAAGTCATATTTGTTTTATGTTTAGTGGGGTTTGTGAATAAAGGTGTGGGTATTTTAAGTGAAATATGTGAATGAATGTGTGGTTTGTAGATGAAGGGAAATGGGGTTTTGAGAATCTAAGATTTAAGATAGAAAACATAGGATCTCGATCAAAGATACGAATTGAGGTGGAAAATAAAAGGTGTTTTGAAAGATTTAAAGATATTAACTGAGTTTTTAAAAATGGGTTTTAGGATTTTGATGGTAATGAATTTAGTTAACATATGGTTTGTGTTTTTTTCCTTCATAATTCTGGTTTTTGGTTAAATAGGATGAACATATGATGAATTTATATAAAAGAAAATCAAAGAGGATGAAGACAAGGGTATTTTAGTCACTTTACTTTCACCAAGGACGAAATCACACCCAAGGTTTCCCCACAGGGAGGCCGCTTGCACTTTCCGAACCATACGGACGAAACATGCAATTTGACCAAACCACAAGGACGATTTTTGCAATTTTCTTTATTGTAAACATGTTTAACAATTTTATTACTGTCAATATCGAGACGATAATAAGACCTTTAACCATAATCTATATATGTGCCAAGTTAAAAAGAAAATTATTACGGAAGTGATACGTACACATATATATTTATAATGTGTATGCGAATAAAAAAAGAGAAATCAAAATCAATATATATTTATAAACTTACTGTTAATTCATCAACATCCACGGACAAAAACATTAGAGAAGGATGTTTCTCCGACAGCTCAATGTAATATGGTGCAATCATTCTACAGGGACCGCACCAGGCTGCACTGAAGTTGGCGATCACCTGTAGGCAACACAAACATATAGTAGACAGTACAATGAGTAGTTGTGATAACATGCACTCCCTCTTTTTGTTACATGTCACAACAATTTCTATTTTTAGTTGGCCTATAGAAAGTGGAAAAGGTACTGCATGAGTTGAGCTATTTCTTGTGTTATTCAAACGTATGTTAGATATTTGATGTACAGTTGAACACTCTTCTTTTTGCCAAATTGTGGGATAGGCAGGGCTGTTTTACTATGTGATTAAAATCGAGTTACATCCCAATTCACAATCTAACAAATCATCTTTTTATTATGAAACATCTAATCATGATTTATTTGATGTTCCCAATGACTCACTTCAAGAACTATTTCTAGTAGGCAATTTGTACCCATTTGGTATGGGTCGATCTGGTTTGTAATTTATCTCCTAAGTGATTAGAGGCAAAAAAGAAAGATAGCATGAAAGGAAACGAGTCAGACGGACTGAGCAGGTCAAAAGTCCCTAAAACTGAATTTCAATCAAAGAAACCACTTAATTCATTTTACTCAAATAATTAGATATTAATGAAATATATATAATTTTTGAAATCACATTTGACACGCAAACTATTTGCTAGACTTTTGGTCATAGTGTCCAATCCCGCCCGACCGCTTTAATCTGTACCCAAAACAAACACACCAGTTTTGGTCGGCTACTCAACCTGTCCAATCCGTTCAATTTTGTCACCCCTAGAATCTAGCAGAAGCATTTTAAAGGTAATTTATGATATCCAGTTATGACCAGTTACTTACTATTTTGTGTTCCCTCTTTGCTTCTGACAGCTTTTGATCCCAAGCATCCTTGGTAGTGATAAGAGTCACGTTACCTCCCACAAATTCAGCATGATGATCCGACTCATCCCCGTCATTTCGATTCTGAAAATATTATTCAGATTAAACTCTGTTTCTCATATCACAATATATATTAAGCTAAGATAGTTGGGCAATCAAGTTTAATACAATCAGAGTGGATCACTGGCTTTTGGTTGCCATGTATTCATGCATCTATTTGTACATGATAGTAATGAATAATCATATGTTCGTTCAAAAACCAAGTGTTTATACTATATTCTTCGGCAGCAAGATTCATGTATCATGGTGCTTGCATAAGCTCGAGCAATAATCTTCTGCAGCAAAAATCTCAGGGCACGTTTTGTAGAGAGGAATGAAATTAATGAGAAATCCGATGTCTCATTAATTTTAAACGATTTAAAAATTTGTATGAGATACGAGTAAGAAGGTCAATTCCTTTTTTTGGATGAATTGAATGAGAAATGACTAGTAGTGGATTGTTCTTCACAAGCAAATGCGATTGCTCCTACGTGACATGTCTGTAAATTTGATTTCATATAGTTAACCATTGTCTTAATTGCATCAAAGAACCACCTTAAGTTGACATGTTAGTAGAAAATTCAGGGTGAAGTGGAGGTGGTCAAATGTTTTGACTACTAAATTTTCTGATTTACAACTTATTCGGGGTGAAGTTGACATGTTAGTAGAAAATTCGGGGTGAAGTGGAGGTGGTCAAATCTTATGACTACCCATATCTGGTGTATTTTGTCTCATAAAGAGTCTTTATGGGTGAAGTGGATTCATACATATAAACTCGAGGGTCGGAGTTTTTGGGATGTTCCGTGTACTGGTGATATGAGTTGAGGATGGTGCAAGCTCATTCAAATATGGAGCCATTCGTCCCTTTATATGGCATAAAATTGGCAACGGTATTCTACTTCTATTTGGTTTGACAATTGGTGTAATCTTTCCCCTCTTAGAAGTTTTATTTCAGTCCGTAACATTGTTCGATATGGGTTTGCATTAAATGATTCGGTTGCTGATTTGGTAAGTGACGGGAATTGGAGGTGGTCAAATGTTTTGACTACTAAATATTCTGATTTACAACTTATTCATGTCCCATTACTGAGCGAGGATGTTTGGGATGAGTTATTATGGCCTGATGTGAATGGGCATATTAGGCCGTTCTCGGTTAGTTATGTGTGGGTGTCGATTAGATCTCGTGGTGGCAACGTTGATTGGCTTAATGTTGTTTGGTTTCATCAATGTGTTCCGAGACATGCATTTAATATGTGGCTTATTATGAATCAGAAATTAAAGACGCAAGAACGGTTGAAGCAATGGGATGTTAGCCCGGGAACTAACTTAAACCTGCTTGTGTGTCCGCTCTGCAACCTTGTTCGCGATTCTCACCCATATTTGTTCTTTCAGTGTTCTTTTTCTATGCAGGTTTGGGCTATGGTTCGTACATTATCTGGCATGGATTCGGTCCCCCCTATACTTGAAGACGCGGTTGCTTTCCTTGTTCCAAGCTCAAAGGGATGTTCAGCTAGGAGTGTTATCTCGTATTGTACTAGCTGCAACGTGTTATTACATTTGGCAAGAAAGAAAAGCAAGGGTGTTTAAACAGAAATTCAAGTCGGTTATTCTTATTTATGAGACTATTGATACCAATGTACGCCTCAAGATTGTCTCTCTTCGTTTCAAAGAAGGATAATGCTCGCGTTCGTGAGTTGATTTCAGCATGGAAGTTTCCAAGTTCTCTTGTGGTCTATGAGCACAATACTTGTCCGTGATGTATGAAGATCTCCTTTACTACCTTATGTTTAGTCTTGAGATATGTTGGCGTGTTCTTGTGGTAGTATGGGGAGTTCCATGTGAGAGCTTTACTCTTTTCCTTCTCCAAGGTTTTTCCCACTGGGTTTTACTTGGGAAGGTTTTTTAAGGAGGCAGTCTCATGTGGTACCCTTATGCTCCCTAGACGTTTACTGTTGAATGGCCTTGAAGGTTCTGCCGAGAAGTTGTCTTTTGTTTATCTCTAGCTTATGGTTATTTGATTGTATGTAGCTAGAGTTGTGAATGTTTATGGCATGTCATGAAAACACTTTTTATATGTGTCTATCAAGCTTTGCTTGAGGTAAATGTGGTACATCAGCCACATTCCATTTGTACTTAACTTTTTGGTGATTTAATATATCTTTACCGGGGTAACCCTTTACACACACACACACACACACAAAAAACCGGGTGGTTATTGGAAATGGCCGGACTTCGAGGAAGTCTGGGGAACTTTGGACTAAGTGAAATATTTGTTATCTCCTGCTAAGAAAGAAGGAATCGTTGGTCTCACCGTACGAAACCCACGATCTGCCTCGGGTGTGAGAGTAAGAATCTAGAGATAGAAAGTAAGTATGTGTGTATGTTGTTAGCCCGAGAGATCTTACCCTTGGAGTTATTGCACTTGTATTCATAGGCAAATAACTTTGTTGTGTTCTGGAGATCACGGGGTGCAGCACATTGTATTAACCGATGGGTTATAGGATGCTTGCCTTGAAGTCATGCCCTTTGACTTGTTTTATGCTTCGCCATTTGTGCTCCATGACTTTGGAACGCTGTCCTTGGTCAGTACACTGCCGCCTTTTTTTTTTTGGCATGCAAATGTTTATTCTGTGATCCCATATTATATTCCTTACCTTCTTTGGCTAGTTAGTCAAGTCCCGAGGTAAGTCGAAACTCCACCTAAAAGGAACCTTCCGCGGATGTCCTTGAACTCTGAACCTGGATATCTTACCGTGGTTATTTGCTCTTTACGTGTCATTCCCCTGTCGTCGAGTATTTGGACGTTCCAGACTTCTACTTTTTCTGGGGAAGTCTTCTTGTTACCATTTAGGTGTGCTTTAGAATGAGGTTCGGACTTGAAGAGTCTGGGGATACACTATACGTGATCATTTCCCCGAGTCTAGTATATTTATCATCATAGAAGTGTACTAGACTTAGATTTGCTTGATCCCCGTTCAACCTTATCCGCGGCTCGTATTGCTGACTGTGTTTTCCATTATCTCGCTTTTCTATAAGTATAGATGTGCCTCGATATTTGCGAATGCTTCCTGGCCGCGTTATGACTGGACATTTGGCGGCTAACCATTAGTTTCCACCGTCCAAAGGGGTTCCGTATACGCGTCAAGATCTGGGTCATTGGTTGAAATTCTAAGGTTTCGCGCGATTGTGGGTATAAATACAGATCTATATCTTCCTCTTCACTTTTCACAAATTTTCACACACTTTCCGATTAGAATCCCGACTTACTTTCCTCTAGGCTTTCACCATATTTTTAGTTTTCAGGTTTGCCTTTCCCCCCTTTGTTTCTTTTCACGTTTTTCATGGCTAAAGAAACAATATCCAGTGTGACCTCTGTCTTGACCCAAGAAGATTCGGATAATTTTTGTAGTACATACATCCCAGATGATTTTAGATTAAAGATTTCCATGGGGAAAATAGGAATATAGACTCGTTTTATTGAGTTTGCCAACCACTAAATCCCTCTCTAGGTTTTTCCTTAGCGTGTTATAGTACTTCCGGATCCATTTTTCCCAATTGTATGTGTTAAGGGCATCTAGAATTAGCCATTTTGAGATATTGTGCCGCGTCCACGGCGGGACACCCACTATTCCCTTATTCCGGAAATTTTACTATATAGGACTTAATGGTGGGTCGTTCACCCTAGAGAGAATGAGAGGACCTAAGTCCTTGGTAAGTTGGTAGTTCCTTGTTATACTGAGGCCTCATATTCCCTAAATAAGTGGAGGGATCACTTCTTTTGGATTAAATCCACCATAACCCCTATCTCCGTTCCCTGGTACGACGGGACGACCCTTGACTGGGGTCCGACTCCTTTAGATTTCGATGTTGATCTTGATTTAATGTCCATTCTCAACAAAAACCGCGTTAAGCTTAAAAAGTATCCGGAAACATTTTAGTGTGTTGTAGGTTTGAGCTAAGGTTTGGGATGATCAAACCTCTCGTCCTACCTTTTTAACATCGGATGATTAGGGTAGGTGCTTATTTCCATGTCTTGTTTTGTGTTTTTTTTCAAAGTCTTGCCATTATTAAAAACATTTTGTTTGTTTGCACTTTGTAGAGACGGGTCTATTTGATTTCATTAATACTCTGGATCCCTTCAAGGTGAAAATGAGTGAAAGGACCTTAGCAGAAAGGGGAAAAGACCTTGCAGGAGGAAACCGCATATAGGGTTGTCCCTCTTTCTAAAGAAACGGTTACTCTTATATACTCTTATAGAGTACACCATTGTCCAAGAGTTAGAGGCTGCTAAGTTGGGAAGGACTTCCGGGAAGAAACGTGTAGTAATTGATGTCCAAGAACATGCAACATGCTTCTTGGTATATGTGAAAACATATACCTTTTTCTTTATCAAAACAACCCAAATAAACCGGAAACGAGCCGTTAATGCTTAATATATGTGTGTTTCTTGAGTTTATGCATGTGCAGGTACGGATATCTCAAAACGAACAAAGAAAAGACAAAACAGAAGAAAAACGAGCACGGGAAAAGAAGAGTGTGAAAGCCGAAGCCGAGGATTCAGTCTTGCGGGTTTTGGATTCGGATTCCTCAAATCTACATTTCACGGACCTTGGGTCATGATTGGCAAGTTACATAACACACCCTCATCTTTATCATATTTACACAACTCACCCTCCATTTTTACCTTTTACACCCTCATTTTACCATATTATCACATTTTAACCCAACTTTACCCAAATTACCATTTCACCCCTCACATTAACAAAGTCCTTGGAATTTTACAAAGTGGCAAAAATAAGCCTTGTGTTAATTTGTTCTTGTATCCGGTTACCAATCAAATCTTTAACCCAAGTCCATCTAAACTATTCCCTAGCCCATAACCAACCCAAGCCCAACTTCCCTACACTAATACACCCAGTTTACATTTACCCGGTTTCCACCTTTTTTAACCCAACCCATACCCGGTCAACTCCACATAACCTGTCAAACAATAATACTTAAATGCCTAATATCTCCTTCCCAGCCAAACAGACAAACCCACTATTCCTCCTTCTCCTTCCCTGAATTCCCCATCATACCCTCAAAGGAGCATTGTACTACATATCTTTTCTGCTGACAATGCAAGGGAATGCCAGGATGGCAATTCCCAACATTTTGATTGGGTTGAACACATCAGAGAGTTGATCAAAGGGCTGAGAATGAATTGATGATGCAATTGGATGATCAATGGTCAGAAATCAAGTATCTTGAAGCTTCCTACAAACCCTAATTGAAACCTCAGCTCAGCTATAAAAGCCATCTTCCTCACAAGAAGACTTTGTCCAATTTTCATGTATTTAGGAAATTGTAACCATTTTATTGTTTTCTGTAGCTTAATTTACTACTTATTTAGTTCCTTACAATTCAGTTATATTTCCAGCTTTGTAGTCTTTACAATTTTAATAAAAGTCATTTTATTGGAAAATTGTCCATTTATTGTCAAAGCCTTTAAATATTGTTGGTACTGTTTTTAAGCTTTCATTTCAGGTTAATTAAGCTCATATAAGTTCCTTATAGCTTATTTGAGCTTATTATTGTTCAATCTTATTTCAATTTCAAAAAGTAAAAAAAAGTCAACATAAAAGTCAAATTCAGCTTTAGTTTAAGATGAGTCTCAGAGCATGTTCACACACCCTTATGCTTATTTGCTTTTTCCTAGCTTATTTGCTTACCTCAGCGTGCTCTTTTAACTCATTTTAGTTGCCTTTTAGTCCTGTAGCTTCTTTTAGTAGTAGTAGCTTTCTGGAAGCTCATGCTTAAGTTTTAACTTTGCCATTAAGGTTGTTTGGATTTGGAAGTTTGTTATTAGTGCTTTTTAGTCTCAGCTTATTTTGATTTATGTTTCTGTTTATTTTTAGATTAAAATTGCTATTTAGGATGTTTATAGTTCCTTGAGGCTTATTGTAGTTCTTAGGAGTATCTTATTTTAGCTTTTCATCCCATGTAGATTAGTTGTTATTAGCTTAATCTTCATTTTTGATTCTGTAGCTTATTTTTAGCTTTTTCTAGCTTAAATCTAAAAGTCCAAAATGTTTCCAGTCAATTTAAGCTTGGTTTAGCTTATTTGAAAGTTTGTTAAAAGAAAATTTGAAAAATAGTTTTGCGTTTCTAAGGTTAATATTTCTCAATTTCACGTTTTAGGCTCGGGATTAGCCCGAACGTGCTCGTTTTTAGATTTCCTTTGCATTTTAGCTTAGAATTGCTTCGTTTTATTGTTTTATATGCTTATTAAGTTGTTTTTAGCTTATGTTTATCAATAGTGTAAAAACCCAAATTACCAACTTTTTCACTATTCAAATTCACGTAAACGCGACTCGAGTTAATAACTTCATTCAACCTTCGTTGGGAAACGATCCGGGGATACAAACTTAACCGTTTGTATTTCTTTGGAAAAACATATACTATAAAAATCACTTCCAAAAAGGCTAAGGTTGGTTCTTCCGTTGCTTCGGCCAAGAAGGTTAAGACTCCTCCTAAGAAGTCGAAGACATTTCCCTAACTTCAGAAGCTCCTGGTGTCCCTCAAGATTTTTCACCTAAAGTGACTCCACTAGGCAGCTGCTCAAGCTTCCGCATCTTCTTCCCGAATGGACTCTAACTAGAGTATTAGGATTCTTGGTTTGTGAATTTTTCTATGAACTCTCTCCGAAACTCAAACGAGCTTGCACCCCTCTGAGTTTCTCCTGGTGAACCTTTTTAGCCATCAATGGCAAAAGTTGGTCATAGTGTTTGTCACATAATTTCTTCTGACACGTATCTGGGTGGATAATCGGGTGTCCACTTCCCCTTCCTGAGGTGTTCCGGACAACGGAACCCTCAAGGTTTAGGGATCGACCGCTGGATTGCTCATTTGGTAAAAAAGATTTAAGAACGCGATTATGTTAGTTCCCATGAATGGCGCGAACTTGTTGGTACAAAACTCCGGGTGGTTATTAGAGATGGGTCGGACTTACTTGAAACGAGGTTTCGAGGAAGGAAGTCCAGGGAACTTTGGACAAAGTAAAAAGTATTTGTTAGTCTCACCGCGGGAAGGGGATCCCATGATCAGCCTAGGGTGTGAGTAAGAATCTAGAGAGAGAAAGTAAGTTTGTATGTATGTGTTCTTAGCCCAAGAGATCTTACCCTTAGAGGAGTTATTGCACTTGTTTTTATAGGCGAATAACTTTGTCGTGTTCTAGAGATCACGGGGTACAACACATCCTATTAATCGATGGGTTATAGGATGCTTGCCTGGAAGTCATGCCCTTTGACTTGCTTTATGCTTCGCCGCTCGTGCTCCATGACTTGGGAATGCTGCCCTTGGTTGGCACGCTGCCGCCTTTCTCCGTAATCCTAGATTATATTCCTTACCTTCTTTGGCTAGTTAGTTGAGTCCCAAGGTAAGTACAGACTCCACTTAAAGGAAACCTTCCACGGATATCTTTAAACTCCGGAAACTGGATTTGTAGTCTTACCGCGATTTATGTTCCCCTGTCGTTGAGTATTTGGACGTTCCGGACTTCTACTTTATCCGGGGAAGTCTTCTTGTCAACATTTAGGTGTACTTCTTTGCTTCAAATGAGGTTCGGACTTCAAAGAGTCCGGGGATACGCTAGACGTGATCATGACCGAACATTAATCAAGAAACACTTTTACTTATCTGAGTCCAGTTCAATAGATTAACCCACTCAATTACTTAGGGTATCCAATATAACAAACCATATACTTAGCTAAAAAGAAGCTTATTCTCCAATACAAACACTAAAACTGAATAGACAAAACAAATAACACGAATCAAGAATCTAAAAATAAGTACAGAATCATTATGAGCAGGGACCGAAAACTTAAACAAAATCTCGATCCCATCAGCTTTGTTTTTGGCCACGGTCAAATCATTTGAACATTAGTTGAAGAACAGAAGATCGTGATAATCAGGGGATTAAGAATTGATGATCAACTTTGGAGCTAGGAACTTTTTTATTTAATTTGGGGCTAGGGTTTAAAATGCTTTTGTAAATTTGATTGATTGGCAGAGGAGCACATGACTTTCCGATTTACACGTGCTTTCAAAATTATATAGAAATATTTTGTCCGTGTTTAATATATATTTCTTAGATTTCCTCGCAAAAATTGAGGAAATTAAAATACACATGTGGCATAGTCTATGGAGAAATTAATATCTTCATCTTAACTCTGACTCTCAGTTGTAGTTGTACCAAACAGATGAAATGAAACTATTAGAGTGGTAGGTGCACTGAGCCATAAGCGCACATTATAGGGGTTGCAACGTCAACTTTTACCCTATAACACAAAACGGAAAAAAACACCCTACCCAATAGGATTATGATAACATACCACCAAAACACCCCACTAACTCACATTAAAAAAAAAAAAAAAAAAAAAGAGAGAGAGAACCACTAAAAACATCTGCCATGCGGATGGCGCTATAACGCGTGAAGACGGTGCTGCCAAGGCGACCATGGCGCCGTTATAGGCACCAAGGTAACCCTATAACGAGGCTATACTTTCCCTGCACCGCTCGCTCTTATCATTTATTTTTTGTCTCATTTCCCCTACCAAACACCCCCACAAGGGTCTAAAATAGGAATCCAAACAATCAATATGTTAATTACCCTAACACAAAAAGGGGTATCATCACAAGAGATGACATAGATATCATATTGACCATTGGATTGGTTGGTGAGAATTGATACAAAAGTTGCAGAAAAAGACCTTAATTTCTATCAATGCTCTTAATGCATTTACAAAAGCAAGCAACCTAAATTGTAATTCTAGTTCATGATAATCACGTCAGTTTCTTTCGTGTAAATGATTAAGCAACACAAAAATAATCCGTTAGTTATGGGTTTTCGATGTGATCAATGACGCAACATGGGTAAGAATTTACTGACAGGACAACAAAGAAAACTAGACTTACACAGGACAATAACTCATACGTAAATCCAAAATTCTTTTACGAGAAAGTAAGTGTTTTGTCATGTGAAAATTCATAAGGGTTTATACTTTTGCACTGAAAGTTTACAAGGGTTTATACTTATGCACTGAAAGTTCATAAGGGTTTCTATTCATGCTTTGTCTTGCAAAGTTCAAAAAGGCGTATATAATACACACTAGAACTACCAAGCATCCATATACAGTAGCTTTGATTTTAATGTTAGACTCGTAATAAAGAGTTGAATGCACCAACAAAGATACGGCTGCATGCATATCGAATAGTGGCTAGAGGACAAAACCGTCCCATACTTGGGCAAACTAAGGATGTAAAAATGACCCATGTAGCTAAGAGATCTTATGGTTTAATTGGAGTGTGGACAGTAGACACTATATCCTTGAACAGGACCAAGAATTTGTAAGTGTGCAAGAAGTCTACATAGTGTAGCTGACTAGAGAGCCATAATATAGGTTTCACTTCTTATTATATTGATCTAACTCCATAACTACTCATGTCAGATTACTACCAGGGAGTTGTAAAACGTAAGGATATATAGAAAAATATATAAAGGGATTTACTATAAAATTCAATCTTGCAATCTCTCTTTCTTAGAACCAACTCCCTCATAAGGCTATAATTTCAACTCATTTGGTACAAATGTACAACAATGTGACTATATGCACAATTCCATGTAACGAGAGCTTCAACCAAACATTGAACTCAAAACCTGACATTTTAATGGTTGGTATCCATGTGCTTGTTGTCATCAATACTTTCATCGCACAAGTCATCTCTTATATAATGAAGGAAGATGTTAGTTTGAGAAAGTTAGGATTTTAAAAAACTAAATCTTACCTTGTCGAGAAAATTAAACCTTAGAAAAAAGTCAAAAACCAAATCCTTCCAATAGAGGAAAATAAAAAAAATAAAATAAATAAATAAATAAATAAAGGGGGTAATGTATAAAACTTTAGGGGGTAAATGTAAAATAACTTTATATTCTGATTGGCCAATAGAATTTACATTCAAGCCCGAAACTTTATATAAGAATCCAATCCTAAACTTTGTTTATGGACTTAGTGTAATATTATCAGTTTTAATAAGTTTATTAATTAACAAATACCCTCTAGACTATGTTTTTATTTTAAATACAACATTTATTATTATTGTTGTTATTTATTATTACTATTAGATTAAATTAATCATAATAGCCAAACTCCGTATATGCACGGGATTATAAATATCAAAATGAAAACACACATTAGTGTGATACGCAATGAACACGAGATTGTACATATATCAACAACTCATATAAATTATCATTTAGTAGTTACTATTTAAAGTTCTCACATATGCTTATAACAAGTCTATGAGAACAACATTAAAACGGGGTTACAATGCAAAGACCCATTATATATCCGAAAATTATTAATGTTACAACATGCAATAACAAAATAAATACCGCAAAAATTCCATAAGTTTCGTATATTAAACTAAAATTTCAAACTAAATTTGATTCATGTCTAAATCCCGTGTGTGCACTTGACTTGTAAGTTGTAACTGGTTATTAGAATAAAGCACAATATGGAGGTACTCATGGCAGAATAGCCCAGTCGAACTAAGCCAACCATAAATTCTTCTAATAGAGGAAGAAGTGATGGTGAAATTTTGTAAATTGTGGTATGTTTCTTCAAGCCACCTATTTCCTTTATTAATCCTTAAGGTTATACATGATGTTTTCAAGTTTCACATGTCTGTTTTCATATCTACACATACATAGGTTTTACCGTAATAACAAACAAAATTTTCGTCTCATCTACGGAAGCAAAACATTATTAACTAACTTTCTATCACCTGGTTTTATCCTATGATTCCTATCTCAAAGTTGTATATCCAGGCAAAACTGATTACATCTTCTAGAAATCGGTATGCATCATGAAGAACCGATGCAACAGGTGCCGCTATAGCTTCATTCACGAATATATACTATAACATTATCAAATGAAATCATCTTACTTGTGGTAAAATGCGTATGATATCCAGAGATTTTAAAAACTCCAGGTAATAGAAAAAGGCCACATAATTCATGAAATATGAATATATACCAAGATGACAGAAAAAAATGGCAGTCAATTTGCACATAAATGTTTCAAACTAACAGTTTGGAAGTATCAACATATGAAGAAAAAAAAAGTGCCCTCTTGTTAACAAATGCAAAGTATTCACCACTCTGTGTTAACTTAATTGGCAGTGATCAAGGAAAACTCACCGAAGAGAAGCAAATTCCCATTCTGATGTTGTAACAGCAACCCGGTCGTACTCTAAAAATGATCACAGTTGAAGATGATTGGTTAAATAAGATTACAAAAACTGCCAAGAGTATTGGTATTATATACTGCAAAATAACATATTCGAATAACTCATTAGAGCACAAGGTACAGGTGCCGTGGCACCTCAACACTTTTTCCTATAACACCAGAATCTATCACTAAGCACTTTTTCCTATACTGGTCAGTGGACTTTAAAAATGGCTACTGAAACAATCCACCTTTTCTATACCATTAAAAAAAAAACTGCTAAACACAAGTTATTGCACATGCCCCGTGCAGAAAGTGATTCGGATCAGATCATTTATACCACCAGCTGCTTGCTAAAATGCCCTCAACGATTTGAAAGTGGGATTTTGTAAATCAAAGTATCATTTAACAATTAAACCCTTAATTCAATATGAAATTGAAGTAAATTTCCATAGAGTAAGATGATTGAAATACCTGAGAATTGATTTTAATTTGCAGTTCGTTTGTACAATCAATGAAATTACATAGACAGACAGACAGACAGACAGACGCCCAAAAACAAAGTGGTTACTGCCAGCAGCTGATTCCTGTATAGGTTGTAATAAATCTGCCTCGTGGGAGAATTTGCTATTAAAATACTACAATTTTCTATCCAAAACTACTTTTTTTTTTTTTTTTTTTTTTGGACGCGTAGTTTATTTTACTACCCGAAAGTGAATTATTGACAATTCGGGGTCACAGTTGGTCACTTTAAACAATTAATCGAGGTTAAGCAAATAAATGATAATATGATCAAAAACGTAAAAGGCAATTTTACGAAAGCTTAATAGCATTGAAATGATTTAAGTCATTGTAAAGTTGTACAAAAACATTTATTAAATTCAAATCACGATATGTAACAAATTAACTAAATAAGTTTATTTGTTTTGATGTTCCGGTAGGTTCCTTCGGTTGTGGGTATTTTACGGTTTTGAAGTGAGGTAGTCATCTCACTTTTTCAACTTCTAGGATTTTTTAGACACCCCTAATGTTAATACCTCACATTTGTTTCAATTTAGACCTAGACTCACAAAATATGTAACCGAGTCATTCTGACCCGTGCGATGCACACGGGCTAATCTAAATGTGGAAGGCGTAATGCTTGTGACAATTTTTTTCCCTATTTGATTTACATTAGCATAATTTTGGTTTTAGTTTTGGCTATTTGATCGGACTTTGCAATTATGTAGTAAATAATGACTATTTAAAATAGTCTTTTCACTTGCACTTTTTAAATTTGCATAAGTTACATAAGCGAATATTTGCCTATTTATTTGACACTATTATCATGCTTAGATGTGAAAACATTTGTATTCTGATATAATGGCACAATTTCAAATGCTAGAGAACTTGATTACTCTTTCGGGTTCTTCTAAATTGAATGATTCCATGCGTATGTGGTTTATTCAGCAGGCTCACGAAGATGATGCGTTGTCAAAATTGCTTATTGCTAATTGTGAGCATTTGAGGAGGGTAATGGCAAGAAACCGAGGTATGATTGTGAACACGGAAGCCCTAGGTAATGATGTGGTTGCTTTGGATGCGCTTGAAGCGCTACGGAAAACTCAGGGGAGACATCAGGAATTACTTCATAAGTTAGCAAACTTGGTTTTTAAAGCAAAGGCCGGTGCTCTTGTCGAAGAAGGAAATGCTATGAAGATGAATGAATATAATTAGATGTTTGTTTATTATCATGTCTAAAAAATAAGCTTAAATAAAGCTTTAATTTAAATAAACGTGTGATGCACACATGTTGTATTTAAGTGTTCATAGCGTATTGTTTGCGTAAATTGTCGGGTTCTTAGTATGATGGCGAGGCCCATATACAACAATCTATGACTCGTGTTGTCTCGTGACAATTTTGTTAATTGTTGAAAGAATTTTGTTAATGTTTAAGTTACTCCACCATACTTAAATATCAAATTTCAATTATCAATACAATATTTGTATGTCTTTATCTCCAGCATTACGAACCCGTGCAATGCACCGGCTCTGGCTTTGGTTGAATATGTACGTGTTTTGTACGCCATGTTTGTGCAGATATTTATATACTCTTTATCAAGGATGTGTGCAGATGGTTGTATTTATATCAATGTGTTATCAAGATTGTGTCGGATGTTGTTTGTTGCCATTTGAGATATGTACGTGTTTTGTACGTAATATTTGTGCAGATGTTTATATACTTTTTATCAAGGATGTGTCAATTTTTGTAATATAAGTTTTATAGAATCAGATATATGTAATGTACTAAGTTATTTATTTTATCGTTTTATTTTTTTGAAAAAGTTTGTAATATGTATTTGTGATCACGGGATGAAGGATGTTGATGACGTTATTTAATTAACTTTAATTGAGTTTCATTAAAACAATGAAGATGATATTTAGGTTTATCGTGATAGCAGCTCGTATTCGGTTATTTCGTCGTATTAGATAGTTAAAAACCATGATAATGATACATAGATAGAGTTGATACGTTAAAAATACATTTGTAATGAAGAAAATTTAAGGAAATATTATGTTTGTTCATAATAGACAAACTTTGAGGGTTGCTTTTGTTATATTTCAAAGTTTAATTGTAATTTTGAGGCATTTTCAAGTTGGAGGGTTTTATGTTGTATTTGTCAAGTTTATGTTAATTACGGATTTGATGTTTCTGCATGGGAAGATGAACGAACAGTACGAATTAATACTCGAGTTAATATTTGCAATGATTAAATCTATTCAGTTACAATATATTATGTTAGTGATTGGTTTAGTTTCATTAGTCAACAAAACACCATATGTGACCTAACCATTATCAAATCATCATCTGAAAAATGTCTCAAACCCCATTCATCAATGAACTGAAAGATGTGTGCGGATCCGATAAGCTACACAACTGCTTCAAGTTTTTATGCAGTCAAGAAGTTACAAAAGATGAAGGGATGGTCATATGGCTTGGGGAACGAAGGAATGAGCTGGTTAGAAAGGTTGATAAGCGCATGGAGAGAATGAGTGAGATGTTGTCTCTTAACTTTGATGAAGAAAAAGCTGCTGATGAGACCTATGACTGCCTTCATGAGGTTACAGTGATGGAGTGTCGTTTGTTGGAGTCACTTGCGGCCATGTTGGTTGATGTGCGTGCTATTATCAGCAAAAAGCAGGAGCATATCACCATCATGGAGAAGTATGATTAGGGTTGGTTGGGTTTGGCTGTTTAGGGTCTTTTGTGTTGGTCAATGGTAGCTTGGTTGGGTTTAGCTGTGTTTTGTTTGGTTGTTGCTTGATGTCAAGATGGAAATGTAAGATGTAATTAGGTAGTTATATAACGAATAAGATTGGTGTAAGGTCCCAATCTTGTTTTTATTTTATTTTTACTTTGTTTGTATATAATTTATTTATAAGCAGTTGAGTTACTTTATCTCTCACACACAGGAATAAAACACACATAAAAAACGTATGCTGGTGAAATAGGTCTCTAGAGCGATTTTAAGGGTTCCAGATTGAAGTAATATAAATGAAATCAAACAATAAAGAATCAAAATAAACGTTATCTTTAAGGGATTGATTGTTTTATCATCACTATGAACATCGATTTGGGCGTATTTACCAATCAAAACAATAAACTAATCTCAAGTGGTCCTATTGTTTGAGCATGTCATTTGAATATGTTTTTTGAAGGTTTTATAGCTAGATGTAGCAGGTATTGTTTCATCAATTATATGTTCATTATTTTTTTAAACTGATTTTCAGATTTCAGATTGATTAGATCTATTTTGATTTAAAAAAAAATACCTTACTTGGTTATGTTTTGTGGTATGGTCTGATTATAGTCATAATTGTTCTGTCCTAATTGCTAGCTAAATTATAATGAAAACTGATTCATGAGAGGAAGATAGGGATGTATTGCTGTGATGATAGTGAAATGAAAATATTTTTAATTTTATATATGTTTTGGTGTGATTGAATTTGATATTTACGGTGTTTGAAAATTATTCATGATAGGAGGATAGGGGGCAATTGATGTGATGATTGTTTTTTTTTTTAATTTACGGACGTATTTTCCTAATAATGAATAAGTCTTCATTTTTTCGATAGAGTAGGTTAGCTGGTCATTAGCTTGCAGCCGGAATAGGCCGCTGTATGTTTAAGAATCTGTGCAACATTTTAGTATGCATAAGTGACAATTCAGAAGCATTTTATGCTTGTCTGCCTATGCTCGCTATTTAAACGCCTGAGCTGTGATACATTTTTCCAAACAGATAATATTGATGATCAAAGCATTAAATTTAGTACATGGCAACTTGAAAAAAATAAAAGACTACATATTTATAGCGACATTCGCTGATATGCATTCATCAGATAAACTGTTTATCTTGTTATAAGTAACTAACTTTCATACTTTAGATGGAATAAGTTTTAAAAACGTCAACATCTAAAGTTGACTTATAAGCTATTCTTGTTCCGTGCAGTGTTTACAATAGTCGTCTTCAATTTCATTGATACTTGTGTCATTTTTAAGAGACGAAGACTGCACCTGAGTATCGACGTTTGTTTTTTTGTTTGTTAATGATAATATCAACGCCATTGCTTTCCTTTTTTCGTACTTAGCTTTGAAATTGACTTGTCTCCACCTTTTAGTGTCTTGCGCAAGTTGTAAATCGAGGTTTTCTTTTATCTGCTTCTTTTCTTCCTTAAGGCTTTGTAATATCTCTTGCATGTACTCATCAGCCTGTGCACCTCCATTTTCAGCCTATAACGTCAACCAAATTTCTAAGTAATATGGTAGCCACTAACTTTGCAACTTTATTATTGGCAAATACTACAAATAACATGTTAGTTTAAATTTAATTCTAACCTCAATATTGTCGATCAATGCTTGTATACTCTTAAGCTTACGATGTGGCCAATGTTGAATTCCTAAATCTCTACACTGTCTTTTCAAAATAGTTAATCCAAAGTTAAGCTCTTTTGCAGCTGTAGTTATTGGCTTGTCAAAGTATTGGGCTATCACCTCCCTGTTAAACGTCATTTGTTTGAAGCTGGATAGTGTATACGTGTGTGTTATTCTACACCTGGATGAGTATGGGTAGAGGATAGTAGGTTACTTATATTAGCATCACCAAGCAGTTGAGTTTCCTTGCAGTTACAAAAAAGGTCTTGTAACTTCTTAAAACTCATTAACTAAATTTACTTATGAGAATTTTAATTGGTACTTTTGCTAAAATTTGCAGTATGTAGTCTTTAGATATTCCTAAATAAATCAGTGTTGGTTTTTCCGTTAACTGATAGGCACCTAAAATGAGCAAAGAAGTATGGTCTGATTAATATAGTGATGGTCTAAACTAATGAAAATATCTAAAGTATGCAAACTTATTTTAAATACAAAAGTAAAAGGAATTTGCATATGAGTTTCGCGCTGCCACTATCGGATTCTGAAAAAGCATTAGCACTACAAATTTTATAAGTTACACATGTAGTTTTTAGGAATACTTGTCAATTCAACATTACTATGTCATATAGCTTTAGAACTGAGCTTGGTCTTTTAATTGTAGCTAAATGTTTATAGATAGGTGGAATGTTTCATCACGTTGGATATTTATAATTTAGTAGAGACTGAATTTCATCATGAATGAATTAGAAAGTTTGTAATTCTTTGAAAAGATACATATACATAATAGTGTTAATCTAAATTAGGTTATTGAAAGCCTCCTTGTAAACAATATTGCATGTTCATTGTTGTAAGTCTTTGGTCTCGTCTTCAATCATTAGGATTCTCAGTCCCTCTGGGCTTGTGACTCTAGAGAGTGCAACATATAGTTAGCCATGACTGAACACATGATTCAGTAAATAAAAACCAACATATTTTAGCGATTGACCCTGGCTCTTGTCAATGGTCATCGCATAGCATAGTTTCACAGGAAACTGCCTGTGTTTCATTATAAATGGCCACTTTGACTGTGTGGAAGTGAGTGTTATCCTAGGTATAAGAACACTATCTCCTACCATGTGTATCACATCAATCTCGTGCCATGCGAAATGCCTGGGCAATAACGCTTATCTGATTTAACATTGGCATTAGGCTAGCAACTATTGACACATCGATCTTGTCACCCATGTCTTTCTGTATAAAAGTAGACATGTGATTATTAAGTTCATTTTGCGTGTCAAAGAAATAAAGCTGAGCAAACTTGGGCTACTCTCCTTCTGTCAGAAGTAGAGACCCTATTAGGTGGTAGTTTTGGCCGTTAATCCTGTACATATATGGACCCCTACGTGATTTAACTCAGTGATCTATTTTTGCTCCAAAAGACGTAAAGAAACACATACTGTTGTATACTCTAACTTGATCTCTAAATTTTGATCCAAGGGAATTGGTATAATCAAGCAAGCTTTTTAATAGGACGGGTGCCTCATTGAATTTTGGAAGTAGGACTTTACCATCTTGGCAACAAAGGGAAAATGTTGGATTTTTATACTTGTGTGCCTTATTAGTTCTCTCTTTATACCACATCATAGCATCATAGTTCCGGTATTGCAACGTTGGCGGGCCAATATTATGGTAAGAGACATGTACTCCTTGTTCACAAAGAAATAATAGCAATAAGTTATCTCTGAAACTACTTTACAGTTATATATATTAAGAGTCTTCGACATATTTGCTTGAATGGTAGGATTAATTACCTCTAGAGGTGTACCCTGCTTTTTTTTCTTTTACCCCTACGTCGTTGCGCCTGTTCCAATATAATATCTGATGCTGGAATCTGATAATTCAAAGTGCTTCCTGACCAGTTCATTTTATATTAATCACACATCTTCAATAAAATAACTATACATGCACTAAAAAGTTACCTTTATATGTTGACCGTGTTCTTTTTGATTAAGTTATTTCCTATTTGTTTGCTTGGCTGCCGATGTTTCTAAACAAACATTTACAATTTCTTAATATAACTGAAATGATAATTCGTTGTATGAACACATAGGGTGCATGTCTTAACCTGCTTCATAGCCAGTTATGTCCTCTATTTTAAGCCCACAGTAACTGTCAATTTTGCCATTTGATCTTATTTTTGTATGTGAATGAATTATTATTGAGCCGTGGAATAGATTGGATAGAGAAGGGATCTTCTTGGGGTTGGTATTCGATTCTGTGAGATAAACATTCACATACTTCAAGTTGCACAAACAAATTTTATATATTCAAACGAATTATATACTGACTTACAATGATCCATTGTTTATCATATAGATGGCTGTTTGACTGTGTCAAATAAGGTTGTAACTAACACATATATATTTGGACATGGGTCAAATGAAGAGGCTCAATAGGCTGCCTTTTAGGATATTGTTCTCTAAATGCAACATTTATTGATAATTGAAAATGCAAATAGTCTACTCAGAATGTTATACATAATAGTTTATTGTTCATGAGCAATCATCATATATACCTGAGTTAAGCATTACTTAAACATGTTTTAATAAAAAATATAGCATGTTAGGAATTGGAAATTCCATAAGGAAGTGTCGGTCACCCCAATTATAGTCTAGCATATGTTAGCTCGTAGACATATCGTTATTTACTTGTTTATTAGTTAGTTATTAGCATAGTTTAGTTTAGACTAACACCGTGGAGGAAGGATGGGTCTTTACCCACTGTATGCCTGATCCACAGTCTGACAGGAGGATATATTAGTTGTAACTATAAATACCCCTTCCATCCTTGGAAGGGGTAGAGCTTCTAATCTAACCTTTCTTCTTTTTGTTTTACTTTCTCTCTCAAGAACTCCCTCTCTACTCTTTCAATCTCTAAACATGGTGATGTGCTACGTGTGTACAAGTTTTAAATTTATAAAAGACGATTTACCAATTTTACCAATAACACATACGAGCAAGTGCACTCGTCCATTATAGCAAAATTTTGAAGGTAAGTCGGGATCGTTCGCAGGGATTTGAGTGAATCTGATTAACAAGTCTTAATCAACTAAGGCAATCCAAAAGCATATAACAACGGAAGCAGATATAATGAAATTCATATGATTAAAAACTACACTTGCTTAAACTAGTTTCTTATCCCTGATTAGTATGATTGTGTTAACCTCTTAACATGTTGGTTATGATAATTAGTTGGTGTACTAATCTATTGTTCTTACAAGTTAAACCTTCGTCAAGATTTTAGTTCATAAAAACAAGCGTTAAGTTTAACTAATCAATTCAAGATCAATTCAAGTTTCATAAGTTTACTTTCAGAAACTTAAACACAAAAACATCCATTTGCTTTATCAAATTTGATTAAAAAATGGTCAATACAAAAGGTAACCGATTATAGACAAAAGGTTGCAATTGATTGTAAACAACTAATCTTACGACCTTTTAGTTGTTTCCAATCAATCGAACTTGATAATCAAAAAGCGTTCTTATTACAACCACACTTTAGTTTATTTGTTTAATCAAAAATAATAGGTAAAAACAATCATACAAATTATAACTAGTTGAATAACAATAAGTTCTTTCGACCTCCACGATTACTATCAACTAGTCAAACTTGATTAACAAATGTCACTATGAAACTTTAGCACAATTGAATCTTAGAATCAACTTAAAATTGAATTAAAACATGTTAACACAATCACAAACTAATCACATGATAATCAACATCATTTAAGCAAGTGTATAAAGAAACTAGCCACTCATAGCAAACATAAACATAAACTCAGAACTTTGAACATTAGAAAACATGATTAAGAGTCTTACAATGCTTGGAATAAGATTACAAATAGTGAAGTAATGATTCCTAAAGTATTGGGGTAGACTCTTTGGGGGTTTGACCTCCAAATGTGGTAATTCTGGAACTCCAAACTTTCCTGGACTTCTAAGGACGAATTTGAGAGCTAAGAGTTTTGTGTTTGATGAGTAGAGAGTTGTATTGAAGCGTGTGTCTCATATGCTCACAAGAGGTCTCTATTTATACTAGTTCCAAGGCATAGGGTATTAATTGCTGAACTTGGCCTCCAAGGAGTTAGGAAGGGACTAGAATACACCAAGGGAAGGACCTAGAATCGTTTGGATACAATGGGGAAGCTTTATGATGAAGAAATGGCAGATACAGTTCTTCTAACCGGATCGGTCGCATGACCAGCCGATCCGGTTGGTCTTCTAGCATTACCCCAACCGAATCGGTTGCGGGTGGCAACCGATCGGTTGGTCCGACTTCAAAGGCACTTTTTGACCACAATCCAGCCGATCCGGTTGCGGGTGCGACCGATTCGGCTGGTCTTCCTGAGTGACGGAAAATCGACCTTTATCTTGATTCTGACTTGTAGAGCTTGGTTCTTCAATCATCTTGGTCTTCTATGATACTTGAAATGCTGATTTGTGCTTGACATGCTTCATTGAAACGGGAATCTTCCTTTTATTGAACATTCTTTTACTTTTCCTTCCGTTTCCCTGCACTTGGTTATAAATACTAGACAAACATCTTTTGATGCGATTAAGTACTAAAATCATACAAATATAACCAAATAACATATACAAAAGCACACATAACACTACTGAAAACATGTACAATCTGAGCGTTATCAAATTCCCCCACACTTAAACTTTGCTTGCCCTCAAGCAAATCTAGAAAATAAAATATCCACTAGTACAAAATTATGATTATGAAAAATATGATGCAAATCCACCAAGTTCAAGTACGAGAGAAGATTCATCAATTTAGCTTTTAAGAGTGAAAATTCAAGATGTTTGATAATATCCAATAATTTTCTTGCATGATTAACATTTCAAAACACCTCACGAAAAAGGAACGAAATATAATTCATTCAATCACTCAATTTTTAGTGGAGTAATAAGATAAATCACACTCATTGCTCAGTCATGATTAGATTATTACCTTAAGCTTGTACAAGAAACAAAACTCCACCGACGTGGCATGAGCACCAAGCAAAAACATCTAAAGAGGACTTTTATTCGGGTTGAAATGTTAGGCGTAGGGCTAGGGTATGGATAAGGCATGAGAATGTTAATGAAATTGGTGTTAAAAGAAAAATAGAATCAAGTCTAATACCCATGTTGCTAGTTGCCAAACAATCCGCAAACCAATAAATGATTATAGCTTTTATTTTCTCTTCTTCTGTTAGGATTTAGTAAATCCATTTATTAAAGTGTCGGTCACCTCAAGTATATGTAATCGTTAGAAAGCTCGTAGTCGTAGTTATTTAAAGTTAAGTAGTATTTAGTTAAGTAACACCGTGGAGGACGGACGGGTCTTTACCCACTGTATGCCTGATCCACAGCCCGTAGGTGGCGATTTGTGTAAGACTATAAATACTCTCTACCTCCCAAGGTAGAGAGTTGGAGCTCATAATAATAATTTCATTTTCTCTCACTAAGTTCCCAAACCTCTATCTCTTTCTCTCTCTAAAACCATAAGTTATACGCCTACTTGTGATCATGTATTGATGTGTTTGTAAAATCCAATATGTTACAAATGGTATCAAGATCCAAGGTTTGATCATCTCTCTTACATATCCTTGGATTTCTAGTGGTTTTAGATGGTTTTTGAGTTTGAAAAAGTTTAGTGGTTTTTGCATCATTTGGATCATTTCTTGTGTTAAAGTTTGAATTTTGAGTGTACTTTTGTGTTTAGCATCATTGTAAGTGCTTGGGTTTTGATTTGGAAAGCGTGAATCACTGTGGTTGGGCTTGTTTTGGATTGAAAAGTGTGTTTTTGAAGTTTTTCAAGGTAGCGACTTGAGTCTCGTGAAATTCTTCGTAGCGACTTGCTTCAGTAATTTCTAGCGACTTGTAGTGTTAGTCGTAGAGAGTTGAGCTTAGCGACTTGTCTATTGAGACAAGCCGACAAACAGTACAAGTTAGTGGATTCTCCACTACGGCTAGCGACTTAGTGGGGTTAGCGACTTGCTTTCATTATTTCTAGCGACTTGTACTTATTGTTCTCAGCGACTTGACATTAGCGACTTGGATACTTAGCGAGTTGCTCTTTAGCGACTTGACCGTTTAACGATTTGGTGCTTTAAGCGATTTGTGTCCAGCGACTTGGGTCTCAGCGACTTGGGCTTAGCGACTTGATTCATAGCAACTTGAGGTTTAGCGAGTTGCTACTTAGCGACTTGGTACTTAGCAACTTTGTTCAAGGATTCTTAGCGACTTGGTTGAATTTTTGTTTCTTATACGGTTTTCTCTTGATTTAGTAAAATCACGTGAAAGAATCTATTTCCCGGTTTAATCATAGAGTTATAAAATCCCGTGAAATCTGTAAACATGTCTACCAACTTATCTACAATCATCTCCATTTGGTTCGAGGATGTTCAAGCAGGTTGGTTCAGATACTCGTCCACCCATGCTTAATGAACTGACTACGACTCTTGGGGTCAACGAATCAGATTGTACTGTCTTGGAAAGGAAAATGGGGTCAACATTCTCAAATCAATCGATGAAGGACCTTATCAGATTGAGACTACAAGAGACATAATTGATACTGCTGTAGATGGAACCATGATCTTTGGATTGGACAGACCAAAGACGTATGATGAGCTCAGTGATAAGGAGAAAAAGAGATTCGATGCTGATATCAGGGCTTCAAACATTATACTTCAAGGTCTTCCAAAAGATATCTACAAGCTTATCAATCACAACACTGAAGCCAAGGCTGTTTGGGATAATGTCAAGATGCTTCTCTCAGGTTCTGAATTAACTAAAGAAGACAGAGAATCACAACTGTATGATGAATTTGAGCACTTCAAGATAAAACCAGATGAGAGTGTCTATGAGTATTACGTGAGATTCCACAAGCTTGTGAATGATATGAGGAATATCAAAATGACCATGCCAAACATTCAGCTGAACTCAAAGTTTGTGAACAACATAAATCCCGAATGGCACAAATTTGTCACCGCTGTGAAGCTGACCAAAGGATTGAAGAATACAAACTATGAGCAACTGTATGCCTTCCTTCTTCAGAATGAGAGACATGCTATGTTTGAAAAAAGGATTCTTGAACAGTTCAAAACCAAACAGGGAGAAACAAGTTCCTCAAATGATTCAACAGCCTTTTACACAAATGTTGGAATTACCACCAAAGCTTCTCAAGTCATACCCATGGGTAATGGTAATTACAAGCTCATTCCTGATCCAGCATATAAGCCTCCCGACTCAAACACACTCATGGAAAACTTCATCAATCAACTGTCTCTCATGGTTAGTCAAAACATGAACTCTCTCCCACACACCAACAATAACCTCAGAACAGCATCCAATCCACACAATCAAGCTACTGTCAGAGATGGGAAGGTTATGGTGCAACCAGTTCAAGAAAGGCAGTATGAACAGGGAAGAGGCGGAGTTGGTAGAGGATATGTGACTAATCAGAACCGTGGGAGAAATGCCAATCAGGGACAAGCAAAGCCAATCAAATGCTACAACTATGGTGGTGAGGGACATATAGCAAGGAACTGCACATCTCCAAAACGTCCACAGAATGCAGAATACTTCAGAGACAAGATGTTGCTTGTGCAAGCTCAGGATAATGGAGCAACTTTGGATGAAGAGGAGTTGTTATTTCTTGCTGAGGGAAATTCCAAAACCTATGATGCTGATGTTGATGAACAGCCAATTTAGGAAATAGGTCACAATCATCAAAATGCCTTTCAAGTAGTTGACTGCGATGCATTTGACTCTGATGTCGATGATGAACCTACTGCTCAAACAATCTTCATGGCTAGCATCTCACCTATGGTCTCTCCAAAGGTCTCTTCACCACAACAGGCTGGCCCATCCAAAGATTCAATCATTTCAGAGGTATTAAAACTATATGATGAAGTTGATGAGCAAAAGATGCATAATAAAGTACAATCTCTTGAAACTTATGAATCAGATATTGATGATGAGGGTAATAGCAATATTGTCCCATATGATCAATATGTGAAGCAAAGTGAAAGTGAGAGTGTACCAAGTAATGCATCTTCCGCAGTCAATGATGACTATGTTTTTGATGAATACACTGCATGTGCCCCTGATGATTCTGTTATCTCTGAACTGAATGCCTATAAAGAACAAGTTGCTATTTATGAACAACGTGCTAAGTTTGAGTTAACTACCCGTGAGCAGGAAATGGATGACCAAATGCGTACAATTATTAGAAAAAGTAATTTTAGGGAAGAAGTATTAAAACAAGAGTTAAACTCCTTACAAGAAAAGCTTTCTAAAACTGCTAAGCAAAAACAAGAACTTCAAGAAAATGTGAAAATGCTTAAGCAAGAATTCAATGCTAAGGAATCAAAACTTTTGAATGATTTTTCCAATCTAAAAACTTTGAAAAACAAGCTTGAAAATAAGTTGTACGTACAAGGGAATACCATTCAGACTGCTCACTTGATCACTAAGCACATAATCTTAAGTGATAAGCATAGTATTCCCATTGTTGAGGAACCAAATCCAGAGGTCGTTAAAAATGCTAGAGCTGCTCATAAGGTACTGTATGATGGTAATGAGATTCTTAAGCCTAGGCAAACACCATCATGTGTTGGAAGCACAGAAGAGGATAGAAAATTAGATGTTGCCTCTAGGGAGAAAATGGATAAGAAGCTTAACGATCCTGTGTGTAAAAAGGAAAACATAATGATAAAACCCCATGATTACACTAAGGAAAATTGGATCTACTTAAACAAGTTTAAGCCTCAGACTCTATTAACCCCTGAAAAATTGTTCTGGAAAAAGGATATGGATATGCAAAAAGCTGAAAACCTTGTTTCAAAAAACACTCCCCTTAGGAAAATGCCTGCAGCTTCTGTGTATCCTCCAAATACACCAATGCATCTAGTTCCTAGATCAATTGCCACTAATAGCAAAACCTTAATCAGCCTGTATGTTGTTTATCAACTATTCGTTGATTTTGAGAAGACATGTAAGAAGAAAATCACACCTACAGGGATAACTGAGTGGGAAAGGGGTTTTGAGCAAACTAAAGAATGTTATTTAACTGAGGTCATGCCTTTCTTCAAACAATTAAAAGGTCAATTTGAGAGTCTTCAAAAGGGAATAAATTCAGATATTAAAGAAATGAAAAAGGAATTTGATGCAATGATAGTTGAGGTCAATGATTATGAACAGGAACTCAAATATAATGAAGTTGAAAGGAAGAACTTGCATATCTTAAATGAGAATTTGATTTCGAGTTGTGTTGCTCAAGATGTGTTTTATACTGTTACAAAGCACTCTATTACTGCTTCTCGATTTCATGAATTATCTATTGCATTGAAAGTTTCCCATGATCGTGTCATTGAGCTTGAAAACAAAAACTCAGAACTAAATGAGAAAATTGATCAGGATGATCACGACAATTTGGTAAAACATCTTTCTAAACTAGAAGTTGAACATTTTTATTTGCAACTAAAATATCAACATCTTAAAGAAAATGTCAAAACCTCAAATATCAAGACATCCTCAGATGTTCCAGAGTTTGATGTAGTTTTTCAGATAAACAAACGTGATGAACATATTCAAGCTCATTGTAACAGGATCAGAAAGTTGAAAGCCCAAATTTCACAATTAAAGGGTGAAAAGAACAATGTGACTGGCTCCCAAATGCCTCCTCCTTTAAATTCTCAGTATTCTCAAACTTTTCATCTTCAAAACTTGGTTAATGTTTTACAAAAAGAAAACGAGAGTTTTCTAGAAGAAAATGAAAAAGTTAAACGACACTTTAAAGAGTTATATGATTCAATGAAAGTCACTCGTGACAAGAACAACGAAAAAATAACGTCTTTACAAAAAGAAATTAAGAATCTGAGGAGTCAGGAAAAAGGGAAACTGCCACTTGTCTTTAATGAGAATGTTGCGTCAAAGTCATCCTCAGATTGCAAATATACTGTGACTGTTAAATACATTCCTCCTCATCTTAGGAATAATGAACTTATGTTTCATAACTATTTTGCTCACCTTAAGGATAGTCTAGAATGTCTCCGTGAGATTGTGAAAGAGGATTTCATAAATAAGCCGCTTGATAGAGAAATTAGGTTTGCTTGCATTCAAGCCAAACGATCTCAGGAACCGCTAGAATGTTTAATAGCAACATGTCCTAAATCCTTAGGTGCAAAAGGTAAAGCTGTGATGCCTTGTTCTATGCCTAGTGCCAAGCATACAATCCATTCTATGCCCAATATTAAGAAAGTGAACTCTAATGTGCCTTCAAGTAGTTCAGATCCCTGCACGTCTAGTTCAGGAATGCAAAAAGTAGATCAACCAACTAATGTTCCCATAATTCCCTCTACAGGAGTAATCAGTGACATAAAAGCAAGCTGGTCAAAGCCTCGAGGCAATACCAAGCAAGATAGGACCTCGCAAGCTAAGAATGTGCATTGGAAGAGAGTAGAAGATCACCCTAGGAATATTAAGTTTGAGTTGAATAAAACGAATCGTGTTGATTCTAGTATTAGCTATAAGCGTACTGTAATTAATATGAATTCTGCTACTATCCGCAAACCATGTAATGATGAATGCTTGATTTCTGTTACTAATCATGAATGTGGTGTGAATGATTTGTCTAATGCTGTCAAATGCCCAGTTAAAACGGTTAATGTTAAAAATCAAGCTAAGAAGGCTAAAAGGCAAAGGCGAAAGAAAGTTAGAAAATAGTGGAAACCTACAGGAAGGAAATTTAGTAATATAGGTTATCAATGGATACCTACTGGCCGTAAGATTAATGAACTGTGCCCTAAATTTGCTAAGTCAATGCCCACTAGAAAATGGATGCCTACTGGTAGAACTATTCCCTTAAGAAGTGAACATACTTTGAATAGGTCAAATACGGACACTAGCACTGCATCTATTTCTGATGATTCCATTGTTTCTACTTCTGATGTGGATGTTCCAATCACTGTTACTAACCAAATGGAACCCAGTCTTGCATGGGGATCCTAATTATCCAGTTATCCGTTCTTGTCTGTGTTCAACTGCTGATCGTTCAAATCGTTCTGTGGTACCTGGACTTAGGCTGCTCCAAGCATATGACTGGAGATCGCTCGCGGCTCATGAACTTCATGAGTAAATTCATCGGGACTGTTAGATTCGGGAACGATCATTTTGGTGAAATTATGGGTTATGGAGATTATGTTGTTGGTAAAAGTGTAATCTCCAGGGTATATTATGTGGAAGGTCTTGGTCATAACTTGTTCTCTGTTGGTCAATTCTGTGATTGCGATCTAGAAGTGGCTTTTAGAAAACATACTTGTTTCGTTAGAGAACTTGATGGTGTAGAATTGTTAAGAGGAACTCGTGGTTCAAATCTATACACCATCTATATCAAAGACATGATGAAGTCCTCTCCAATCTGCTTGTTGTCAAAGGCTTCGAAAACAAAATCATGGTTATGGCATCGTCGTCTCAATCACTTGAACTTCGGCACCATTAATAACCTTTCCAGAAAGGATCTTGTCAGAGGCTTTCCCAGATTAAAATATGAAAAAGATCATCTTTGTTCAGCTTGCCAATTGGGAAAAAGCACGAAATATGCCCACAAACCAAAACCTACAAACTCAGTAATGGAAGTTCTTCATACCCTTCATATGGATCTGTGCGGACCAATGAGAGTGCAAACGATAAATGGGAAGAAGTACATTCTAGTCATTGTTGATGACTACTCTCGATTTACTTGGGTAATGTTTTTGAGGACAAAGGATGAAACTCCAGATGTCATCATCAAACTTATCAAACAGCTTCAGGTTCGACTCAACAATACTATTAGAATTGTTCGAACAGACAATGGCACAGAGTTTGTTAACAAAGACTTAATTCAGTTTTATGAAAGTGTTAGAATCAGTCATCAAAGAAGTATTCCACGAACTCCTCAACAGAACGGTGTAGTTGAAAGACGAAATTGAACTCTTGTGGAAGCCGCAAGAACAATGCTAATTTATTCAAAGGTTCCAATGTTTCTATGGGCTGAAGCCATTGCCACTGCTTGCTACACCCAAAATCGTTCCCTTATACACACCTCTCATGGAAAAACTCCATATGAACTTGTCCATAAACGAAAACCTAATTTATCCTACCTTCATGTGTTTGGTGCTTTGTGCTATCAAACAAATGACGGTCAAGATTTAGGAAAATTAAGAGTTAAGGCGGACATTGGAGTTTTTGTAGGTTATGCATCAAACAAGAAGGGTTACCGAATCTACAACAAAAGAACTCGAGATATCATGGAAACTATTCACGTCACGTTCGATGAGCTGTCCGGGCAAATGGCTCCAGGACAATCCGGTTCTGGACCCGCATTTCAACCTTCATCCAGTAGTCCTATCAGTTCTACCCTTGTTTCAAATCCCTCACCAGCAACTCCTTAAGTACCTCCTTCAGAAGATGATTTGAAGAAATTATTTGATCCAATGTTTGATGAACACTATGAGCCAAGTGCTAATGATATGTCAATTCCATCAACAGAGGCTGCTTCTATCCCTGTCAATGAAATTAACCCTTCAGTTTCAATGTCATTCAGTCAAGAAGCGCCTGCTGCTGATCACTCTGTCTCATCAACAAATCATCAATCATCAAGTGTACATCATGGAATTGTTTCTGGCATCAATGATGGAGATAATCCCTTTGCTACTCCTGAAGATGCCCCCTTTGAAAACATATTTGCTCCTGAATCATCATCAGAACCATCTTCTTCAAGAGATATCGACTTTGCTACTTCAGTTCCTCAACAACAACCACATTGTTGGATCGATATACTTTAATCAAACTATCTTAACTAGCTTGTTAAGGTTTAATAACCTCGGATAAATCCTAAGTTATTAACAAAGAAACACTGAGCAATCTTTATCAAGTACGCGGAATTTACTTAACAAAGCTAAGAAGAATAACCTTTTATTATAAACTCTAAATCTGCTTATTATGCAGATACTCTAATACAACTCTAAGATAATCGAACTTCTCTCTAAAACACTAATTAACTTGTGAATTCGTAAACTCTAAAACTCATAGACTCATACATCTAATGCCAATCTAGGAGTCCTTTTATAGGCTCAAGGATATCCTAGTCGGTTTACAATTGATAACCTTGTACGACAAGTAATCTAAACATGGAATACAATACTTTCCATAAACGAATAACAATTCTTTTGTTCTTGCAGTACTTTGACTTTTAGGTGCAGTACTTTGACTTTGTCTTTAGCAGTACTTTGACTCTTTGACTTTTCCCAGTACTTTGCAGCTTACAGTACTTTCATATCTTCAGTACTTTCATGTCTTCAGCACTTTCATATCCCAACAATCCTCCCCTAACTTGAATTCTACTCGCTTGACTTCAAGTTCCTTTGTAAATGTATCTTTAACAGCTTCATCTTTAAGATCAGATTGTTTCTTAGTCTTTTCAATATATCTCTGTAGTGTCTGTGCTTGTCAAAGTATCTCTCAGAATTGTTCTTTCTCGCACAAAGATTCAAGCAAGCTTCATCTTTTCAAACAACACAGCAACATATGACAATTTGTACATTAATTCAGTTTAAGTTGCATACTATTCTCATCACTTCCAGGTGTGTTAACTCCTGTGAGAGGTGAATCATTGAAAATTTAATGGATTTAGGTCTCTTTACCAAAGCCATTATCTTTGGAGTAGCCAAATGTTTTGGTGTGTAAGACCATGGTACATTGATAACCATATGATTTTTAGCAAATCATTAGCTATCAACAGATTTGATTTGTCTTTACCAAAAGCTGTACCCTTTTGGACTAGTTAGTTCTTCTATCTAATGGTGAACTAATTACCAATAATGGTTTTTCCACTGCCTTTACCACAAGCCATTTTCTTGTGGGCAAGCCAACTCTTCACATTAACTGATATGGTGAGTTGATTACCATACAACTTATTAGTAAGTTGTCAACTAAAAACGGATTTGATATATCTTTACCAGAGCCGTTTGCTCATGGATTAGCCAATCCTTTTGTAACCATGGTAGATTGATTACCTATTTGATGTTGCCATCTCAAAATCCATTTATTTAACCTTTGTTTCAAAAATTTTGTTACTTAGCAAAAGGTTTAATTGATAAATTACTTAACTGGTTTTAAAAGCTGCAGCGTACTTTGATGAAAGTACTGTTTGATCAGCAATACTTTGAATAAAGTACTGATTTATCAAAAATAAATTATTCAATAAAATTCATACCAGTTTAATCATCTTCTTCAGCAATGGTAGTCCAGTTGATAAATAAATTGATAACCATGCAAGAAGTTTCATTATCCTCTTCTACTTCCAATCCATGCTCTAGCATTCTTCTCATGAGCTCAACTGTGAGAGGATATCTTCTGTTTACAAACATGTGTATCATTTTACCATTCTCTAGCTCCAAAACATGAACTCCAGATTCTTCAAAAAATCTCCAGTAAACAATTTCCCAGTTTTCTTGATTTTTCCATATATCATCAGTGCTTTCCTCTTCTGATTCCCACATGGTTATAAGATCTCCAAGCAAAACCATACCAATTCCTTCTGATGGAATATCTCCAAAATAAGCTTTTACCACATTATATAGATAAAATAAATCCACTCTATCTATAATAGGTAACAAATCCCATAACCTATTAAAAACTTTGAAGCTTTCATCTTCCTTATGAAAAATCATATAATCTCCTTCTTTGGATTTGACAATATCAAAAGCACTAATCTGAGATCTGTTCATCTTCATGTCTGTATCTTCTTTTGAATAATCAAAATCTACCACTCTGAGATAATTTCTTAATGCATCTTTAGACTCAGATCTCAATTCAACTCTTTCTTTCTTTGAAAACTGTTTATCTGTAACTTCAGTTTTTCTTTTTCTTTTTAAGCTCTTTTTCCTTTCAGCTTCATCCAAAAGCTTCTCTCTAAAATCCTTGATATCTGCAACACTCTTCTTATAAGCTTCTGTCTCAGCATCATAGAGTCTTTTCATGTCAACATAGTTCAACTTCTGCAATCCTTTATACCCTCGACCTTTCAAATATGCCATCATAGCATTCCTGTCCTTAGCTAAATTAGGTCTTCTAGGCATATATCTAACAGGAGTAGGTGATTGTAATGGTTCATCAGTTTCAGCATCTAATTGCTCTTGCAACTTTTTTGCCACTTCTCTATTTTGAGCTTCTTCAGCTTCTTGAACTGCTCTATCTTTAGCATTTAACTCTTCTTGAAGTTTTCTAGCAGCAGCTTCATTCCTAGCAACTTCAATTTTTCTAATTTCTGCCAAAGAAAGTTTCTTCTTCTTTACTTCTACTAAAACACCTTTCCCTTTATCCTTAGGATCAATTGCAGGTTGAGAAGTTCTTTGTTGTTCATCTTCTTGCACTTCTCTAATAGTAACACCACCTCTAGGTTGTGATAATTCTTGAAAAATTGTAGCAATGAACTCATCATCACTTGCAGAATGAATTGGTTTGAGAATAGCTTCCTCCTCTTCTTGTATAACAGTTGTAGAAGGACCAGCTTCTTCTTCAAAATTCAAAACTCTTGGAGTTATCACTTCTTGTGTAAAAGTACTTTGCTGTTGAAAAGCAGTACTTTGTTGTTCAGTACCTTGTTGTTCAGTACTTTGTTGTTCAGTACCTTGTGATTGTTCAGCTTGTTCATCAGTACTTTCAACTTGTTTCTTCTTCTCAACATCTTCTTTCAAATTATCTTTTTCTAAATTCCTCCCCAAGTTGACAGAAGATTGTTGATGATACTGGTGGCGTTTGTTTTCCTAGACTGCTTTGCGCCTTTTTTTCTTAGATTTAACCCAGATTCGAAATTGTTGAACTAATGGCCACACAAAAGTCTTTAGCCTTCGAAACTTCAGCTTTAATTTCTTTATCTGTTTGGCTTGGACCTCTATAGTCTTTTTCAACTTGACCAACTCCCTTGTCAAAACATAATTATCTAATGTAATTTCATCAAGAGATATGGTATGTGAATCCTCTCCTTGAATAGGTGGATGATCCTCTGGTTGAGAAACAGGAACAGACCCTTGTGGAGATGGAGAAGGTGAAACTGCAACATCTTCTTGAAGTTCAGTACTAGGAGAAGCAGTACCTTGTAGAGATGCAGTACCTTCATTTGATGTAGCCTGTGGAGAAGCAGTACTTGCAGAAGCAGTACTTGCAGATGCAGTACCTTCAGTATCATTAGTAACATCTCTAACAGCCTGAACAACATCCATCATGGAAGTTGTTAAAGGAGTATCTTGACCCTTGAATAAAACACTCCTTTTTGCCATAAAAGTAAAAATCTTGGATTGTTGAACAATAACAGGCAATAAAGCTGTAGGTTTTGGCACATCAGAAAGTTGCTTGTTTAAGAAAACCTGTATAAACCTTGGGTACATCAGCCAAGTAGATTCATGCAAAATATGTGAGAGCATTCCATCCAGTATTAGCCTTGAGAAGTTAAAAACTCTATCTGTAGCTAACTCAACCATAGCAGATGCTATATTTGACCCAAACTGCTCCCAAGAGGTACTCTTAGCACTTATGCAATGGAGCAACACATGAACCAAAAACTTCCAATGCGGACAAAATAATTGTTTTCTAAACGTTTGTTCATTCAAAGATCCTTCATAGCCAATATGTCGAAAAGTATCCCATATCAACTGCTTATCAAACCTTAAAGCCCCATCTGCATCATTGAACAATAAATCTTCTCGAATGGAGTCTTCAGTAATCTTAATGGTTTTTCCAGCAACTGATGATCTAATATAATATTCTTCATTCTCCATGTTATCTCTAGCATTAGCCCAAAATTCTTGAATCCAGGGCTCAATAATATCCGGCTCCACTAAAAGAGCATAACTGATAGGCGAACCAGTAAGATAATCAATTATATCATGAAAGAGCATATTCGCGTCAGTCTTATCCAAATTATCAACCATGTTATGCTTAGAAACAGTAGGACGATTCGCCATTGTTGATTATGTAAGCACAAAAGAATTTGACTCGAAGAATATGAATATGATGAGAGAAAGATAGAAAAGATTCTAATGTATCAATATGAGAGGGAAAATCAGAAAGTAGGTATTTATAGGTGAGATTTGAAAAATCACAGCCTAAAATAACATTGTTACCGTTAGCATTAAATTACCCCTCAAGATAACCGTTGGAACAGTACTTTAATAAGACAAACAGTACTTCCACGTAAGCAGTACTTTCCCAAGCAGTACTTTCCAAGCAGTACTTTAATGAAAAACAGTACTTTTCCAATTTCTCTAGTATGAACTAAGTATACATAACCATCCTCCCCTCAAGCATTACACAGGACTATACAAATACTAAATAGTCCTCCCCTTAAATGTAGCTCAGTAGTTAATCATGCCAATGCTCACCACCAAGTGAGTGAATCTAGAAACATCAAAACCTTTGGTGAGTAAGTCAGCTACATTATCATCAGTGTGAACCTTAATCACATTAATAAGCCGGTGCTCATAACAATCTCTGATAAAGTGATGCCTAATCTGAATGTGCTTGGTCTTGGAATGATAAACTGGATTCTTCACAATACAAATAGTACTCTCATTGTCAATGTTAATAGGAGTATTCTTGAAGTTGAATCCATAGTCCAAGAGCTGATTTTGCATCTACAAAACTTGTCCACAACAGCTTGCAGCAGCTACATATTCAGCTTCAGTAGAGGATGTTGCTGCAATTGTTTGTTTCTTGCATTGCCAGGAGACTAATCTTCTTCCAAGATATTGGCATCCTCCAGTGGTTGATCTTCTATCATAGTTATCACCTGCATAATCACTGTCTGAAAAAGCCTCTAAGTGAAAAGGTGACTCTTTAGGATACCACAACCCCAACTTTGGTTGTTGCTTCAAATAACAGAAGATTCTCTTTACTGCATTCATGTGAGAGATCTTTGGTGAGACTTGATATCTAGCACATAGACAAACTGCAAACATAATATCAGGCCTTGATGCAGTGAGATACATAAGAGAGCCAATCATTGATCTATAAAGCTTGACGTCAACAGGGTGTCCATCTTCATCTTTGCCCAATGAATTGATAGATTTAATGGGTGTAGTAACAGCCTTCATATCATCAAAATTGAATTTCTTAAGTATGTCTGTAACATACTTGTCTTGGCTGATAAAAATACCTTCCTTTGACTGCTTAACCTGAAGTCCTAAAAGAAAGTCAACTCTCCCATTGAACTCATTTGAAATTCTTTCTGCATCAGCTGCTCAAACTCCTTAACCATGGACTGTTTGGTAGCCCCAAAAATGATATCATCAACATAAACTTGAACTAACATGATATCGTTCTTGTCTCTCTTGATAAACAAAGTCTTGTCTATAGCTCCCCTTCTATATCCATGTTGCAATAAGAATGTGGAGAGTCTCTCATACCAAGCTCTAGGTGCCTGATGAAGGCCATAAAGAGCCTTAACCACCTTGTAGACTTTGTTTGGATGTTTAGGATCTTCAAAACCAGGAGGTTGTTTGACATAAACTTCCTCTGTAATCTTGCCATATAAAAAGGCACTTTTGACAATCATCTGGTAAACTTGAAAGCCCATATAAGAAGCAAAAGCAAGAAATATTCTAATAGCTTCTATTCTTGCTACAGGAGCAAACACTTCATCATAATCTACTCCTTCTTCTTGTCTATATCCTTGTGCTACTAACCTTGCCTTATTCTTTATAACATTTCCTCTTTCATCTCTTTGACCCTAAAAACCCATCTGGTTCCAATAACTCTCTTCCCATCTGGAAGATCACATAAAACCCAAACCTCTTGAAGTTTAAATTGAAGAAGTTCTTCCTGTATAGCTTCAACCCAGCTTTCTTTAGTCAAAGCTTGAGCAATATTCTTGGGTTCTTCTTGAGAGATAAAACAAGTAAATAGACAGGTTTGATGGTCCTTATGATTCAGTCTGTTTTTTTTATACACAAAGCTAAGTAAAGCATTGTGAGGTGTAGAAAAAGTCTTAGCTCTATGTCTAGTCAGCACTCCAGAAGTAGAAGGACCAGTGATTTGATCAGAAGGATGATCCTTATGAGTTCTTAAGTGTGGAGACTGTGGAACTCCATAAGTATCCTCCAAATTAGTAACATCAACACCTTCATTGGAATTTGGAAAAATACCTTCATCTTCAAATTCATCATCAGTATCTTCTAATCCAGGCATGGTATGATCATCCAGATCAGCTAAAGTACTGTCAACTGGTGTAACAGTACTTTGTTCGAAAGTACTGTCCAAAGTACTGTGAGGTACTCTGCAGTCTTGTTCTTCCTCATTGCCTCTTCATAAGTCCTCCTTTGTTCATCAGTGTAAGAATGTGCTAAAACATCTTGAAGAAGCATCTGATTAAGTTCCTCTTGAATAGATTGATCCTCAGCAGATAAAGAAGATTCTGGAGCAACAGTACTTTGTTTTGGAACTTCAGTACTTTGTTTTGGACTAACAGGATCTTCATCAGGGACAACATCAGGTCTAATATGAACTCCATGAACAACATATTGTAAATCTTCTCCACTGTGCACTGGTTGATTTTCTTCTCTAACAGGTACATAGTTCATAGATGGAGTTAAAACCTCAAGATCAAACATCCAATCTGGACCTTTACCTTTCTCATTGTCTTGATCTTCTAAAAACTCAACATGAAGACAATCTTGAACCTTCTTAGTAACCTTGTTGTATACTCTAAAGCCCTTACTGTTAGTGCAATAACCCAATAAGTATCCTTCTTCTGACTTGCCATCAAACTTCCCAGATTATCAATAGTGTTTAAAATAGTAAGAGGGCATCCAAAAGGTTTCATAAAATGAATGTTAGGTTTATTGCCCATCAGCAATTCATAAGGTGTCTTCATCTGTGGTTTAGTGACTGAGACTCTGTTAAGTACCTAACAAGCAGTACTTACGCTTACCTTGCCCAGCTGAATAGGTAGGTGAGAATCTGCTAACATTGTTCTTGCTGCTTCAATCAAAGTCCTATTCTTTCTTTCTGCAACACCATTCTGTTGTGGTGTTCTTGCAATACTAAACTCCCTTTTTATGCCTTTGTTTGCACAAAATTCATCCACAAGTTTGTTTTTGAATTCAGTCCCATTGTCACATCTAATACCTCTAACCTTGAGTCTCAATTGGTTTTCAAGAGCAATAATCAGTGTCTGGATAGCATCAAAAGTATCATCTTTAAAACCCAAGAAAAATACCCAACTGAATCTACTACAATCATCTGTTACAACTAAGCAGTACTTTTTCTTGTTTAGACTTGCCACAGAAACAGGTCCAAACAAATCAATATGTAACAGCTCCAAAGGTTCTCTAATAGTTCTCTCCTCAAGCTTCTTGCAGGAAGCTTTGTGTTGTTTACCCTTCTTGCATGCCAATCATGATTGATCATTCTTGTAAGTATTTGAAGGTAAACCTCTAACTAGATTGCCTTTGACCAGTTTATTGATATTTTTGAAGTTAACATGGCCCAATCGTCTATGCCATTGATGTGCCTCTTCAGATGTTGCTTTAGCCACCAAACATGTGGTTCTTCCATATGAATGTAGACTCTTCATGTCTAAACTATACACATCATTTGTCCTTGGTACTCTAAGAACTACTAATTCATCATCAACAGGCTTAAAGTCAGAGGAAAGGATAAGACATTCTGTGTCAGTGAATAACACAGGATGCTTTTTATCACAGATTTGTGATACTGACAATAGATTGAACTTTAACTCCTTTACATATCTAACATTCTCAAAATCTATAAGCCCTGCTTTGATAGTCCCTTTTCCAGAATCTTTCCTCCATTGGGATCATTCCCAAATGCAACTCTTCCTCCACTAATCTTCCTAAAATCAGACAGGATCTCTTTGTCTCCTGTCATACTTCCAGAGCAACCACTATCCACAATAAGATGATCTTTAAGCTCCTCTTCTGGGTTGCCCTGCTCATAAAGAAAAGAGTTAGAAACTTTTAGGAACCCAAGCCATTATTGACTTGTGTTCCCCTTGTGGAGTTACAAACTCAAATTCTTTGAGTATGTAATTACCACTATCTTTCAAATGATGATCCAGAATTATCTTTTGATCTTTAGCATGTGGATTTTCAAAACTTTCTGGTTTTTCAACACAAATCTCTTTTTCTGTCATCACAAAAACATCTGATTCACTTTTGGTTGAAAGTACTGTCTGTCCCTCTGCAGTACTTTCCCTCTTAACCCATTCTGTTTTAACACTTGGTTTCTCTGATCTAAATCTCCTATGTGAATTGTAATACCTTCTAGGTTGATAGTGAGATCTCCTAGAATTTCTATACCAAGTATTGTGATCAGTACCTTGTTTTGTCTGAGCAGTACTTTGAGAAAGTACTGGGCCAGAGTTAACAGTACTTTGGAAAGTACTGTGAGATACTAAAGGTTTTGAAAAAGGTTTTCGCTGATCCAAAACAAGATTGTTTCATTCATGGTGAGATTTAATTATCTCAACTTCTGCTACTTCGTCTAGGGAAGTTCGTACAAGAATCGTGTTTGTTTTGTCATCATCAAATATGGGAAGATTGTTGGGTCTATTATAGATTTGATGATACAAAACAAGAAGAATGAAACAAGAAGGACTTAAAGTGACAAGAAGGGAAACTACAAAAAGATGGAGGATTTGGAAGATTCTAGAAGATATGCTTAAAAGAATATTTAGTTTCCTAATTGTATTGTTTCCTAATTATATTATGATTCCTCTTGTAAACCCTAGATGTCTCTAGTATATAAAGAGACATAGGGTCATTAGTTTTAGTACGTACGTACAAGATATAGACGTCTAAAGGTGTGTGTGTGGGAACCTAGGCGTAGGGATTGGGAAAACGCCTAGGGTTTAGTGGTTTAGTTAGTTAGTATTAGATCAAGTATTTGATCTTTATTATAGTTAGTTAGTATTAGATCAAGTCTTTGATCTTTATTATTGTTTAGTTAGAGATGGTGAATAAAAAACCTTGTTCATAATAATATTGATTCTATATTTGAATATTCCAAACTGGTTTGTGCTCTCTAGGTTTCTGGTTGGCAGTCCTATTCTTTGGAAATTTTCTAAGGTATTCTGAGTGTTGTTCACAGTCTTTAATTAGATGAGTAGGACTAAAATACACAAAACACAATTTCTGATCCATACTGTCAAAGTGACATCTTCTATGTCTATGCCCAAAATTATTTTGCCTTCTTGGTGAGTGATTAAACCTGTTTTGACCAAAATTATCACAAAAAGGTTTAGCATCTTGTTTTGAAAAGGTTTTGAAGAAGATACTGCTTGTGGAGCAGTACTTTGATTTAAAGGTACTGCTTGATTTTGAACATCGTTTTCAACAGATTCTTTGGGTTTTTTCAGACTTAGATTGAGCAACTAGCTTTTTCCTAAACTCTAGACTGTCTACTCCAAAACGAGAAACATCGGGTCTAGGGGGTTGATGAATGCCGCTGGGATGTGGAACAGCATGATAATCATTAGCTTTCTTATATTCAGGAGGTGAGTCACTTATTGAACCATCATTACTAGATGTATCTACATAATTAATGAGTTCTTCATCACTAGTGGTTATATCCTCATACTCACCTTCATCCTGATTACTAGATTGGTTTTCTTCTATCTTACTAAAATCCATTCCAAAACCTAATCCAGTATTAAGGTAGGCTCTTTCTTTGTTTTGAACATAAGAAACATGTGAGACCAGCTTCACCCCAAGCAGCAAACTTAGCTAACAAATCATCTCTTTCCTTAGTTAATTTCTCAATTTCATCAATTTTACAGTTTAATTTCCATTCACTAAGCTTTAACTGGTAATCCTGTTGTGCATATTTTTCAGCCCAAGCTACTTCATTAGTTTCATGTGCTAAGATTTTGGCTTCCATAGATTCTAAGGTTATTTGATAACCTGCTACCTCAGACCTAGCCTTAACACAATTATCTCTCTCAATCACATAACTGCTAAGTAATTTATGATAAAAATCATAGCAATTTGAGCATACCTCAGAGATAGGAGATTGATTTGGTGAAGTAGCCACCAATGCAAGTTGAACAGGATCATCTTCACTTTCCTTGCTCCAGTCAAATCCTCCAAAGCCATCATCAGATTCCAAAACAGCATGTTCGGGTTCTTCTGCAAAACAGTGCTCCAATCCATTGCTTCTACTGAATCTACAATTTCTTCTTCCACTGCTACCATGCAATAAGTTACTGGTTCATCATCAAACTCTTCACTCCGGTCAACTTCTGATAACTTCTCTTGAGCAACCAAAGCCTTTGTTTCAGTAATTGGAATTTCCTTAAGCTCAAGTTTTGGCTTTTCAGATGTCCTGTTTGCTTGATACTTAGCAAACCTGCACTCCCTTGCAAAGTGACTAGTCTTTTGACAATTGAAGCATTCAATTTTAGATTTGTCAAAAGTTATGCCCTGTTTTGGTTTGAAATCAATGCTTTTGCCTGTCTTCTTCATGTACTTTTTGATCCTTGCAGTGATCATAGCAACTTGCCACCTGATATCAATTTCTTCAAGTGCATCTTCTTCAATCTGTGCTAGATCTTCTTCATAAGTGAGAGGTAAACTAGCTTGTTGTGCAAAGAAGGAGCACATAACTTCATCTGAGGCCATAGTGGTAGTCGGTGGGGCCTGTTGAACATATGAGGGGGGTGTATAGACAGCAGTACTTTGAGAAACAGTACTTTGAGGAGAAGCAGTGCTTTTAATGGAAGTACTTGGCCTTCTTTCAGATGATAGAAAAGCAATACTGTGAGACTTAGAACTTGTTTGTCCACTCATCTCATGCTCATACACCTTAAGTTGATGATAGAGATCATCAAAGTCCATGACATCCAAACCTTGTTGTCCTCTGATCATTGTAGCAATCACATGCCATGAAGATGGCAAACTTCTTAGAAACTTCAAATTAGCATCCTCAACTGATACTTCTGCCTTGTATAGCTCTAGCATGTTGAGAAGATTCTGAAACCTATCATATGCAGCATCAAGACTTTCTCTTTCACCAACTGTGAAAGTTTCAAACTGTTGCTTTAGTAAATTTCTGTGCATCTTTTTAGAGGCTTCATTCCCTCCAAATCTGGTCTTGAGAGCAGCCCAGAGCTGCTTAGCATCTTTAGCATCATGAAATTTGAGAAGATGACCATCTGAAATGGCAGATAAGAGAATGTTGAGTGCCTTCTATTGATTCCTTAAGGTTGCTGCTGGTAATACTGGTTTAGGTGCCTTGGGTTGTCCAGGAATATCAATGGGGTCTGCTACAACTTCATTCCCATTCACAATTACATTCCATAGAGCATGATCTATAATGGCAATGTACTACCTCATCTTCATGCACCAGAGATCATATTCTCCCTTCTTAATTATTGGAATTCTGAGTGAGGTGATTGAGGGTGGTGGAACAGCTTCAGTCGACATCTTGAATATTGTTGAAGTAGGGTTTCTTCCTAGTCAGAGTTTCCACACAAGCTCTGATACCACTTGTTGGATCGATATACTTTAATCAAACTATCTTAACTAGCTTGTTAAGGTTTAATAACCTCGGATAAATCCTAAGTTATTAACAAAGAAACACTGAGCAATCTTTATCAAGTACGCGGAATTTACTTAACAAAGCTAAGAAGAATAACCTTTTATTATAAACTCTAAATCTGCTTATTATGCAGATACTCTAATACAACTCTAAGATAATCGAACTTCTCTCTAAAACACTAATTAACTTGTGAATTCGTAAACTCTAAAACTCATAGACTCATACATCTAATGCCAATCTAGGAGTCCTTTTATAGGCTCAAGGATATCCTAGTCGGTTTACAATTGATAGCCTTGTACGACAAGTAATCTAAACATAGAATACAATACTTTCCATAAACGAATAACAGTTCTTTTGTTCTTGCAGTACTTTGACTTTTAGGTGCAGTACTTTGACTTTGTCTTTAGCAGTACTTTGACTCTTTGACTTTTCCCAGTACTTTGCAGCTTACAGTACTTTCATATCTTCAGTACTTTCATGTCTTCAGCACTTTCATATCCCAACACACATGCACACCTTAGAAAATGGACACATGATCATCCATTGGACAACATCATTGGAAACCCCTCTCGTCCAGTATCCACGCGGAAACAACTTGCAACAGATGCCTTATGGTGCTTCTTCAACTCCGTACTCTCTAAGGTCGAACCAAAAGATGTTAAAACCGCCATGAATGAAGACAGCTGGTTCAATGCCATGCAAGAAGAAATTCATGAGTTTGATCGACTAGATGTATGGGAATTAGTACATGCTCCAGATTGTGCTATGATCATTGCTCTAAAGTGGATATTCAAAGTAAAACTTGATGAGCATGGTGATGTTTTAAAGAACAAGGCTTGTTTGGTTGCAAAAGGATACCGTCAAGAGGAGGGTATTGACTTTGAATAATCATTTGCTCCAGTTGCTCATATCGAGGCAATCAGAATCTTCTTGGCTAATGCTGCAAGTAAGAACATGGTAGTCTATCAGATGGATGTAAAGACAGCTTTTCTTAACGGAGATCTTAAAGAAGTCGTATACGTCAGCCAATCCGAAGGCTTTGTGAATCCAGAGCATCCTACAATTTGAAGAAGGCTCTTTACGGTTTGAAGCAAGCTCCAAGGGCATGGTATGATACGCTATCAAAGTTTCTTCTATCTACTGGATTCATCAAAGGAGCAGTTGATCCGACATTGTTCACCAGAACGTCAGACAAACATTTAATTCACGTTAAAATATATGTTGATGATATTATTTTTGCCTCGACTGACCCCAATGAATGTGACCGTTTTTCAAATGAAATGGGTTCCAAATTTCAAATGTCAATGATGGGACAAATGTCATTTTTCTTGGGATTACAAATTTCACAAAGTCCCGGAGGCATTTTTATAAATCAATCTAAATATGCAAATGAGATTTTAAAGAAATTTGGATTTGATTCTTGTGACCCTGTTGAAACTCCCATGATAGAGCATACTAAACTGGATGAGGACCACTCAGGGATCATGGTGGACCAAACGAAATATCGTAGTATGATTGGATCCCTGATGCACTTCACAGCCAGTAGACCAGACATTCTGTTCACTGTTTGCATGTGTGCTAGATATCAGGATAAGCCTACCAAAAAGCACCTTGAAGCTGTTAAACGGGTCTTTCGGTATCTCCAAGGAACCATCAATATGGGACTTTGGTACCCGAAGGACACCGGTATGTCACTAACAGACTATGCAAATGCTGATCTTGCAGGATGTCAAGATACACGTCGAAGTACGTCTGGAGGTGCTCAGTTTTTGGGCGATAAGCTTGTGAGCTGGTCTTCAAAGAAACAAATGAGTACTTCTATTTCCTCTACATAGGCTGAATACATAGCCATGTCATCTTGTTGTGCTCAAATCCTATGGATGAGATCCCAATTATCTGACTATGGCTTTGAATTCAACAAAATTCCTGTACTGTTATAATAAAAGTGCTATTGCTCTCTCATGCAACAACGTTCAACACTCAAGAGCAAAGCACATCGACATTCGACATCATTTCATTAGGGAGCAAGTAGAAAACGATGTCGTGGAACTCTATTTTGTGAGGACTGAATACCAGTTAGCAGACATCTTCACCAAAGCTCTTCCTAGAGAACGTTTTGAGTTTATCCTCCCACGACTTGGTCTAAAGAGTCTTCAACCGGAAACACTCAAACGTCTTCAAAAGGAAGATGAGGAGTAAAGGTCCTTCTTCATCCATCTCTTGTAAATATTTATTCGAAAAGCAAAATACAAAATTTCAAAATCTACAAAAAGAAAATAGAAAAATATAAAACTTTCAAAAATCCATTAAAAAAAAATTAATTAGAAAATTTTGAAAATTTTTAAAAATATTGTTAGTTGGTCATGTTTTTTTTCCTTGTTCGATATCATCTACGGATTTTGTGTTGTCATTCAAAGAATGACACGGGTCTTTAGATGTTGTTCGAATGTTTAAAAAAATAAAAATAAAAATTGAGAGAAAGTGAAACAATGGTTTATTGTCATTTCAGGCAGTAACCCGTTTTTCAAAGAAAGAACAGAGCCATGCTTTATCTTAAATCTTCAAACCTCATGCTCTGATTCTAAAAACAAATGTTTTTCGTTAAAAAGACAAATGTTTCCTTTCAAATATTTTTCCTTCAAATGATTCTTTTGAAAAATATTTGTCATCTAATGAAAACAAAATTGCTTTGAAAATACTTCAGACTCTACTTTTGAAAATCATTCGGGCTTTTCATTTGTCAAAATCTCTATCCTTCAATCAACAACATATGTCATTCATTGAGGGGGAGAATGATTTCAAACAAAAAGAGTATTTTTCAAACAATTGGTACAAGACCTTTGTTATTATTATATTTTCAAAAGATACTCAGGCATGTTTAATCTTTGGAGTCTAAAGTCTTAAACTTGATCCTTATCGGTTAAATGTTTCTCATAATCAAGTCACATCTCCCCTCAAAAGCTTTCAAAATTAATTTAAATCTACAGAGATCACAAATCTCAAATGATTTGAAAATTGTGATCGGGGGAGAATTTGTGATTTAAATTGGATTTAAACTGATAATTCGATAAATGGTTTTCATAAGTGTTTCGCAAGCTATCCTCCCCACTTGTGCCAAACGATTTCAAATTTTCCATGCACATGTTGAGGGGGAGCATCCTTTTTTAAACCACAAAGAATTGAAACGTGATTGATTTGTCTCTAAGTGCAGGTTCCTTCTAATATGTGCAAAAATCTTTCAAACCTCGAGGCACATATTGAGGGGGAGCAAATTTATGAAAACCTCATCCTTCACCAATATGCTTTATCTATTTGATTTTATCAGGAAAGTGATGTTGATGTCTTTTAGAAAATGGTAATCAATGAAGTTAATCCTTCCTCTTGCTTCCATGTGCCAAAACGATTTCAAATACATAATGCACATGTTAAGGGGGAGCTCTTTTTCTAAAAATATCAAAAACAATTCAGGTACAAAATGCTTTGATAATATATCACAAGTATCTGGATTGATTTTCAAATGGTTTTCAATTGGTTTCTATGGCAGATGAACATATCAAATGGACGCCCAAATTTACTTTATGAATGGTGATTTAAGGATGATAAGGTTAGGTATTTGTTCCCATGATCCGTTAGAACCGGAGGGATCTTCCCAGGGACAATCCACTAGATAGTGTAGAGTCCTTAGGAATATTGAAAAAAGGAGAAAAATGAGAAAATGGGAAGAGTGCGGACTGAGACTGAGCTAGTACTGGAATAAACCCAACAAGGTTCTAGTTATGAAGTCTCGGTAAGCACGGAAGGGGTTGAAGAACGAAAAAGAATTGAATGTGAAAAAGGGTAAAAAGAAATAGCCTCCATTAATCAACTTAGGGCAAAAACCCGGGTTCAATTCATATACTACTGGTGGTTACCAAGGTAACATCGGTATTGAAGACAAGACATCATGGACCCAGCGACGCTACACTACAACTTCCCAAGCTACTCAAGTTCCTCTTAAAAGGGTTGTTTCATCCTCACGGGAACCGACATTATCTATCGACTTTCTCCTAGAGATTTTTGATATTGAAGAAGGAGACCCTCTCCCTAGTCTCCGATATAGGAAAACCAAATGGCACTATTGAGGTCTAGGAGCGACGAGAGATCATCAAATAAATCTCTTTAGGACACTGTCTATGAAGACTCTCTGTTTCACACAATGTGAAAAGAGAGATTATATCTTTGAGTCCTACGCACTATCCTTGTAGTATTGCAGAAGACATCTGAGTGATATGCAAATATATTCACAATGAAGATGGAAAGCCTTCTGGAGCCAACATCAAACAGCTCTGGTGGGTGGCATGTGAGATCTATCCATAGATTAACCATGTGACAAACTGAACAGAGAAAACACTGGGGCGATTCAAACTTATGAATCAATCCTGCTGGTTCAGTTATGGATTGACGGATACTTTGAAAAACAGTCTTTGTGCTTAAAATCCTTTCTCTAGCACATCGCTGTGTATTAATGTTTCAAAAATTTAAAAGGGTTATGATGATAATTGAATTTTCTCTTTAAACCTTCGTTGTATTGCAAAACACTTTATTGAGAAGTACACGATCTTGTTTTTCAAATATCTTTTCATCAATAGTGAATCTCAATTCGCTGGGTTTACTCACTCCGTTGTTCTTTGAGACGTTCGTGTTTGAGAACAGTTTAGAGCAGTGCGAACCCTTGCTGTCAAGGAAATTTTCGAAATTACCTGATCACAAGCAGTACTTGTAACGGTCACCGGGGAATCGTGGGCCGTGTACCTCAATTCAACGAAAGTCATCAAAGACACTTTCGTGCACTTTATTGCTAACCGCTATGCGTGCATTCCACGCTTGCAAATGATCGTAATGAAGCGGTCAATCCATAGCCGCATGCTCACATTACACATTCATCTCTAAAGAAATCATGATAAGTGCATCAACGACTCTGATATTTTCACTCCATGCTTCGCTACTGCTGCAAATATCATGAATCAACTAAAGCTTCCGCTACTCTGATAGAAGAAATCATGATCCAGAATGTGAGCATGTCGGTCCGAAAGTCACAACATCACATAATACCAACATCCAACGGGATGAGTCGATTTATGATAGCCATGATCTCAAATCACTCAACATTCATTATCACGTGGATCGCTTAAAGACTTCTACCCTGGATTATCCAAACATGCAAAAATGAAGAATCAAAGACTACGAGCTACCGAAGCAAAGAATTGAACATGAATCAAAGAACAATCTTAATGTAATATCTATTTGTATTCAATGAAATTTGAGGTGACCTCCCTTAGGGGGAGATTGTTAGGATTTAGTTAATCCATTTATTAAAGGTCTGGCCACCTCAAGTATATGTAATCGTTAAAAGCTCGAGTCGTAGTTATTTAAAGTTAAGTAGTATTTAGTTAAGTAACACCGCGAGGACGGATGTGTCTTTACCCACTCGTATGCCCGATCCACGTACCGTAGGTGGCTTATTTGGTAAGACTATAAATACTCTCTACCTCTCAAGGTAGAGAGTTGGAGCTCATAATAATACTTTCATTTTCTCTCACTAAGTTCCCAAACCTCTTTCTCTCTCTAAAACCATAAGTTATACGCCTACTTGGGATCATGTATTGATGTGTTTGTGAAATCCAATATGTTACATCTTCGGATTTCCATAACTCTTCTCTTTGATTCGCCATAACAACTTTTCTTCGAACATAGCACAATGGCTATTACACATATTATTTATTTATTTATTTATTTATTTATTTTCAACTCATTTGGAATGGCTCATACATCTGACAAGGTATGGTTACTCATAATTATTTAAACAATCTTCTCATACCAGGTGACTAGCAACCAGCCGTTTAAACATTGACAAGGTTTAGGCTAAGGTTTAAAGCATAAAATATTTTTGTATTTTCTCCGGATTTATCAAAACGAAAAGGATGGCCTGTGAGGGTGTAATAGGTATTCAAGTAAAGATGAGCCACAATGGGTCCATGTGAGAGGTTAACTAACCGATGTGGCTAGCTAATATATCATAATATGAAAAATGGAAGGTCATTTGGGTTAAATCCTAAGGTGCCTCTTTATCTACCTAATTCACTTATATAGCACTAATGCGATCTCATCATGTCCGTAATGATTTACAAGTACAAGTTCTAGAATAAATAAAATCACCCCAAGACACTCACATAGTAAAAAGATTCAAGCATAAAAGATGTATGCTTTATATAGAATGTGCTCAAATCCTCACAATTTTAGTGGAAAGGGCTATAATTTGTGCTAGCAAAAGTTATCGATCCCATAATTAATCGGAACACATCTCAAATTTTTAAATATTACCAGCTTATCGCTTTGATCCAGCTTATTCTAATATATTATCCTAAAAGTGTGAAAATAACTAGATCACAAGGGCAAACAAAATTTTAAATTTAAGCTTAAAAACTCTAATTTTTCTATTCAACCCCCCCAAACTTAAGTTAAACATTGTCCTCAATGTGAAAAACGAACTTCAAAGTATAGAGATATGGAAATAGAGATAAACCGTATATTCAATGAGTTTGTCAGCTTAATTTTCTTTGATCCAAGCCACACTGGAGTAATCATTACTCCCGCATAAAATCTTATATACAAAAAAAAAGAGTTTTATTAAGATGTGGCACCCTCCCACACTTAAGTTCAACCAAAGGTTTAAACTTTGAGCGTGAGCACGTAAAATCAATTCAAACACACGGGTTGCCTCCCGAGAAGCGCTTGTTTTATTAACGAGTCATCAGACTGACTCAAATCTTCCCGGATTTATTTGGCCGCTAGCAGTTCTGAACATCTTGAAAAGTTCGGGGACATACATGAATTCTTCACCGCTTCATCAATATCGCCCGTGATGAACTCAAATAGATGGTTTCCAAGGAACACTTTGTATTCTTCCGAAAAGGTGCTACGGTTGGGTGATGGTTTCAATTCATTTTCGGTGAAAAATGTCTCAACCGATATTTTCATTCACGTCTTATCATAATAGTTTGATTCGTGCCCATTAAATGAAACTTCCACCCCTGTTTGTCATAAAGTTCACATATCCGATGGATATCCACGCTTAACGATATATGGGCCAAACCATCTTGGTTGTATTTTAGGAGCTTTGAATTTAAATTTCATGTTGAAAAGTAGAACTTTATCTCCGGCTTTGAATTCTTTTTGAATTCGCAACTTTTTATCGTGATAAGCTTTTGTTCTGGCCTTATACAGCTTTTGGAATTTTTCATAACCTTGGAGTTTCAATTTGTCGAGTTCATGCAATTGCAAAAAATCTTCTCCAGCTATTTTGAGATCGATGTTACATTTTCTAGACCCAAGAAGCACGATGTTCAACTTTCAACAACAAATGACAAGTTTTCCCACATGTGAGCTTTAAGGAGTTGTACCAATAGGAGTTTTTAAGCCGTACAAAATGCCCACAGAGCATCAAGGCCAAGTTTCTTCACCACCAAAAGGATTGTCCTTCACCTTTTTCAGTATTCATTTAAGAGCTCTCGGTGTTTTCAACTTGGGCCACTGTTTGTGGGTGATAAGTTGTCGCTAATCGATAATGAACTCCATATCTTTCATGGTTTTATCCATTTCGGTTACGAAATGGGTTCCTCGACGCTATCAAGGCTTTGGGGAATTCCATAATGAGCGAAAACCTTTTGAGAAATTTAAATCGACAACACGAGCATCGTTTGTTGGTAGCTTCCTCGCTTCCTATTTGGACACATAATCTATAAAGAACGAGAATGTATTCAGATTTGTGGGATTTAGAAATCGCCCTAAGGCTTTGATGATCTAAGTCGAGGTACAACACACCATGGGAACAACAATAATCGAGGTCAGCCGTGAGTTATGCCGACAAAGCACAGGTACAAGGCTTTGATGAAAATGTTCATGTGCACAGGGATTCATATGACAACCACCGATCGGATGACAACTTGGCTAAATTCTCGCACCTTCAGAGTGTAGTACAAAGATAGATTAAATTAGGAATTTGTCAAGAAGACCCAACACTCAACTCTAAAGGGCTAGTTACACCGAGGCTGCATTTGGAACAATCCTCAAGCCTTCACCGAACCGCTGAGATATGCCCAAGTCCAGAAATGCCCAAAGTCATCCTACCCAAATCTCTTCAAGGTATATTTGACTCCATGAATAATGCTAGATGGCTACTTTGGCTCATCTCTCATTCGGCTTCCTCAAATCTTGGGCCTGTAATGACGCTTCTCGGTGTTTCAAAGCAATTTGAAGCAAAATACCGGATTCAAACCGAACTTCGATATCAAGGCTATGATCTCCGAAATTTATCAGGCCTTCAGGGTCAAGTGCTCCATCCCCCTTAGCACCAACTCCACTCTACCCTCACCGACCCAAGAACAAATAGGTGGAGAAAGTCAAGAAACTCCTCTTCACACCGAGGGGAGACATGTTGGGAATAACTGCTACTTTTGATAGTTGTGGTTTACATCGCTGGTTTAACACTAGCAGTGGAAACGTATTCCCACCGCAAGTTCTTCATTACCACCGCTATCGCATAGATAAAGTTAAACACGCCTAGATAAGTATAGAATAGATCTTGTGTATATTCTATTATGTTAGCTTTATACTTATCTTGTTATGGACTCCTTGTTGTATAACAGGAGATCCTAGGTCATTGTCTTAGGTAATGCATCATTACAATATTACGTACTTAAAGCTTCAAGGTGTAACCTAGTGATAAGTTAAGATCACCTCATATTATTCATTAATAATATTGGTGCTTGAGTTTTGTGTTAACTTGTGTTTATTCTCATACATCATATAATTCGTCTCCTAAGTATTACTTAAGTAAATTCCGCTTGCTTGATAATATCATACAAAATATCGTCATGAACAAGGAGAGTGTCCTAGATCCATCAAGTGGTATCGAGTTTTAGGTTCTGATATTTTGTTTTAGAAGATCCAAGGAATTAGCTTGACTCACTCACTCAATTCAATGGAGATGGAAAACAACCAATCAAACTCTTCTTCTACACATGAGTTTGAGATGTGGAGGATACTGATTGAGAAATACTTCCTCATACAGGACTATGCTCTATGGGAGATCATTAAACTTGGTGATTCTTTCAAATCTGCGACCACTACTTCAAAAGTTGGTGACACAGATGTTGTGAAAGTTTTCGTGCCTGAATCAAATGAAAAAGTTCAAAAGAAGAATGATCTTAAAGCTAGAAGTCTCTGTTGATGACTCTTCCTAGAGACCGATTATTGCATTCAGAAGTTCTAGGATGCTAAAGAATTTTGAAGAGATTTGCTCGTGTTTGGTGGTAATGATGCTGAAGACTCAAAAGACATTGTTAAAGCAAAGTTATGAAAACTTCTTTGCTTCAAGCATTGACTCTCTTGATAGCATTTTCACCAAAATTCAGAAGATTGTTACACAACTGACCGGTTTGGCATTGAGGTAGAAAAGGAAGACCTCAATTTGAAGTTTCTAAGAAGTTTGCCTCCAGAGTTTCAAACCAATGTTACTGTTCTGGGAAAACAAACAGCATATAGAAACAATGAAGCTCAATGATCTTTACAACAACTTCAAACTTATTGAGCAAAGGTTGAAGAAGGCAGGGAACTTGGTACAAGCTCTAGTAGCTTGGCATTGTTGTCAAATCTCGTTGGATGTGATGATCAAGATGAAAGTGATGATGATATTGCCACTGTAGGTTCTAAAGTTTCCATCGGGTAATGTGAATATTGCCACCGCAGGATCAAAGAAGAAGGTTGCTAGTATTGAGATCATACTTTTATGCTTTTATCTCCACACAAGTTGATGGCTCTCTTAACTCATGAAGACATAGAGCAAATCGATGAAGATGACTTGGAGGAGATGGATATAAAATGGCAGATAGCTCTTCTTAGCATGAGGGCTAAGAAATTCTATAAGAATACTGGCAAGCCTATCCACATTAATGGTGATGATACTGCAGGCTTTGATAAGAAGAAAGTGGAGTGCTTTAACAGCCACAAGTTTGGACATTTTGCTAGAGAATGTAGAAGACCAAAGACCAAGGACAACGTGTCTATGGTACAAGCAAAAGAAGGGACCAACTGTGGAAGAACCAAAGGCAATGTTGGCTATTGATGGTGTGAGCTATGATTGGAGTTTCATGGTTGATGATCTTGAAGAAGAACACTGAGATGTCGCTCTTGTTTCTACTGTTGTTCTTTATGGCTTTCTCTCACTCAGGTACAAAACTCTGAATGTTGCTCTAAAACATGTAGGTCAGAGAAGTTGAAAGACTTAATGATTTATACTCTAATGAAAGACAAGAGTTATACAATCGCTAATTATACTGTCTAATCTTAGGAGAGCCATGGCAGTTTTAGAAAAACAAATAGAGCACTTTTAAGAAAATGAATCAAAATATAGTGATGATATGATTCTTCTTAGAAGAGAGTAGATCATACAAAGTGTGAATGATGCATACCAAATAGAGCTTGAAAAGATTCAAAAGAAAACTGAAAATATCAATTTAACTCTAGACACATGTTATCATCTTCTAAGTCAATTGATAAAATTTGGAATGCTCAAGTAATTAATAAAGCTAAGTCTGGTATGGGTTATAATACATTGCCACCACCACTAAGAGGTGTTCCATCACCTCCAGGTATAGATTTAGCTCATACAGGTTTAGAAGACTTTAAGGAACTTGAAAGAGAATATGGTCCTTGAAAGGACACAGTGGTGAAGAGTGAGGAAGAGAGTAAGCTTGATAATGATGTTTTGAGAGCTAGTGACTCATCAGTTGTTGATGAGAATGTTAAAAAGAATGTAGAGACTTCTATCCCAAAAGTTGTTAATACTATTACAGAGGAACCTAGGAAACCAGCATAAACTAGACCAACTGTAAGGTATGTGAGATGTATAGAACAAGCCTACAACCTGTGGGTAACCAGGAGTTGGAATCATGTTAAATCTCAACAACTAGGTAGTGATTTTGTTATGAACAATAAGGCATGCTATATCTGTGGTAGTTTTGATCATTTACATTCTTATTGTGACTATCATGTTGGGAGAAGGGAAGTCTATGGGTATAAAAGGGTGGAGACTAACATGTATCAACATAATGTACACCCTAATTCTCATTGCAAAATGGTCCCAAGAGCAGTTCAACTTAGAAGTGGCCTCAAAACATTTGCAATCTGAAAAACTGTTAACACTGCCACCCTAAGTCACTTTAAAGTGCAAACACCAAAACAAGTTTTACAAAATTTGCACAAACAGGAAAAAGAACCTTTCAAGCTAAAAGGGTTAATAATAACCAACAAGGTACCTAAAGAAACCAAAGTTAGCTACCACTGCTCATTCAAAAGTTACCAACGCAAGGGTTTTAAATAAGAAAGGGGGGACATGGGCAATGCCGTAGAAGGCCTCAACACGTTGGGAATGGAAACATAAAGGAAATACCTCTACAACCAATCCCAATGGTGTATCAATGACCTTTGATAGATTTAACTATATTGATACACGAGGCAGATCCAAGTCAATCATGGCTTGGGTCCCCAAAAGAAACTAACTACTTACTCATATGTGCGTAGAACATCCAAGGTAAAAAGGTCGATCAAGGATATACAGATAGTGGGTGTTCAAGGCACATGACTGGCAACAAGTCCTATCTTTCTGATTTTGTGCATTATGATGGACAAGATGTCGCTTGGAGGTGGAGTAAATGGAAAAGTTGTCGGTAAAGGTGTTATTAAACTGAAACTTGGACTTTGAACCTGTACTATGTAAAAGAGCTAAAGTATAATATTTTTAGTGTGTCACAAATGTGTGACAAGATGAAAAATGTTCTTTTTACCAAAGATATGTGCTTTGTTCTTTCTAAGGATTTTAAGATGCCTGATGAAAGTCGATTCTTTAAAGTTCCTAGAAAAGGCAATCTCTATAGCTTTGATATGAACAACATTGTAGCTAAAGATGATTATGCTTGCTTGCTTGCAAAGGCCACAAAGGATGAATCCATGTTATGGCATAGAAGACTTGGTCATGTTAACTTCAAAACCATTAACAAGATTGTCAAAGATGGTTTAGTGAGATGCTCTACCGAAAAGATTCGAAAATGATCAAACCTGTGGCTTGTCTTAAAGGAAACAACACAGCTTCTGCAGGTCAAAGTTGGTTAACTCTATTGCTCCCCCACTTCAAATGTTACATATGGACTTATTTGGTCCTACATCGCTGAGCATTTTGAATCTTAAGAAATATTGTTCTAGGTGATGATGATTTTAGCATATATGGTTTTCTTTCTTGGAACTAAGGATGAAACAACTGGCATCCTCAAGATATTTATCACAAAAGTAGAAAACCAATATGATATGAAAGTTAAAATCATTAGGTGTGACAATGGAACCGAATTCAAGAATAGAGTTATGGATGAGTTTTGCAGAGATAAAGGTATTAAAAGGGAATTTAGTATGGCTAGAACTCCTCAAAAATGGTGTTGTCGAGAGGAGGAACATGACACTGATAGAGGCTGCTAGAACCATGTTGGCCGATTCTAAATTGCCAATTACTTTTTAATGAAGCAGCTTAACACTGCATGTTATGTGCAAAATGGTTTTAGTTGTAATGACAAAGAATAAGACACCTTATGAATTGTTTAGGGGAAGAACACCTACCCTTGACTTCATGAGACCATTTGGGTGTCATGTATCTATCCTCAATACCATAGATTATCTGGGCAAGTTTGATGAAAAGGCTGATGAAAGGTATTTTGTTGGGTATTCCATGGTTAGTAAAGCTTTCAAAGTATTCAACTTAAGAACCCAAAAGATTGAAGAGAATCTGCATGTTGAGTTCTTGGAAAAATAAGTTGTCAAAGGAACTGGTCCAGAAGACTGTTTGATCTTGATACTCTAACAATACTATGAACTATGTGCCGTTTCTACAGAACATCTTCTTTTGATTTTGCGGGTTCGTAAGAGTTTCTTGATGATGATGAACCAAGCAAAGAGGATGATGATCAAGATGAATCTACCTCTTTGGGACTATGCATATAATAATGTTATAATCAAACCGAGTTGCTCATCCTTCTAGTGATTTGGAAAAGAAGGAAATAGTAATTTGAATGTGATATTCGAAAGCAAAGTGGAAATTCAGATTCCACTGTTCGCAAAGTGTTTCCACTGTAACACCGATGTGGGAATCACCACCTCCATACTATGGAAGCTCAAGCCAATGATGTTGAAATTTCAAATATGCCAAATGAGATTGCAGCCTCGCTCCCCACTTTCTATCATAAATCACATCCTCTTGAAAATGTGATTGGGGATGTCTATTCACCTGTGAAGACTAGAAGACAAACAAAGTTGCCCGATGTTCATGGATTCATAAGTAAAATATATGAATCTAAAATACATGAAGGCAAGAATGAATGTTTATTTATGTGTTTTCTCGTACAAATGGAGCCAAAGAATGTTTACAAGGCACTTGAAGATGAAAGTTGGGTGGAAGAAATGCAAGAAGAGTTTTCCCATTTAAGCTTCAAAGGTATGGGTGCTTTGTGATATGCCTTCTGGCAAGAAGGTAATAGGTACTAAATGGGTGTTCAGAAACAAGAAAGATGAGAGGGGAATTGTTATCGAAACAAAGCTAGCTTGTGGCTCAAGGATATACTCAAGAGGAGGGTATTGACTATGAAGAAATGTTTGCCCCTCAAGGTAATTGGAAGCAATTAGGCTATTCTTAGCCTATGCATCTTTTATGGGCTTTAAAGTCTATCAAATGGATGTAAATAGTGCTTTTCTATATGTGGGCGATAGATGAGGAGGTTTATGTCTCACAACCTCCAGGCTTTGAAGACCCAGAATATCCTAACAAAGTCTACGGTTAAAGCTTTGTATGGCTTGCATCAAGCACCAAGGAAATGGTATGAAACCTTAACTACTTACCTTCTTGCAAATGGATCATAGAGGCAGAGTGGATCAAACTTTGTTCATCAAGAAAGACAAGAATGATATCTTGCTTGTCCAAGTATATGTTGATGATATAACTTTTGGGTCTACAAAAGACGAGATGTGCAAAGATTTTGAGAAACTGATGAAAGAAGAATTTCGTGATGAGTTCTATGGGTGAACTCACATTCTTTTTCGGGACTTCAGTACCTGCAGATGGTATTTTCATTAATCAAGATAAATATGTATTGAGATACTAAGGAAGTTCAAGTTTTCTCGATGCAAGTCCTCCAGACTCCTCAGACAAGACTACACATCTACTTTTTAAGGAAAATAGTGGTGAAGCTGTTGATGTGCACATGTATAGGTCTATGATTGGTTCTTTGATGTATCTTACATCATCTAGACTAGATATTATGTTTGCTGTGTGTGCCTGCGTTTCAAGTTACTCCTAAGTTCTCTCACTTGATCTGTGAAGAAGATTTTCAGATATCTTAAAGCATTTCCTATTCTGGGATTGTCGTACTCCAGAGATTCTCCTTAGATCCGGTTACTTACTCGATAGTGACTATGCCGAGCTAGCTTGGATAGAAAATCTACAACCGTGGATGTCAATTTCTTGGCAAAGTGTTAGTGTCATGGCAGTGCAAGAAACAAATAATGGTGGCTAATTCTTTAACTGAAGCAGAGTATATAGTCTGCCGAAGTTGTGTGCTCAAGCTCTATAGCTTCAAAATCAACTTTTGGACTATGGGTACAATTTCATGAATACCATCATACATATTGACAATGCGTACCATTTGCATAATTAAGAATCATGTTCAACACACAAAGACCAAACATATTGAAATTAGACACCATTTCATTCGAGATTGTGATGAAAGGTCTAAATACTCATCATTTTTGTAACCAATTAAATGAAGAAAAACATCTGAAAACACTCTCGTGAAATGCATCAAAATGATAAAATTATCACAAATAAGTGTTTTATGTGTTTTAAATGCAATATCAAAATCGGTGAAAATTAAGTTTGCATAATTGGCGGCTTTTAGTCCCCAAGTTTCAAAAAGTTGTCAAAAATAGCCCCTGGTAAAGTGTAAAGAAAAATTATTCAAACCCTGAAATATTCTAAATTGTCAAAATGGTCCTTGAATTCTTTTGTCAAATGGCGAAAAGGTCCCTCACCAAAAATGTCAAGTTTGGTCCCTGGAAAATTGAAAATGTCAAAACTGGTCCTTGTACTATTGAAGTTTGTCAGTTTTGGTCCTTGTGACAAATTTGGTTTATTGGCATAGATGGTCCTTCAAGAATTGGAAAATTACAAAACTAGTCCTTATTATCTAAACCAATCCAATGACCCTTTCCATTTAGACCCCAGCCAATAATCCTTTTTGGCCCCCCTGTCACTTTCATTTTTGGACCCTTTGGTCAAAACCAGTCTCACCACAACCTTTTCCCTCCCACCTCCTGCTTCCCCACCACTTGCCCTGCTACACCCTGCAACTTATCACCTTCCACTCTCTCCCATCACCTTATCACCTTCCACTCTCACCCCTAGTGCTAGCTCAGTCCACAGTGGTCAAAACCACTTTTCCCGCCAAAATGATCCAATGGCCAGAATCCACTAAAAGCATCCAATGGTTGAAATTATTGATGGGATTTTATCAGAAGAGGAGAGAGAAGCTGTTTGGATATAAATAAGGGAAGAAGAAGGAGAGGACAAGTAGTAGTTTAGTTTTAATTTCTTTGTATGTCGTTTTTTGTCAAGTTATCTTAATTAATGTTTTAGAATGTAAACTTAAGTTTTATTGTACTCTAATTAAGCTACTTTGTCAATTGAATACATTTCAAATCTCATTCGTGTTTCACTTACATCTCATGTTTTGAAGTCCATTGCTGAGAAATTTAATTTCAAAATCTTGCATTCAAGCTTCAAATAGTTTATTATTCAGTTCCAACACACTTAAATAAGTTCCTTTTAGCTTTTGATAAGCTTTCAATTCAGTTTCAAATAATTTTGAATGATGGTCAATAAAAGTCAACTCACCGATGCATAATTGAACATGGTGATGAATGGGGTTGATGCAGGTGATAATGGGTGGAAGAATAGTTAGCATAGGATTGGGTTTGGTTTTAGCCTCAAGACATACCGCCACACCCAGAGTGCTTACCTCGCTTATTTTCATCCATTTACTTATTATGCTTATATCTTTTCTTGTAGTCCGCATCAGTTTTAACCTGTTTAAATAGTTGTACTTAGGTCATGTAAACTCAGTTTTAAGTGTCTCAAGAGTTATTTTATCAATTGGTTTATTTTATTTGCAAAACAATGTTTAAAGGTAAGGTTTGGATTTATTGTTTAAACCGCTCTATAGGTTTAGTCGAGGATAAGTCATGTTGGTTTAAGCTTGTTATGTCCTATTGAAATCATATATGTCTTGATCTTGTGCCCTGCATTGTGCTCAAAGTCAAAATCGCTTAATCTGTCTCATTGCTTAACTGTTGGAGTTTTGTAAGATCAAACTCTTGTTTTATGTTTAGATACCATTAACATTGCTTGCATTAAGTTCATTTCATCCATTAACATCTATTTCGCCATTAAATCAAGTACTAAAAGTTCATAAAGTCAATTCTTTATCAAAAGTCAATCAAAACTCAGTTTTACCAAACTGAGTTGATTTGTCTTGAGTTCATTTCTGGACCAATTTCAATAAAACTTGTGGTTTTGAAAGCTCTACCGATCTAGTTTATTATTGTGATTTTTGTGTATTTTGCAAATTTTTATAAGGTCTAAAATGTTTGGCAACAAGTGGAAGGCCTAAGTCAGGTATCAGACCAGACCGCACAAGTATTGTGCGCTTTGTGCAGCCCTTCAGACGTGCTCAGATTGAGCTTGTCATGGTCTAGTCGTTGGTTTATACATAGCCAAACCGTATAGTGTAGGATAAGTCTTGGTTTCATGTTTCCAAAGCTTATTCATGTGCTTGGTCTTCCGCTAAATCCTAAGTACCCTCAATAATGCTTTTTAGCCTATCATCTCAAATCATCATAATCATATAATTTGCAATCAGAGGTTAAGAGCAGAGACTTGTTTCTTTGAGTTCTTTTAGCATTATTTAGCTTCTCAGAGTTTGGTGTTTGTTGGTAGCTTATGCTTATCCCAAATGCCATTTTATACATTCCACAGCTAGCCATTTTCTCCACAAGCACTTATTTTTCTATTTTTCCTAGATTCCTTATATTATTTTAGAGTTATCTTGAATTTTTCATATTTTTCCTGTCCTGTTTGCTATTTTTCTTGATTTAATTCAGTTTTTAGTAATTTTTAATTAGCATTTAATACAAAAATTAAGAAAGTTTCAAAAAATAATTTTTCATTTTTCTTAAGTTAAGATAAATATAAAAAGACAAAAAAATATTTTTCTAGATTTTTCTTAGTTAAATTTGTATTTTTAGTAATTTAATTAGTTTAAAAGTTTAAAATTATAAAAATAGAAAATAATCTAAAAATACAAAAATAGTTTTGAAAAATTCTATTTTGTTATTTTTAGATTTTCTAAGTCAAAAGTTTATTTTTCTAGCTTTGTTTCATATTTTCTTGTATTTTAGGTTAATATTTAAATAGTTAAATTAGTTTTTAATTAATAATATAATTTAATAGTTATAAAATATTTTATTTTCTATAAATTCTTTTATCATTAGGTTTGTAAAATGTCATTTTCATATTTTTAGGTCTTTTATTTCTTAGATCTCACTTTTATTTTGTAATGCTAATGTAAGTTTTATTTAAACGTAAGTTTTAAGTTTTAAACGTTCATCATTTTGCAAATAGTGATAAAGGCTATTTAATATTTTTATCTTTTTAACTTTCTTTTAATTTGCATTTAAGCCCTCAGAGTTTATGCTTTCTTTTAGGTATAGATCAATCACTATCCTTTCCCTTTCAAATCCTCTCGATCACTTTTTACGCTTTGATATTCTCGCATAAGCTGTTGGGACTTAACGACCGGGGAAACACTATACTTCCGATCTTCATTGCATTTGTGCTTAAACTGTTTAAGTTTGTTACGGGTCGGCCATTCACAAGTGGTAAGCTTGAGTGAGAAAACTTGACGGTTTTGCATCATCGATTAAGCATATGAAAAGGATTCATTAAAGTTGTCAAAATTCATAATGATGACAACTATGCTGATTTATTAACAAAAGGTCTTGATGTGGGAAGATTTCAAGATTGGTAACAAGTCTTGGAATGCTAAATCCATAAATGTTTTCTGTGTTGGTGGAGGTCAGAGGGTAATGCAATTGTTGTATGAGTTCGATATCAAGTTTTGATGAGTTTGAGTTAAAAGTTGTATATCTGGAGATAATAACAACAAATGGTTATTGATTCACCATGTCTAATACACATAAGAATCAACTAGTCCAGAGCAAACGGCTACTGGTAAAGACTTGACAAAACCGTTTATGGTTGATAGTTTACCAAAAACTATATGGTTATCAACTCACCATAATCTTTATGATTAAGAGTTGGCTAGTCCATAGCAAACGGCTCATGGTAAAGACATATCAAATCCGTTGATAGTTGATAGTTTGCTAAAAAACTATAATGGGTTGCATTTTTGTGAAAAATTACCACCGCTAGTTCATAGCTTCCACCGACAAAGTGTTATTTTACCACTGTTCTAGCCGCTATAATGATTATGTCAAGAGTTTATTTTTTACTAGCTAAAAGTAACCATCTGATAGTTATATATATAGGGTTAAAATTTAAGTAAATTATCTTTCTATATTATTATAATTATTTCTAAAGATAATTTTACTCTTACATCAATTCTAAACCCTAACCCTATATATCTTTTTTTCTCAATTGGCTAGTCATTACTTCAATTCTTACTGACATAATAATATTTTTCATCAAAAGTTTCTATGGCAACTTTGAAATTTGCAGATGAGCACAACCTAGTGGCCTACCTACAAAAGTCTAACGAGAAGAGTGGCCCTGCTTTTCATCACGAGTTGTGGAATTTCTTCATACCACTCATATAAGGTATGCATTGCTTTTAAAACCCACAATATTTATCTCTCAAATCAATCGGCTTTGGACTTACGCCCCATAACACTTGAGATTGAGATACACATGAACCTGGATGCTCTAAGAGCCATGTGAGATGGGGTAACTATTGATGTTAATGAGGCATCCCTGAGGAGAGTACTTCACTTGGATGATCTCAATGGTCTCATCACATTACCTATGTCTGACATTCATGATACTTTATCATCCATGGGGTATGATACCACCGACAAAAAGGCTACTTTCAAAAAGAGTGGTTTTTGTCCCCACTGGAGATTTTGATTCATACTTTGTTACATTGCCTTAGTCCTAAGAAAACATCTTATGAGCAATTTAGTTCAACCATGGCTTATCCATTGGTTTGTCTAGTCAGCGATAAGATTTTCAACCGGTCCAACTATATTTTTACAAGTATGAAAGGCAATGTACAAAGTAAAACCAAATTTTTAATGTATCCAAGGTTTGTGCAAGGCTGTCAAGCTAAATGAATTTCAACGCAACCTCATACTCGCATTTTATCAAATCAGATTGCCTAAAGCCTAAAGTTTTTCAAAATCTGAATAAAGATGGCAATATGATTTTTACACCTCTCCTACCCCAAATGCTTGCTAAAATTTCATCTGAACAAAACACACCCATAATTAATGTTCCCAACATTGATTATACCCCACCAGTTTCAAGAACCTATGAGAGAAGGTCTAAACAGACAACTCCTCTCATGACAACACAACAAGTTTCTGAATCTTTTGGTCTAGGAACAAGCAGTGGTGGTTCTAGACTTCCACCTAGTCCTACTATGGAGGAACTGACCTTTGCCCCATGATTCACCTCTCCCAACAGTAACACAGTTGGAAGTGCTGCCGAGGGCGTGGGAAACCAATTGGAATTGATGGTTTTGTGTACCAAATTAGCAAAGAAGGTTGGGTCTCTACAAAAGGACTTGGCTATCACAAGAAGCAAAGATGCCAAGGATGTTCAACTATTAAAGACAGAGATTCAGACCTTAAAGGAAGAGATGCAGAGGTTGAAAAAGCACAAGCAGACTGCAAAGATGGTGATTTCATCTTCATCCTCACCTCTGATGGTGATTCTGATCATGATTTGGGTAATTCTTCCAAACAGGGGAGGAAAACATGTTTGACACTGAGGTGGACAATTGATTTTGAAGATGAAGGAGATACAAGTAAAGGAGCAAAGGAAGCTGAAACTCATGGAGAGCAACTTGAAGATCAAGATATTTTCCAAACTGCAATGATTTTACCATCGATTTTATTCCCACTGCAGAGCCAAATATGCCACATGCAAGTGAAGAATTTGATAAATTGAAGGACAGAACAAGGGTAAAGCAGCTTATGGAAGATGTACAGAACAAAAGTAAGATTTCAAAGAAAAGAAAAGTTCAGATTGATCTTGATAGAGAAATTGCTAAGAAGATAGCGGTAAGATCAAATTGCCTTTGAGAAAGTTGCCTTTGAGAAGAAAAGATTGAAAGAAATGGAAGTTGCAAGCTTTTTGGAAACTAAAAGATTGGATAGAATGGAAGATACTGAAGATTCAATTTCCATCGTTCAACCTACAATTATGAAAGATAAAGCTCCAGAGTTTAGTTATGTTCCTACTGAAGAAGATATTCAGCTCGTGGCTAATAATCCGAGAAATCAAGAAAAGGAAATTGACCTTGTTGCTGATGCATCCTTAATCGAGAACAAAGAACTTTCGGCTTAAAGGATTTTATTCAAATGAAGAACAATCAAGCACTTGAAGATGTGATTAATTCACCAAAAAGGTTTAGCGAAACCAAGACAACCAACTAAGGCACAAATACTTGCATATATGAAGACTTATTGTTGTCATGTTGGTAGCGGAAAAAGCATCAATTTAAAGGAATGTCCTCGATGATCAAGTTGAAAAGGCTTACTACAGAACTGTAAAACAAGATAAATATTTTATTCCAATGGGTTCTAAAGAAGAAGAAAGAAGGATTCCTAGATTGAAGAGAAAGGCTAAAGTAAGTGATTCTCAAACTGTTAAGAAGACTAAGGTTGATGAAGATCATACAAAGTCTACTGAGAAGGAGATTCCTACCGAGAAGTTCATGAAGAACAAATGACTGGAATGATTGTGATTGAAGACAGAGATTTTTATCCGAACTAACATTGCAAATTCGACATCCTATTATTGATTGGGAAGTTTACACTACTAGCAATTTTGCTTCAACATGGAAGATCACAAGGATGGGAGGTGAAACTTCATCATTCATGACATTTGAAGATCTTATTAAAGCTTTTGACAGAGATGACCTTAATACACTATGGAAACTAGTTCAAGAAAGGTTTAATGCTCAAGATCTCAAAGATACAAAAGAGATGCAGTTATGGGTAAATCTTAGAAGGCTTTTTGAACCAAATGCTGATGATGACTATTGGAAAACCTTATTCACATGTTTTGGTACTAAATGGTTTTATTATGATTCATGTGAAGTTCATCATGTCTCTACAGCTAATGGAGAAGACTTTTTCATGCTTGCTGAGAAAGAATATCCACTCAAAGTGGAGCTCTTACAAAGTAATGTTAAGCTTACACATAAGAGTCAATGAAGACAATGAGAAGGTCAGAGCATTGTTACAAAGGCTTCAAGATCAATGTTCAAGAGCTATACAAAAGTTAAGAGAAAAGAAGTGAAGTGTTTGATTGAATTCCCCAAATATTTGAAGTTAATGCATATTGAAGAAACTTATTGATTTGCAGAGAAATCATAAGTTTAGGGTAGGATTGTTGGGAATAATCTACCATGGATAGTTGTGGTTTACACGCTTGTTTAACACTAGCAGGGAAACGTATTCCCACGCAGTTCTTCATTACCACTGCTATCAGTTTATGATAAGGTTAAACACGTCTAGATAAGTATAGAATAGATCTTGTGTATATTCTATTATGTTAGCTTTATACTTATCTTGTTATGGACTTCTTGTTGTATAAAAGGAGATCCTAGGTCATTGTCTTGGTGCACGTATCATATTACAATATTACCTACGAAAGCTTCAAGGTGTAACCCTAGTGATAAGTTAAGATCAATCGTATTATTCATTAATAATATTGGAGCTTGAGTTTTGTGTTAACTTGTGTTTATTCTCATACATCATATAATTCGTCTTCTAAGTATTACTTAAGTAAATTCCGCTTGCTTGATAATATCATACAAAATATCATTGACACAAGGAGAGTGTCCTAGATTCATCAAAACAACACCACCGGTATCAGTAGCTCCAATCTCATCATCACCACCAGTCTCAGCAATACCTATCTCATCAATCCCACCACCAACATCAACAACAACAACACTGACAGTAATCACACCAATAACAACAACAACACCACCCCTGGTAGCAACTTCATCTTCCTCAGGCCAGGACAAAGGAAAAGGAAAAATGACAAATCACGAGCCTGAGAAGATTCCCTACAAAATCGGCGACACTGAATACCTTCTCACACCTCAACAGCTAAGTAAATATCTTGCTAAAGAAGAAAATAGATTGAAACAAGCTGAAGAAGATAAGAAGAATAGAGAAGCACTGACAAAGGTAGTCGCTGAAGAAGCTGAGAACATGGGAATTGATCCTAAGAAACTCCAAAATGGTCAGGCAGGACAAAAGTTCAAGGAAGCTCAGTCGCTGCTCCAGATGGAAGAAATGAGAAAAGTTGGAAGAAAAGAAGAAGTTAAAATCAATCCATCAAGCAGCGAATTGAGCATTACAACTGGACAATGACAAGCCGAAGGCTTCCTGAAAAGATCACAGATGTCAAAATCATCCCCAATACCAAAACCAAGGCCATGAACGTTTAAAGAGGGGTTGATAAAAGACAATTCGAGGTTCATGATCCCCTCAAATTCACCGACTTTGGGATCACTGAACTCGATGAGCTTGGTCCAATTATTGAAAAGAAGAAGAATGCGATGGTTAAGGACCTGATGAAGATACTCAAGAAAAGATATGAAGACTAGGGATTGTCCAGCCTAAGGGAATTCAGCCCGCTAATGCACCTCAAGGATCTCAACCATAATCATCCATCTGGCAAAAGGAAGAGAGTTGAGTTCCAACTGAGATTAAAGTGCCGGACTGGAGTGTAATAGGGAGCTGCCTGAAGGAGTGAAATTTGTGAACTGTCTAGTGATTGAAAAGCCTGAAAGAGGGCTATTTTTCATTGATGACTATGGAAACCCAACATTTCAAAGGTGGAGTGTTATCGATCAGGCAGGAGTGGCTACAATGATCAGCTATATTCCAGTGGCCTCTCAAATTTAGACTCCTGCGAATATCGTTCCTGACCGACTTAAACGCAAAGATAAGAGACCATCATGACAGGGAAACACTCATCACCAAGAAAGTCAAGCTTGAAGCTCTGAGAATCCATCTGGACTAATGTCATTTTGAATTATCTTTTGTACTAGTAATAGGAACCTTGTAATTTGATCAATAAACGATGTATGTTTTTTGTTAAAATATCAGGTTCCTTATTGTATACATTAGTACATTCAAAGTGTAAGAAGAAGCCATTTGCTCACTTACACTGATCAAACACTTAGGCTATTTGTATATCCAAATAGAGGGAGACTGTTGGGTTCAGTAAATACCCAAACCCCTTAATCTAGGATTTGAATAGAAAATAGCCCAAGTGTCTAGTCCGTTAAACACTAATAGGTCAATGAGTGCATAGTCTCTCAGTGAGCCATCTTCAGGATACTCAGTACGAGGTAGGGGTGAGCATGGTGCGGGTTGGTGCGGGTTTTGATAAAAACCGAACCACATCCGCAATTACGGTTTTTAAAAAATGAGAATTCACAACCGCGTGGTTTTGCGGGTTTGCGGGTTCGCGGATTTGCGGTTTGGTTTTGCGGGTTTTGCGGTTTTTAAAGTTTTTTTTTTTAAATTCTATTTTTTGGTATATATTTATTATAGAATAAATATATTATAAGGTTACATAATGAGTAGAAACATATATATACAAAATGTTGGGTACTAGTATGAAATTTTAAATTACTACAATAATAAAAGTCAAATGAGATGAGAAATTTTTAATATTTCGATGATAAATTGATAGAAAGTATATAATAATTAACCAAAAAAATACGTTTGAAATAAGTAATTATGAAAATATAAACAAAAGTATTTAATCATACAAAAATTATGAAATTTAGTTAGTTTATTTAAAATAAAAATAAAAATATTTGAATATGCCTTTGCGATTCGGTGCGGTTATTGCGGTGCGGTTTTTCGGTAGAAACCGAAACCGCACCGCAAAAAGCGGTTTTTTTTATTTTCAGGAACCGCACCGCGGTTTTTGTTGCGGTTTCGGTTTTTGCGGTGTGGGTTTTGCGGTTTTATGCTGGTTTGCGGTTTACGATGCGGTTTCTGCTCACCCGTAGTACGAGGCAACAAGATAGTCTCTCCACTCAGCAAGGCGGAACCTAAAGGGTGAAGACTGAGTCAATAAGAAGATGGTGGATTCAGTGAGTGATGACAATAACTCACTGCAATCCCTAAGATCTCTCCAACTACTTACATCAAGACAAACTCAAGTAGAAGACTGAAGGATATGAAGACTAAGAATGAGCGGACAAGGCGGGATAAGTTTGAATCGGATAAGACGAAGTCCTTATCAACCAAAGTCAACTTTCCCTGAATAGCAAAGATCGTGCTCAGTCATCACTTGACCTTAGGAAAGTAGTCTTGTCTCTTACCTAGAATAGTCTTTGTCAACTTGAGACAAAATACATCGGTATTTTGTCTTCTCAGATGATGTCAGGTTGTCACTTAGGAAAGAGTTAAAACTCATACATGTATAAATAGCATAAGAGATGGAGTGAAAAGGTTAAGCTTGTGAATTGTAGAAACACACATACACGCAAGCCATCTTTTCACTCCTCCAAATACAACTTAGTTCTGAGATAGCTCGCTTGAGCTCTAAGAGTTGTGCTCGACTTAAACTGAGCTTAGAGAGGAGTCACCAAACTTTGTTATTTCAATCCCAAGTACTATTCTGCAAGTACTTGGGTAACGAATTATTTTTGATTAATTTCTAATAAAGAATATGATGTTGAAAATTACTTTGTGTGTTTTACTTATGTTAGTTTAGGTCATTGTTCACTATTAACTTGTTTTTTATTCTTAAACTGTTTTAAACGATAGTGAACGAGGAACAACAAGTGGTATCAGAGCAAGGCTTATTATAAAACTCTTTTTAGGCAGCTTCTAAAAAAGTTTTAAATTAGGATCCTAAATGGTCAAATTGATGTACCGCAACTAGTCGATAAAAAGGGTGGAGCTTATTCAAAGCTATTGCCCCTAGGCGGAAGTTGGCAAATTCAACAAATGGAAAAAGCGAATGCTTTGCTATTTGATTGGGATGGAACCTTATTATATCAAGTATATAAATGAAGGTCCACTTGTCCCAAAGACTGCTGAAGGTTTGCCTAAACCTGAAGCTCAGTGGACCTAAGATGAAAGGAGAGTGGTCAACCAGGACCAAAGACTCAAAAGTATCATAATATCTTGTCTTCCTGATGATATTATGAAGTCAGTTATAAGCTATAGTACAGCTAAACAAACTTGGGATGACCTAGTTCATAGTCATGAAGGCCCATTTGATACCAAGGAAAACAGGATAATGGACCTGAAACTTGAGTATAACACCTTCAAGGCTAAGGTCTCAGAAACTCTCTCTCAAACTTACACCCGGTACAAAATTCTTTTAAATGAACTATCAAATGATGGTGTTAAGTTGTACAAACATGAAATCAATGTTGGTTTTGTCAACAGTCTGAAGTGGTTGAATTTCTCTCAGGGACTTAGGAATGCTAATCATATCCAGAATCTTGAGCTTCTTGAAATTTATGGGAAATTTGTCTGTGAGGAAAACCTCATCAACGAGCGATACCCGACTTAAAGAAGTCTCAAGAAGTCAAGAAGTCCACGACCACCTCATCACCAATATCAACTGCTTTTTATTCTAACATTGTTGTTCAAGATTTTCAAGAAAATTCTAATGATGAGCCTGATGAGAGATCAAGTGAAGAGTACCTAAATGACCTGAACACTGAATTTCAGGAAAGGGCACTCCTTGCTAACTCTCGAAGGTTTATAAAAAGAAACAAAGGTTTTTCAAATGCCAAAGCAAATGAGGACACTGAATGCTTTAAGTATCACAAAAGAGGTCATTTTGCAAAAGACTGTTTTTCAAAAATAATTTCTGAACCCTCTTATAAACCATCAGGGTCAAATCAGTCCTCAGGCTTTAGCAAATTTCAACCAAAAATCTATCAGTCTCATCAAAACTTTCAAAAACAAATCTGACCAAAACAAAACTGTTGATTTTGAAGCTAAGTATAAGAAAGTCATAGCTAAGCTTGCATTGCTCGAGGCCAGTCCCTCAAAAACAACAAAAAGCGTTCAATCATTGTAGGGTAAAAACAAAGGCCTTGTTGCCGGATGACCTTCGACCGGGATGAAGAGCCAGTTGTCATCGATGATGAAATGGTGCATGTCCAAGGTGCAATCGATGGCCCTCCTCAAAACGAAAGAGAACAAGCTAATGTTGGAAAGAATCATGCCAAGAATGGTGAATGGGTCAATATCACAATGAAGAAGGTAATTATTCTACTTTCTATGGATGATGACTCTGATTGGCAGTCTTACATGAATTATCTTAATGTTGACCTTATGTTCGTAGAGGAGCAAAGAACATAAATCTTTTTTTCAAAATACAACAAGCTAAGTTTTGAATTAAACAAGTGTAGGGATGAACTTTGTGATATATGCTGTCTTTGCACTCAACCGATGTCAATTAACAAATTCAAAGAGACCGAGACCCAAGCCTGGTGTCAGAGCCTAGGAGTATCTGCACAAGTATGTAGAGGAACCAGGACCCAAGGTAGTATTTGGTGATAACTCATCATGTCCCACTGAAGGTTATGGTTCTGCAATGGAATAGTTTTCTCTAGAATAGCTTATGTCAATGGTCTTAAATACAATCTCATCAGTGTTAGTCAACTATGTGATGCTAAGTATATTGTGCAATTCAATGACAAACAAGGTACCATCTTCAATGCCAACAAGGAAGTAGTGTTGATAGCTCCTAGGAGAGATGATGTTTACGTTTTAGACATGTCAACACTCTCCCAAGATGGAACTTGTCACTTTGCTAAAGCCACTAAAACTATCAATTAGCTGTGGCATAAGAGACTCTCACACTTAAACTTCAAAAACCTCAACAACTTGGCAAAACAAAACAAGGTCCTTGGCTTACCATCACTGGTTTTTGCATAAGACAAACCATGCTCCTTTTGTGAAAAAGGTAAACACCACATGAGCATCATTCAAAACCAAACAAAATTTTTCCATCAAAAGTTCGCCTTCACCCTCCTCAAGACATGGATCTCTTTGGACCATCGTCACCCCTGGATCAATCCGGCATGAGAAGTATACACTTGTCATTGTTGATGAGTTCTCAAGATACACTTAAGTATACTTTCTTTCCGAGAAAGAGACAAGAATTCATTGATACAATAATGTCATTCATCGAAGATTGAAAACCGAATGACATTAAACTGTTAAAACAAATGAACCGACAATGGTACTTGAAGTTCAAAAATCAAGAGCTTGAGAGTTTCTGTGATGAAAAGGAATTCTCAAAATTTCTCATCTCCTTATACCCCCTGAACAAAATGGGGTTGCTGAAAGGAAAAACAGAACTCTCATTGAGGCTGCTAGAACCATGCTAAATGGCTCACCCTCTCAAAGCATTTCTCGAGCTACTAAAACTTTTACACTCAAAACAGGTCAATCATTGTCAAAAGACATAATAAAACCCCATATGAGTTATTCAAAGGTAGACTTCCCCGACATCTAAAAAGCAATATTTTCATGTATTTGGATGTCCTGTATTCATTCATAACCACAAGGATCATCTAGGCAAGTTTGATGCAAAAGCTGATGATGGATATTTGTTAGGCTACTCACTGATCTCCAAAGCCTTCAGGTTACTTAAATGTTTTTAACACAGGGAGACAACAAGTTGAGGAAACCTTTCATGTCACCTTTGATGAAAGTGCTGAAAGCATCAGGTTCACCAATATCTCAGTGGAGGAAATAGGAATTGATGACTCATCAAGATATCCTCCTGTTTGCTTCTCAGTGGGTAGGGGATCTTACAAATGTTGAATTTAAAACTAATAATATCATAGGCAATTTTGAATACCTGAAACCTGTCCCACCTACAAAGACATTATGAAATTTTTATTTAACTCGCCCACTAAAACGGCCTTTGTGAAATGTCCCTCAATTCTGTACCAAAACCTCCTCAGGGAGTTTTGGGCTACAACCACGGACCTATGACCTCGACACCCTCAACTAATGAGATCTGACCTACGACCTCTCGGGAGTATCTCATTAAGTTCAGTCTTTTCAATGGGGAAAGCGATCACTAACTCTGGATTATAAAACCTTTTGCACTTCAACAAGGGTTAGATTACAACAATGGAGTCTATGTTGCCCAAACTTTTTGGACAGAACCCCAGTCACCAAGAATTCATTTCCTGTGGCTTGAAGGATCCTGTTCACTTTTGTGATTCAGGTCCTCGGCGGGAACCACTCGTCCATTTGAACAAGTTTATTCTATTCAGTTGATGATGGCTCAACGCTTGATGAATGGGGTCATGTCGACATGGGAGAGATCATTTACAGTGATCTCGTAACCAAGCTACTGAGCAAAACTAGGGCGAAATACGTCTCGTACCCTAGGTTTGTCTCATGTGCTTTACAAGTTTTACTGGGTTGTAATTATCCTCAGGAGTACAAATACACTGCTTTACCAAGTACCCTAAGTCAATCTAATTTTCAAAAGGGCCTGTCCCAAGTCTCTAATATTGAATTGATGGCCCATATGGTTCTTTGTAAACAAACTGTGAGGGATTCGAGTGTCTCTAACCCTGCTCCTAAAAGAGAAAGGGGAAGTCTCAGACTGGGACTAAGACCAAACCCAAGTCTCAGGGCCCGAGGCTTCGGGAACACTGGCCAAAGGAAAAAGAAAACCCAAGACGATCTGCCACCCACTGGAGACCAAGCAATACCCACCCGGTGACAATGAAGGACACGATAAATACCGGTCGGTGCCCCTTGGTCCCAACTACTACTCCCCAAGATCTAGAGGGAAACATACAACCCATTTGGTAGGGGAGCCCTTCCATTTCGCCCAAGGATGACATTAGCAAATCCAGCCTTTGTTGAGGGCACACTTATCGATCGCAAAGACTCAGAGGGAACCAAACAACCCGCTGATAGGGATATAACTGTCATCCGACTCTGCTAAAGGCACGGGAAACACCCACCAGTGTCTCGGGGTCACTGGGGACAAAGACTCAGAGGGAAGGAACAACCCGCCGATATGGAACCCACAACCAATCCCGACTCCATCGAAGGCCTGGGAAACGCCACCAGGTGTCCAGGGGTCAAGGAGGACAAAGACTCAGAGGGAAACATACCACCGCGATATGGAACCCATCACCAACCCCTTGTTATGATTCGATGTTCTATGGAATACTATTTTCGGAAGATGAGCTTGCTGAAACCGATGATGAAGTTTTATTAGTGGGGAAGAAGTGGACGCTGAGGTTCAATCGAACAAGAGCCTCCCACCGATCCACAAGAGCATATGAATCACCATTCCAAAGATGAAAATGATGACTCCTCTTCCTCCACGATGAATTTGAAAGATTTGATAATGTTCTCCCACTTACTGAAAGGCAGCTTGTTCAGTGGATCACCAAAGCTTCAATAAGGTTATACTCTGGGGTCACTGAAACACTGTGGGAACAACACACTGAGGCTACTGTGAGTTATGCTGATCTAAAGGCTGAGGTACAAGGCTTTGATGAAAATGTTCATGAGCACAGGGATATGATGTATGACAACCTTCACCGACTGGATGACAACTTGGCTAAATTCCTCAGGCACCTTCAGAGTGTAGGTACAAAGTTAGATGAAATCAGGGAATTTGTCAAAGAAGACCTAGCACTCAACTCTAAAGTGTTAAAGGCTACTCAGGCGTACTTGAAACAATCCTCAAGCCTCACTGAACTGCTCGATATGCTCAAGTCTGCAAATGTTCAGGGTCTTCCATCCTCAACCCAGTCTCTTCAAGCTACATTGGACTCCTTGAATACGCAGGTGGCTACTTTGGCTCAGGAATCCTCATCTCGGCCCGGAATCTTGGGCCCAGAATGACCTGCCTCGGAAGTTTCTCGAGGCTAATTTGGAAGCAAAAGTCACTGGTATTCAAACCAACACTTCAGATATCAAGGCTATGATCTCTGAAATTTATCGAGCCTTCAAGGGTCAAGCTCCATCCCCTCAAAGCACCAACTCCAACTCTACCCTCACTGACGCTCCCCAACATTGAGGGGAGAAAGTGAAGAAACTCCTCTTCACACCGAGGGGAGACAACACCACCGGTATCAGTAGCTCCAATCTCATCATCACCACCAGTCTTAGCAATACCTATCTCATCAATCCCACCACCAACATCAACAACAATAACACTGACAGTAATCACACTAATAACAACAACAACACCACCCCTGGTAGCAACTTCATCTTCCTCAGGCCAGGACAAAGGAAAAGGAAAAATGACAGCTCCTGAGCCTAAGAAGATTCCCTACAAAATTGGCGACACTGAATACCTTCTCACACCTCAACAGCTAAGTAAATATCTTGCTAAAGAAGAAAAGAGATTGAAACAAGCTGAAGAAGATTAGAAGAATAGAGAAGCACGGCAAAGGTAGTCTGAAGAAGCTAAGAACATGGTAATTGATCCTAAGAAAATCCAAAAAGGTCAGGCAGGACAAAAGTTCAAGGAAGCTCAGCTGCCGGATGGCTGAAATGAGAAAACAGTTGGAAGAAAAGAAGAAGAAAACTGAAGCCATCAGGCAAATCTGAATTGAGCATTACAACTGGACAATGACAAGCCGAAGGCTTCCTGAAAATTCACGTTGTCAAAATCATCCCCAATACCAAACCACTGGCCATGAACGTTTAAAGAGTGGTTGATAAAAGACACTTCGAGGTTCATGATCCCCTCAAATTCACCGACTTTGGGATCACTGAACTCGATGAGCTTGGTCCAATTATTGAAAAGAAGAAGAATGCGGTGGTTAAAGACCTGATGAAGATGCTCGAGAAAAGATATGAAAGCTGAGGATTGTCCAGCCCAAGCTGGGAATTCAGCCGCCTTAATCGCACCTCAAGGATCTCAACCACATTCATCCACGGCAAAAGGAAGAGGGTTGAGTTCCAACCCTCCGAGATTAAAGTGCCCGGACTGGAGTGTAATAGGGAGCAGCCGAAGGAGTGAAATTTGTGAACTATATAGTGATTGAAAAGCCTGAAAGAGGGCTATTTTTCATTGATGACTATGGAAACCCAACATTTCAAAGGTGGAGTGTTATCGATCAAAGGAGTGGCTACAATGATCACCTATATTCCAAAGTGACCTCTCAAATTCGAGACTCATGTGAATATCAGTTCTCGCACTAACTTAAACGCAAAGATAAGAGACCATCCTGACAGGGAAACACTTATCACCAAGAAAGTCAAGCTTGAAGCTCTAGGAATCCATACGGGTGACGTCTTTTGAATTATCTTTTGTACTAGTAATAGGAACCTTGTAATTTGAATAATAAACGATGTATGTTTTTGTTAAAATATTGATGTTCCTTATTGTATTCATTAGTACATTCAGTGTAAGAAGAAGTCATTTGCTCACTTACACCGATCAAACACTTAGGCTATTTATATATCCAAATAGGGGGAGACTATTGGGTTCAGTAAATACCCAAACCCCTTAATCTAGGATTTGAATAGAAAATAGCCCAAGTGTCTAGTCCATTAAACAGTAATAGGTCACTAAGTGCATAGTCTCTCAGTGAGCCATCTTCAAGATACTCAGTACGAGGCAACAAGATAGTCTCTCCACTCAGCTAGGCGGAACTTAAAGGGTGAAGACTGAGTCAATAAGAGGATGGTGGATTCAATGATTGATGACAATAAATCATTGAATCCCTAAGACTCCTCTCCAACTACTTACACTGAAGACAAACTGAAGTAGAAGACTGAAGGATATGAAGACTGAAGAATGAGCGGACAAGGCGGGATAAGTTTGAATCAGATAAGACGAAGTCCTTATCAACCAAAGTCAACTTTCCCTGAATAGCAAAAGATCAGGCTCAGTGTCATCACTGACCTTAGGAAAGTAGTCTTGTCTCTTACCTAGAATAGTCTTTGAAAATAGAGACAAAATACATCGATATTTTGTCTTGTATGATGTCGGTTGTCACTTAGGAAAGAGTTAAAACTCATACATGTATAAATAGCATAAGAGATGGAGTGAAAAGGTTAAGCTTGTGAATTGTAAAAACACACATACACGCAAGCCATCTTTTCACTCCTCCAAATACAACTTAGTTCCTGAGATAGCTCAGTGAGCTCTAAGAGTTGTGCTCAGACTTAGCCTGAGCTTAGAGAGGAGTCACCAAACTTTGTTATTTCAATCCCAAGTACTATTCCGCAAGTACTTGGGTAACGTATTATTTTTGATTAATTTCTAATAAAGAATATGATGTTGAAAATTACTTTGTGTGTTTTACTTATGTTAATTTCAGTCATTGTTCACTATTAACTCGTTTTTTATTCTTAAACTGTTTTAAACGATAGTGAACGGGGAACAACATAAATACATCTTCGGATCATTCCATCAGGGCACATTTTGAAAAGATAAGGTTCTTCCCAAAAGTAGTGTTTAAGTTCCAAAAAGAATTTGCTCCTTTGAGCGTAAGTTAATCCTTTTTTGAGAATTCTTCCAACGAGATAGTTCGCAAAGTCAGCAAACTAAGGATCGTCGTTTTCATCAACCGTCATGAGGGTTTCATCAGGGAAGTAATCATCGATTTCTTCTTCCTTCAACTCCTCTAGATCGGGATTTTCAAGACATGATAAATGATCAGCGGCTAGATTCTCTGCTCCTTTTTTATCTTTGATTTCGATGTCAAATTCTTTGTTAGGATTTAGTAAATCCGGTCATTAAAGAGTCGGTCACCTCAAGTATATGTAATCGTTAGAAAGCACGTAGTCGTAGTTTATTTAATGTTAAGTAGTATTTAGTTTAGTATCACCGTGGAGGACGGACGGGTGATAACGCTCAGATTGTGCATGTTTTTAGTAGCGTTATGCGTGCTTTTATATATGTTATTTGGTTATATTTGCATAATTATAGTGCTTAAACGCATCAAAAGATGTTTGTCTAGTGTTTATAACCAAGTGCAGGGAAACGGAAGGAAAGTAAAGAAATGTTCAGCTAATAGAAGATTCTCGTTTCAGTGAAGCTTAAATCAAGTATCTCAAGGACCTTTGAAGACCATAGTGATTGAAGAACCAAGTTCTACAAGATAAAGATAAGAAAATATCAAGTTTCCGTATCTCAGGAGATCCAACCGGATCGGTTGCTCATGCAACCGGATCGGCTGGATTATGACCAGAAACGACACTATGACCACCACCAACCGTTCGGTCGCAACCCGCAACCGAAACGGTTGGCCACTTTTGTAGAAGACCAACCGGATCGGTTGGTCGTATAACCGATTCGGTTGGAGAAGCTGCAGTTGCCAAATCTTTATCACTAAGCCTCCCCTTTGCATCCAAACGATTCTAGGTCCTTCTCTTGGTGTATTCTAGTCCCTTCCTTACTCCTTGGAGGCCAAGTTCAGCAATTAATACCCTAGGCTTTGGAACTAGTATAAATAGAGGCCATTTGTGAGCATATGAGACACACCTCAAATATAAATCTCTCTACTCATCAAAACAAAGCTTTAAGCTCTCATAATTCGTCCTTAGAAGCCCAGGGAAGTTTGGAGTTCCAGAAGTTCCACATTTGGAGGACGAACCACCAAGAAGTCTACCCCAATACTTTGTGAATCATTACTAAACCATTTGTAATCTTATTCCAAGCATTGTAAGACTTTTAATCATGTTTTCTAATGTTCAAAGTTCTGAGTTTATGTTCATGTTTGCTATGAGTGGCTAGTTTCTTTATATACTTGCTTAAATGATGTTGATTTTCATATGATTAGTTAGATTGTGTTAACATGTTTTAATTCAATTTCAAGTTGATTCTAAGATCCAATTGTGCTAAAGTTTCATAGTGACATTTGTTAATCAAGTTTGGCTAATTGATAGTAATCGTTGGGGTCGAAAGAACTTATTGTTATTGAACTAGTCATAATCATTTTGTCTATGGATGATTGTTTTTACCCATTTTTCTTGATTATACAAAGGAACTAAGGTGTGGTTGTAATAGAAACGCTTTTTGATTATCAAATTGGATTGGTTGGAAACATCTAAAAGGTCGTAAGATTAGTTGTTGAGAATCAATTGTAGCCTTTTGTCTATGATCGGTTACCTTTTGTATTGACCATTTCTAAAGCAATTTGATGAACAAGTGGATGTTTTTGTGTTTAAGTTTATGTATGTAGACTTTTGAAACCTGAATTGATCTTGAATTGATTGGTTAAAACTTAATGCTTGTTTTTATGAATTAAAATCTTGACGAAGGTTTAACTTATAAGAACAATAGATTAGTCCACCAACTAATTATCATAACCAACATGTTAAGAGGTTAACACAATCACATTAATCTATGATATGAAACTAGTTTAAGCAAGTGTAGTTTTTAATCATCTGAATTTCATTATATCTATTTGCTTTATTATATGTTTTGGATAGACTCTGTTTATTCAAACTTGTGCTTAGATTCACTCAAATCCTGCGAAGCGATCCCGACTTACCTTCATAATCTTGCTATAACGGACGAGTATACTTGCTCGTATGTGTTATTGGTAATATTGGTAATTCACCTTTCATAAATTTAGAACTTGTACACAACCAGCACATCAAGTTTTTGGCGCTGCGGGATTTGATTGTGTTTCAACAAGTTTTTGAATTTCCCTCAGTCGATTCAACCAAAATTTTTCTCTCAGAAACCTTAACCGGATCCGGTTGTCTCTCAACCGAATCGGTTACGATTTTACCCATTACCCAACTGGTCTAACCGATCGGTCGCAACCCCAACCGATCCGTTACCCACTCGACCCATAAAACTGTTTTTCGTTGTTTGTCCGTGTGTTTAGATATTGCCTGGATTCTCTAGGTCCTTGTATGAACACTCGAAAGCAGGGAATAGAACCAATTACACCTCTTACCAAACCCGAACGTTTGATTCGAAGAAGAAGAAGAACACTTTTCATACCATTAGAAAATCGTGTACCAAGAGTACCAAACCCACCATTTGATAACCTCGTAGAAGCCAAAGTTGTTTACAACCCTTTCACCAATTTACCTTTTCCCATGGCGGACGATCAACCCATGTGGGAACCAACCGAGCCGTAGCACCAACTTCCGGAAGTGCTATTGTTGCTATCAATCTTGGTGACAACTTCACCGTGAAGGGACATCACCTTTCTATGATCAAAGACCGTCAATTCGATGGCCGTGCGTGGGCCGATCCGCACAAGCACATTGCTGAATTCATCGAAATTTGCGGCATGTTCCGTTATGGCGACACCGATGTCAATGCCATCAGACTCAAACTTTGCCCATCATCACTCACCGGAGATGCTAAAGTATGGTACAATGAATTAACTCCAGGAATCATCAATACTTGGGAGGAGATGAGGCAAGCTTTTGTAAGCCGATTCTTTCCACCTGCCATGTTTGATCGATTAATGGGAGAAATTCGTGCTTTCACCCAAAACCCAAACGAATCACTTGTCGAAGCTTGGCTTCGAATGAAAGATTTGCTTCGTAGTTGTCATGGGCATGGACTATCCAAAGGAACCATTATCCAAATCTTTTACCATGGACTAGATGAAATCTTTCAAGGCATCCTTGATCTTTGGAGGAATTTTTCTCTATAAGACTCCCAACGATGCACATCAATTGCTCAACGATCGAGTACTTCTCAAACTTGATTGGTCAAAATATTTCAAAACCAAACCTCTCCGAAAAACTGTTGCTTTTGTCGAAAACACCGATGCTTCAAAACTCATGGAGAAGATGGAAGCGTTAACCTCAAAAATTGACTCGCAGTACAAAGATATCAAAGATGAAATGAAGGAAATGCGAGACGGATGTAACAATTGTGGAGGAAATCATCCATCATCCGAGTGCGACGATAAACCTATGGGTGGACCGAAGGAAGGAGAAGCAAGTTACGCTCAAGGAGGATACCGTGGAGGAGGATATCGTAGTAACTATTACGGTCGAAATTCGAAATTAGCAAGATGCCGACCAAGGGATGACAACCGTGATTCTCAACCAAGAACTGACGATCCACCACCACAAAACCAGACAAAAGATGGAAGAAACCGAATTCAAGAAAACCATGAGAGAATTCGTGGCTGCTCAAAAATCTTCAAATGATTTTATCAAAAATCAAATTTTCAATCTCAAAGCTAAAGTTGAGCAAGGACAGAAAAATCATCAAGCATCTATCCAAGATCTTGAAAACAAGTTTGGCAGATTTTCTGACCAACATTCCTCTAGACCATCTGGTTCATTGCCAAGTAATACCCAATCCAACCCAAAACCATCAAATGATAAGACGTACCGTCCACCACAAACAAGAAATGAGCATATCAATGCTGTCTTCACAAGAAGTGGTCTCTCGTACGATCCACCAACAAATCCTAATACTCCTATCACCATTGATAGTGAGGATGAAACCGAGGAACCCAACACAACTCAAACCATCAAAAAAACACTCCATCCGTCAAGGCGTATACACCAAAGATTCCTTATCCTCAACGCCTAAAGAAAGAAAAGATGGAAGAGCGTTATAAGAAGTTTATTGAAATAATCAAAGAGGTTAGACTCAATGTTCCACTCGTTGATGTTATAGCCGGAATGCCCAATTATGGGAAATTTTTGAAAGAACTTCTTAATAACAAAAGCAAGCTTGAGCAAATATCAACAGCTTTTCTTAATGAAGAATGCTCAGCTATTGTCCAAAACAAGATCCCACCAAAGCTCGGAGATCCTGGGAGCTTTCTTATTCCATGTACTTTCGAAAATAATGTTAAATGTGATGCTTTAGCCGATCTTGGCGCAAGTATCAATTTGAAGCCTTATTCGCTGTATTCCAAGTTATGCAAGAACAGCCTGAAACAAACAAAGATGAACATCCGAATAGCGAACCATTCCTATCAATATCCTGTGGGTATTGACGAGAATATGCTCGTTCAAGTCGGTAAATTCATTTTCCCTGTGGACTTTGTAATCTTGGAAATGGAAGAAGATAGTAAAGTTCCACTCATCTTAGGAAGACCTTTCCTAAATACCGCCGATGCAATCATCAAAGTGAAAGGAAAAGAACTCAACCTTGGAGTTGGGGAAGATCGAATCACTTTTCTAATCGATAAAGCAATGCGCTACCCACATTCCAGTGATGACACTTGTTTTAACATCGATATCATTGATGAAGTCACTGATGAAGAATTGGACGCATTACTTAACGAATCCGACCCATTCATGACTACTTCTGAAAAAATCAATGAAACAGACTTTGACAAAGAGTTTGATGATTTCATGAAAGTAGAATTTGAAGGAGATAACTCAGAAGAAGAAGAAATAGAGGAAGAGGAAGAAAATTTTGAAGAAATAACTTTCAATGACGAGATGCGAATTAAATCATCTATCGAAGAACCACCCACAGATCTCGAACTCAAACCTCTCCCAGATCATCTTGAATATGCTTACTTGGAGGAAAACTCACTTCTTCCAGTAGTCATATCTTCATTGCTTGAGGATAGTGAGAAAGAAAGTTTAGTTTCTGTCCTAAAAAATCACAAACAAGCTTTCGCTTGGAAGACATCCGACATCCCAGGAATTAGTCCTAATTTCTGCAAACACAAAATCAATTTTGAAGAAGGGATTAAACCTGTGGTAGAACGTCAACGTCGACTCAATCCCAACATGAAAGAAGTTGTTAAAAAGGAAATCATAAAACTTCTCGATGCTGGAATCATTTACCCAATTGAGGATATCCCTTGGGTAAGTCCATTCTTGTGTTCCCAAGAAAGGAGGAATGACGGTTGTGACTAATGAGCAAGTGAACAAGTTCCAACTAGAACTGTCACTGGTTGGCGCGTTTGTATTGACTATCGTAAGTTAAACAAAGCCACCAGAAAAGATCACTTTCCACTCCCGTTCATGGATCAAATGCTTGAAAGACTGGCAGGAAATAAATTCTTTTGTTTCCTCGACGGATTTTCAGGGTATTTCCAAATTCCTATCGATCCTAACGATCAAGAAAAGACCACTTTCACTTGTCCTTTTGGAACCTACGCATATCGGCGTATGCCTTTTGGTCTTTGCAATGCACCTATGACTTTTCAAAGGTGTATGATTGCCATATTCCAAGACATGCTAGAAACCTCCATGGAAGTTTTCATGGATGACTTTTCAGTCTTTGGAGATTCATTTTAAGCTTGTCTTTCTAATCTCGATAAAATGCTCGAAAGATCTGAAGCGCACATCTTGTCCTTAACTGGGAAAAATGTCACTTTATGGTAACCGAAGGAATTGTGCTTGGCCACAAAATCTCCAGTGCAAGAATGGAAGTAGACAAAGCAAAGGTCGATGTTATCTCGAAACTTCCACCACCAACTAACGTCAAAGCCGTTAGAAGTTTTTTAGGACATGCTGGTTTTTACCGCCGATTTATCAAATATTTTTCAAAAATATCTCGTCCGATGACAAAACTTCTTGAGAAAGAATCTATCTTCGACTTCAACGCTGATTGCATAAAAGCTTTCGAAACATTGAAATCTCAACTTACTAGTGCTCCGATCATGGTTTCACTTAATTGGTCACTACCCTTGAACTTGTAATGCGCGCCAAGCGATTTTCTTTGTTGGATCCGTCCTAGGCCAACGTGAAGGAAAACACTTTCGACCTATATATTTTGCTAGCAAGACACTGAATAGTGCTCAGCAAAATTATACCGTGATCGAAAAAGAATTACTTGGCCGTCGTTTTCGCATTCGACAAATTCGATCATACCTCGTGCTCTCAAAAACAGTCATTTTACCGATCATTCGCTCAAGTATCTGTTCACCAAGCAAGATGCTAAACCACGTCTTATTCGATGGATTTTGCTACTCCAAGAATTTGACATCGAAATCAAAGATAAGAAAGGAGTAGAGAATCTTGCTGCTGATCACTTATCTCGTCTAGAAAATCCCGATCTTGAGGAATTAAAAGTAGAAGAAATCGATGACTATTTCCCCGATGAAACTCTCATGACCATCGATGGAACTGGCGATCCTTGGTTTTTGACTTTGCGAACTACCTCGCGGGAGGAATTCTCAGAAAAGGACTAACTCATGCTCAAAGAAGCAAATTCTTTTCGGAACTTAAATACTATTTTTGGGAAGAGCCATATCTTTTCAAAATGTGTCATGACGGAATGATCCGAAGATGTGTTTCTGGTTCCGAAACCCGCAAGATTCTTGACGAATGTCATCATGGCCCAACTGGGGTACATTATGGTCCTTCCACCACAGCTAAAAAAGTTTTTGATGCTGGATTTTATTGGCCAACAATATTCAAAGAAGCACACACACTTGTTCAAAATTGTGACGCTTGCCAAAGAACCACCAATCTCTCCCGAAGAGATGAAATGCCACTAACAAGCATTCAAGTGTGTGACATATTCGATATTTGGGGAATAGATTTCATGGGACCTTTCCCTAAATCCCACAAATTCGAATACATTCTCGTTGCTATAGATTATGTGTCCAAATGGGCAGAAGCTGAAGCTTTACCAACAAACGATGCTCGTGTCGTCGTTAATTTCCTCAAAAAGCTTTTCGCTCGTTATGGAATTCCCAAGGCGTTGATAAGCGATCGAGGAACCCATTTTTGTAACCAACAAATGGAGAAAACCATGAAAAGATATGGAGTTCATCATCGATTCACAACAGCCTATCATCCACAAACCAGTGGTCAAGTTGAAAACACCAACAGAGCTCTCAAGAGAATACTAGAGAAAACAGTGAAGGACAATCCTTCGGTGTGGGCAAAGAAACTTGACGATGCTCTGTGGGCATTTCGTACGGCTTATAAAACTCCAATTGGCACAACTCCTTACAGACTCTTGTATGGAAAGGCTTGTCATTTGCCGTTCGAAGTTGAACATCGTGCTTATTGGGCCCTCGAAACTGTAACACCGATCTCAAAATAGCTGGAGAAAAGAGATTCCTGCAATTGCACAAACTCGATGAATTAAGACTCCAAGCTTATGAAAATTCCAAACTGTATAAAGCTAGAACAAAAGCTTATCACGATAAAGAGCTACGAGTTCGAAAAGAATTCAAAGACGGTGATAAAGTTCTACTTTTCAACATGAAATTCAAATTCAAAGCTCCTAAATTACAACCAAGATGGTTTGGACCATATATCGTTAAACATGGATATCCATCCGGGTATGTCGAACTCTATGACAAACAGGGTGGAAGTTTCATTGTTAATGGGCACCGAATCAAGTTATATTACGACAAGGAGCAAATGAATGAAGTTTCATGTGCAACAGTTTCCCATGAAAATGAATTCGAGACTATCACCTTTGTAGCACCATTTCCAGGAAGAATCCCACAAATTGTTCCTTTGAAACCATCTGCTGAATTGGGGACGATATCGAAGCTATTGGTGAAGAATTCATGTACATCCCCGAACTTTTCAAAATGTTCAAGGCTGCTCTTGTAGCCAAATAAATTCGGGAAGATTCGAGTCAGGCTAATGACTCGGTAATAAAACAAGCGCTTCTCGGGAGGCAACCCGTGTGTTTTAGATTTGATTTTCTGTGGTCACTCCCCAAAGTCTTAACCTTTGGTTGAACGTAAGTGGGGGGTGCCACCTTTTAATAAAACCTTTTGTTTGTTTATAAGATGTTGTGCAGGTAATGATTTCTCCAGTGAGCGCCAGAATAAAGGAAGATTTTAAGCTGACAACTCATTGACATATCTGGTTTCATCTCTATTTTCCCTATTTCTATACTTTGAAGTTCATTTTTCATTGAGGACAATGTCTAACTTAAGTGTGGGGGGTGAATAGGAAAAATTAGAGTTTTCATGCTTAAATTTTAAATTTTGTTTGCCCTTGTGATCTAGTTGTTTTCACGCTTTTAGGATTATCTATTAGAATAACTGGATCAATCCACTGGTAAAACTGGTAATATTTGAAACTTCGAGATGTGTTCCGATTACTATTGCAATCCATTCTGGGATCGATAAACATTTGCTAGCACATATCATACCCTTTTCCCACTAAATTATGAGGATTTGAGCCTATTTCATAAACAACATACATCTTTTATGCTTGGATCTTTTGCTATGTGTGTACCGATGATTTTATTTATTCTAGAACTTGTGCTTGTAAATCATTACCAGACCGCAGTGAGATTGCATTCGTGTGATATAAGTAAATTCGTGTGATAAAGAGGCACCTTAGGATTTAACCAAATGGCCTTCCATTTTGCATCAAATGATATATTAGCTAACCGCATCAGTTAGTTAACCACCCACATGGACCCATTTTTAGTGCTCATTTTTAGCACTATATACCCCTAGTTACACCCTCTGAGCCATCCTTTTCATTTTTGCTTCACCCAGAAAATACAAAAAGATTTTACACTTTAAACCTTAGCCTACCCCGTATCAATGTCTAAACGGTTGGTTGCTAGTCGCCTGGAAAGTGAAGATTGTTCAAATGATTATGAGTACCACATCCTATGAGATTGATTGAGCCATGCGTTATGCTATGAGTTAAAAAAATGATGTATGAAAATAATAGCCAATGTGCTATGATAGAAGAACAATTGTCATGGCAAAGCAAAAAGTTGTGGAAGCGGAAAAGAAGAAATTGAAGCTATAATCATTTATTTGGTTCGTGGAATATTTGGTAGCTAGCAACACGGGTATTAGACTTGATTTCATTTTTATTTTAACACCAATTTTATACATTCCCATGCCTTATCCATACCCTTAACCCTTAGCCTATCATTATAACCCGAATAAAAGTCCTCTTTAGATGTTTTTACTTGGTGCTCACCCCACGTAGGTGGAGTTTTGTTTCTTGTACAAGCTTATGGTAATAATCGAATCATGACTGAGCAATGAGTGTGATTTATCTTGTTACTCCACTAAAATGAGTGATTGAGTGAATTATATTTCGTTCCTTTTTCGTGAGGTGTTTTGAAATGTTAATCATGCGAGAAAATCATTGGATATTGTCAAACATCTCGATGTTTCACCTTTATAAAGCATAATTGATGAATCTTCTCTCGTATTTTTACTTGGTAGATTTGCATCACATTTTTCATAATCACGATCTTGTATCAGTGGATGTTTTTCCTAGATTTGCTTGAGGGCAAGCAAAGTTTAAGTATGGGGAATTTGATAACGCTCAGATTGTGCATGTTTTTAGTAGCGTTATGTGTGCTTTTATATATGTTATTTGGTTATATTTGCGTAATTATAGTGCTTAAACGCATCAAAAGATGTTTGTCTAGTGTTTATAACCAAGTGCAGGGAAACGGAAGGAAAGTAAAGAAATGTTCAGCTAATAGAAGTTTCTCGTTTCAGTGAAGCTTAAATCAAGTATCTCAAGGACCTTTGAAGACCACAGTGATTGAAGAACCAAGTTCTACAAGATAAAGAGAAGAAAATATCAAGTTTCCGTATCTCAGGAGATCCAACCGAATCGGTTGCTCATGCAACGGATCGGTGGATTATGACGAAAGCGACACTATGACCACCACCAACCGTTCGGTCGCAACCCGCAACCGGAACGGTTGGCCACTTTTTTAGAAGACCAACCGGATCGGTTGGTCGTATAACCGATTCGGTTGGAGAAGCTGCAATTGCCAAATCTTCATCACTAAGCCTCCCCTTTGCATCCAAACGATTCTAGGTCCTTCTCTTGGTGTATTCTAGTCCCTTCCTTACTCCTTGGAGGCCAAGTTCAGCAATTAATACCCTAGGCTTTGGAAATAGTACAAATAGAGGCCATCTGTGAGCATATGAGACACACCTCAAATACAAATCTCTCTACTCATCAAAACAAAGCTTTAAGCTCTCATAATTCGTCCTTAGAAGCCCAGGGAAGTTTGGAGTTCCAGAAGTTCCACATTTGGAGGCCAAACCACCAAGAAGTCTACCCCAATACTTTGGGAATCATTACTAAACTATTTGTAATCTTATTCCAAGCATTGTAAGACTTTTAATCATGTTTTCTAATGTACAAAGTTCTGAGTTTATGTTCATGTTTGCTATGAGTGGCTAGTTTCTTTATACACTTGCTTAAATGATGTTGATTTTCATATGATTAGTTAGATTGTGTTAACATGTTTTAATTCAATTTCAAGTTGATTCTAAGATCCAATTGTGCTAAAGTTTCATAGTAACATTTGTTAATCAAGTTTGGCTAATTGATAGTAATCGTTGGGGTCGAAAGAACTTATTGTTATTCAACTAGTCATAATCATTTTGTCTATGGATGATTGTTTTTACCCATTATTCTTGATTATACAAAGGAACTAAGGTGTGGTTGTAATAGAAACGCTTTTTGATTATCAAATTGGATTGGTTGGAAACATCTAAAAGGTCGTAAGATTAGATGTTGAGAATCAATTGTAGCCTTTTGTCTATGATCGGTTACCTTTTGTATTGACCATTTCTTAAGCAATTTGATGAACAAGTGGATGTTTTTGTGTTTAAGTTTATGTATGTAGACTTATGAAACTTTAATTGATCTTGAATTGATTGGTTAAAACTTAATGCTTGTTTTTATGAATTAAAATCTTGACGAAGGTTTAACTTATAAGAACAATAGATTAGTCCACCAACCAATTATCATAACCAACATGTTAAGAGGTTAACACAATCACATTAATCTATGATATGAAACTAGTTTAAGCAAGTGTAGTTTTTAATCATCTGAATTTCATTATATCTATTTGCTTTATTATATGTTTTGGATAGACTCTGTTGATTCAAACTTGTGCTTAGATTCACTCAAATCCCTGCGAACGATCCCGACTTACCTTCATAATCTTGCTATAATGGACAAGTATACTTGCTCGTATGTGTTATTGGTAATATTGGTAATTCACCTTTTATAAATTTAAAACTTGTACACAACTAGCACATCAACGGGTCTTTACCCACTGTATGCCTGATCCACAGCCCTTAGGTGGTGATTTGTGTAAGACTATAAATACTCTCTACCTCCCAAGGTAGAGAGTTGGAGCTCATAATAATACTTTCATTTTCTCTCACTAAGTTCCCAAAACCTCTAACTCTTTCTCTCTCTAAAACTCCATAGTATACGCCTCTTTGATATTTGGTTTAGTGTGTTTATGAAATCAAATATGCAACAATTGGTATCAAGAGCCATGGTTTGATCATCTCTCTTACATATCCTTGGATTTCTAGTGGTTTTAGATAGTTTTTGAGTTTGAAAAAGTTTAGTGGTTTTTGCATCATTTGGATCATCTCTAGTGTCAAAGTTTGAATTTTGGGTGTACTTTTGTGTTTCGAATCATTGTAAGTGCTTGGGATTTGATTTGGTAAGCTTGAATCACTGTGGTTAAGCTTGTTTTGGATTGAAAAGTGTGTTTTTGAAATTTTTCTTGCTAGCGACTTGGTTCTCGTTGTGTTTTTCATCGTAGCCACTTGCTTCAGTAAAAGTTAGCGAGTTATAGTGTTAGTTGTTAGCGACTTGAGCCTAGCGACTTGTCTATTGAGACAAGCCGACAAATAGTACAAGTTATTGGATTCTCCACTACGGCTAGCTACTTGGTGAGGTTAGCGACTTGCTTCAGAAATTGTTAGCGAGTTGTAGTGTAAATTGTTAGCGACTTGATACTAGCGACTTGGATCTTAGCGAGTTGTTCTTTAGCAACTTAACTGTGTAGCAACTTGTGTCCAGCAACTTGGGGCTTAGCGACTTGGGCTTAGAAACTTGGTTCAATAACTCTTAGCGACTTGGTTGATATTTTGTTTGTAATACGGTTTTCTCTTGATTTAGTAAAATCCCGTGAAAGAATCAATTTCCCGGTTTAATCATTGAGTTATAAAATCCCGTGTAATCTGTAAACATGTCTACCAACGTACCCACAATCATCTCCACTGTTGCTGAGGATGTTCAAGCAATGGTTCGAGATACTCGTCCACCCATGCTTGACAGGCTGACTACGACTCTTGGTCTCAACGAATCAAATTGTATTGTCTTGGAAAGGAAAATGGGGTCAACATTCTCAAATCTATTGATGAAGGACCATATCAGATTGAGACTACAAGAGACATAATTGACACTGCAGCAGATGGAACAATGATCTTTGGAATGGACAGACCAAATATGTATAATGAGCTCGATGATAAGGAGAAAAGATTCGATGTTGATATCGGGCTTCAAACATCATACTTGGTCTTCCAAAAGACATCTACAAGTGATCAATCACAACGAAGCCAAGGCGGTTTGGGATAATCTCAAGATGCTTCTCTCGAGGTTACGAATTAACCAATGGAAGACAGAGAATCACAAGCTGTATGATGAGTTTGAGCACTTCAAGATGAAACCGGATGAGAGTGTCTATGAGTACTACATGAGATTCCATAAGCTTGTGAATGACATGAGGAACATCAAAATGACCATGCCAAACATTCATTTGAACTCAAAGTTTGTGAACAACATGAATCCCGAATGGCACAAGTTTGTCACCTCTGTGAAGCTAACCAAAGGATTGAAGAACACCAACTATGAGCAACTGTATGCCTTCCTTCTCCCGAATGAGAGACATGCTATGTTTGAGAAAAGGATTCTAGAACAGTTCAAAACCAAACGAGGAGAAACAAGTTCCTCAAATGACTCAAACCTTTTACACAAATGTTGGTATTACTACCAAAGCTTCTCAAGTCATTCCCATGGGTGATGGTAATTACAAACTCATCCCTGATTCAGCATATAAGCCTCCAGACCCAAACACATTCATGGAAAACTTCATCAATCAACTGTCTCTCATGGTCAGTCAAAACATGAAATCTCTTCCACACACCAACAATAACCTTAGAACAACATCCAATCTACACAATCATGCTGTTGTCAGAGATGGAAAGGTTATGGGGCAACCACTTCAAGGAAGACGATACGAATAAGGGATGGTTGGAGCAGGTTATGGGAATAATGGAGTTGATAGAGGATATGTGGTAAATCAGAATAGGAGAAGGAATGGGAATCAAGGTCAAGCAAAGGCAATTAAGTGCTACAACTGTGGTGGTGAGGGACATATTGCTAGGAACCGCACATCTCCAAAACGTCCACAGAATGCAGAATACTTTAGAGACAAGATCTTTGCTTGTGCAAGCTCGGGATAATGGAGCAGCTTTGGATGAAGAGGAGTTGTTGTTCCTTGCTGAGGGAAATTCCGAACCTATGATCTGATGTTGATGAACAACCAATTCAGGAGATAGGTCATAATCATCAAAATGCATTTCAAGTAGCTAACTGTGATGCATTTGACTCGATATCGATGATGAACCTCTTGCCCAAACAATCTTCATGGCTAGCATTTCTCCAATGGTCTCTCCAAAGGTCCCCTCACCACAGCAATTTGGTCCATCCAAGAATCAATCATCTCAGAGGTATTAAAACTATATGATGATGTTGATCAGCAAAAGAAACATGATAAGGTTCAATCGCTTGAAACCAGGTGACTCGGATATTGCTAATATGGGCAATGATAATATTGTCCCATATGATCAATATGTGACCCAATGTGAAAGTGTGATTGAACCAAGTGATGTATCTAATGCAGCCAATGATGACTATATCTTTGATGAATACACTGCATGTGCCCCTGATGATTCTGTTTCCTCTGAACTGAATGCCTATAAAGAACAAGTTGCTATTTATGAACAACGTGCTAAGTTTAAGTTAACCACCCGTGAGCAGGAAATGGATTACCAAATGCGTACAATTATTAGAAAAAGTAATTTTAGAGAAGAAGTATTAAAACAAGTGTTAAACTCCTTACAAGAAAAGCTTTCTAAAACTGCTAAGCAAAAACAAGAACTTCAAGAAAATGTTAAAATGCTTAAGCAAGAATTCAATGCTAAGGAATCAAAACTTTTGAATGATTTTTCCAATCTAAAAACTTTGAAAAACAAGCTTGAAAATAAGTTGTACGTACAAGGGAATACCATTCAGACTGCTCACTTGATCACTAAGCATAGAGTCTTAAGCGATAAGCATAGCATTCCCCTTGTCGAGGAACCAAATCCAGAGGTCATTAAAAAGGCTAGAGCTGCTAATAAGGTACTTTATGATGGTAATGAAATCCTTAAGCCTAGGCAGAAACCTAGTTGCGCTGAGTGCACTGACGAAGATAAGAAATCAGATGAAGTCACTAGGGAAAAAATGAATAAGAAGCTAGAAGATCCTGAGTGTAAAATGAATAAGATAACAATAAAACCCCATGATTACACTAAAGGAAAATTGGATATCCTTAATCAAGTTTAAGCCTCAGACTCTGTTAACCCCTGAACAAGTGTTCTGGAAAAAGGATATGGATATGCGAAAAGCTGAAAACCTTGTTGAAAAGAATTACCCTTTTAGGAAATTGCCTCAAGCAACTGTGTATCCTCCTAACATACCAATGCACTTAGTTCCTGGATCTATTGCCACTAATAGCAAGACCTTAATCAGTCTGTATGTTGTTTATCAGCTGTTTGTTGATTTTGAGAAAACGTGTAAGAAGAGAATCACACCTACGGGGATAACTGAGGGGAAAGGGGTTTTGAGCAAACTAAAGAATGTTATTTAACCGAGGTCATGCCTTTCTTTAAAAAATTAAAAGGTCAATTTGAGAGTCTTCAAAAAGGGATAAATTCAGATATTAAAGAAATGGAAAAGGAATTTGATGCAATGATAGTTGAGGTCAATGATTATGAACATGAACTCAAATACAATGAAGTTGAAAGGAAGAACTTGCACATCTTAAATGAGAATTTGATTTCAAGTTGTGTTGTTCAAGATGTGTTTTATCTTGTTACTTAAGCACTCTATTACTGCTTCTCGATTTCATGAATTATCTATTGCATTGAAAGTTTCCCATGATCGTGTCATTGAGCTTGAAAACAAAAACTCATAAATTAATGAGAAAATTGATCAGGATGATCACGATAATTTGGTAAAACATCTTTCTAACCTAGAAGTTGAACATTTTAATTTACAACTAAAATATCAACATCTTAAAGAAAATGTCAAAACCTCAAATATCAAGACATCCTCAGATGTTCCAGAGTTTGATGCAGTTTTTTAGATAAAACAACGTGACGAACATATTCAAGCTCATTGTAACACGATCAGAAAGTTGAAAGCCCAAATCTCTCAATTAAAGGGTGAAAAGAACAATGTGACTGAATCCCAAATGCCTCCTCCTTTAGATTCTCAGTATTCTCAAACTTTTCATCTTCAAAACTTAGTTAATGCTTTACAAAAGGAAAACGAGAGTTTTCTAGAAGAAAATGAAAAAGTTAAACGACACTTTAAAGAGTTATATGATTCAATGAAAGTCACTTGTGACAAAAACAACGAAAAAATAACGTCTTTACAAAAAGAAATTGAGAATCTGAGGAGTCAGGAAAAAGGAAACGCCACTTGTTTTAATGAGAATGTTGCATCAAAGTCATCTTCAGATCTGCAAATATCTTGTGATTAAATACATTCCTCCTCATCTTAGGAATAATGAACCAGTGTTTCATAACTATTGTGCTCACCTTAAGGATAGTCTAGAATGTCTCCGTGAGATTGTGGAAGAGGATTTCATTAATAAACCTCTTGATAGAGAAATTAGGTTTGCTTGCATTCATGCCAAACGATCTCAAGAGCTGCTAGAATGTTTAATTGCAACATGTCCTAAATCCTTAGGTGCGAAAGGTAAAGCTATGATGCCTTGTTCTATGCCTAGTGCCAAGCATACAAACCATTCTATGCCCAGTTTTAAGAAAGTGAACACTAATGTGCCTTCTAGTAGTTTAGATCCCTGCACGTCTAGTTCAGGAATGCAAAAAGTAGATCAACCAACTAATGTTCCCATAATTCCCTCTACAGGAGTAATCAGTGACATAAAAGCAAGCGGGTCAAAGCCTCCAGGCAATACCAAGCAAGATAGGACCTCGCAAGCTAAGAATGTGTATTGGAAGAGAGTAGAAGATCACCCTAGGAATATTAAGTTTGAGTTGAATAAAACGAATCGTGTTGATTCTAGTATTAGCTATAAGCATATTGTAATTAATTCAATTCGCTACTATTCGCAAACCATGTAATGATGACTGCTTGATTTCTGTTACTAATCATGAATGTGGTGTGAATGTTTTGTCTAAAACTGTTAATGTTAAAATTCAAGCTAAGAAGGCTAAAAGGCAAAGGCGAAAGAAAGTTAGAAAAAAGTGGGATCCCAAAGGAAGGAAATTTAGTAATATAGGTTATCAATGGATACCTACTGGCCGTAAGACTAATGAGCTTTGCCCTAAAGTTGCTAAATCAATGCCCACTAGAAAATGGATGCCTACTGGTAGAACTATTCCCTTAAGAAGCGAACATACTTTGAATAGGTCAAATACGGACACTAGCACTGCATCTATTTCTAATAAGTCCATTGTTTCTACCTCTGATGTGGGTGTTCCAATCACTATTACTAACCAAATGGAACCCATTCTTGCATGGGGATCCCAATTATCCAGTTATCCATTCTTGTGTGTGTTCAACTGCAGATCATTCAAATCATTTTGTGGTTCCTGGACTCAGGCTGTTCCAAGCATATGATGGAGATCGCTCGGCTCATGAACTTTGTGAGTAAATTCATCGGGACTGTTAGATTCGGGAGCGACCATTTTGGAGCAATTATGGGTTATGGAGACTATGTTGTTGGCAAAAGTGTAATCTCCCGGGTATATTATGTTGAAGGTCTTGGTCATAACTTGTTTTCTGTTGGTCAATTTTGTGATTCTAATCTAGAAGTGGCATTTAGAAAACATACTTGTTTTGTTAGAGAACTCGATGGTGTGGAACTATTAAGAGGAACCTGTTGTTCAAATCTATACACCATCTCTATCGAAGACATGATGAAGTCCTCTCCAATCTGCTTGTTGTCAAAGGCTTCGAAAACAAAGTCATGGTTATGGCATCGTCGTCTCAATCACTTGAACTTCGGCACCATGAATAACATGTCCAGAAAGGACCTTGTCAGAGGCTTACCTAGATTAAAATATGAAAAAGATCATCTTTGCTCAGCTTGCCAATTGGGAAAAAGCACGAAATATGCCCACAAACCAAAACCCACAAACTCAATAATGGAAGTTCTTCATACCCTTCATATGGATCTGTGCGGACCAATGAGAGTGCAAACAATAAATGGGAAGAAATACATTCTAGTCATTGTTGATGACTACGCTCGATTTACTTGGGTAAAGTTTTTGAGGACAAAGGATAAAACTCTAGATGTCATCATCAAACTTATCAAACAGCTTCAGGTTCGACTCAACAATACCGTTAGAATTGTTTGAACAGACAATAGCACAGAGTTTGTTAACGAAGACTTAATTCAGTTTTATGAAAGTGTTGGGATCAGTCATCAAAGAAGTGTTCCACGAACTCCTCAACAGAACGGTGTAGTTGAAAGACGAAATCGAACTCTTGTGGAAGCCGCAAGAACAATGCTAATTTATTCAAAGGTTCCAATGTTTCTATGGGCTGAAGCTATTGCCACTGCTTGCTACACCCAAAATCGTTCCCTTATACATACCTCTCATGGAAAAACTCCATATGAACTTGTCCATAAACAAAAACCTGATCTCTCCTACCTTCGTGTGTTTGGTGCTTTGTGCTATACAACGAATGACGGTCAAGATTTAGGTAAATTAAGAGCTAAGGCGGACATTGGAGTTTTGTAGGTTATGCATCTAACAAGAAGGGTTACCGAATCTACAACAAAAGAACTCGAGATATCATGGAAACTATTCGAGTCACGTTCGATGAGGTACATCGGGCAAATGGCTCCAGGACAATCCAGTTCTGGACCCGCATCTCAAATTTCATCAAGTAGTCCTATCAGTTCTACTCTCGTTTCAAATCCCTCACCAACAAATCATTATGTACCTCCTTCAGAAGATGATTTGAAGAAATTATTTGATCCTATGTTTGATGAACACTATGAGCCAAGGGCTAATGATCTGTCAATTACATCATCAAAGGCTGCTCCTATCCCTGTCAATGAAGTTAACCCTTCAGTTTCCACGTCACTAAGTCAAGAAGCGCCTGCTGCTGATCACTCTGTCTCATCAACAAATCATCAATCATCGAATGTACATCATGGAATTGTTTCTGGCACCCATGATTAAGTTAATCCCTTTGCTACTCCCGAAGATGCTCCATTTGAAAACATATTTGATCCTGAATCATCATCGAACCATCTTCATCGGAGATATCGACTCCTACGTCGGTTCCTCAACAACAACCACATGAACACATTAGAAAGTGGACACATGATCATCCATTGGACAACATCATTGGAAACCCTTCTCGTCCAGTATCTACACGGAAATAACTTGCAACCGATGCCTTATGGTGCTTCTTCAACTCCGTACTCTCTAAGGTCGAACCAAAAGATGTTAAAATTGCCATGAATGAAGACATTTGGTTCAATGCCATGCAAGAAGAAATTCATGAGTTTGATCGACTAGATGTATGGGAATTAGTACCTGCTTCAGATTGTGCTATGATCATTGCTCTAAAGTGGATCTTCAAAGTGAAACTTGATGAGCATGGTGATGTTTTAAAGAATAAGGCTCGATTAGTTGCAAAAGGCACCGTCAAGAGGAGGGCAATCATTTGCTCTTGCTCGTGTCGAGGCAATCGAATATTTTTGGCTAATCTTTGCAAGTAAGAACATGGTAGTCTATCCGATGGATGTAAAGACGGCTTTTCTTAACGGAGATCTTAAAGAAGTCGTATACGTCAGCCAACTGAAGGCTTTGTGAATCCAGAGCATCCTACTCACGTCTATCGTATGAAGAAAGCTCTTTACGGTTTGAAGCAAGCTCCAAGGGCATGGTATAATATGCTATCAAAGTTTCTTCTATCTATTGGATTCAACAAAGGAGCAGTTGATCAGACATTGTTCACCAGAAAGTCAGGCAAACATTTAATTCACGTTCAAATATATGTTGATGATATTATTTTTGCCTCGACTGACCCCAATGAATGTGATCGTTTTCAAATGAAATGGGTTCCAAATTTCAAATGTCAATGATGGGACAAATGTCATTTTTTTGGGATTACAAATTTCACAAAGTCCCGGAGGCATTTTTATAAATCAATCTAAATATGCAAATGAGATTTTAAAGAAATTTGGATTTAATTTTAGTGACCTGTTGACACTCCATGATAGAGCGTACTAAACTGGATGAGGACCACTCAGGGATCATGGTAGACCAAACGAAATATCTAAGTATGATCGGATCCCGATGTACTTCACACCGATAGACCAGACATTACGTTCGCTGTTTGCATATGTGCTAGATATCGAGGCTAAGCCTACCAAAAAGCACCTTGAAGCGGTTAAATGGGTCTTTCGGTATCTCCAAGGAACCATCAATATGGGACTTTGGTACCGAAGGACACCGGTATGTCACTAACACCTATGCGATCGATCATGCAGGATGTCAAGATACACGTCGGAAGTACGTCGGAGGTGCTCAGTTTTGGGTGATAAGCTTGTGAGCTGGTCTTCAAAGAAGCAAATGAGTACTTCTATTTCCTCTACAGAGGCTGAATACATAGCCATGTCATCTTGTTGTGCTCAAATCCTATGGATGAGATCCCAATTATCTGACTATGGCTTTGAATTCAACAAAATCCCTCTGTATTGTGATAATAAAAGTGCTATTGCTCTCTCATGCAACAACGTTCAACACTCAAGAGCAAAACACATTGACATTCGACATCATTTCATCTGGGAGCAAGTAGAAAATGGTGTGGTGGAACTTTATTTTGTGAGGACTGAATACCGGTTAGCAGACATCTTCACCAAAGCTCTTCCTAGAGAACGTTTTGAGTTTATCCTCCCATGACTTGGTCTAAAGAGTCTACAACCGGAAACACTCAAACGTCTTCAAGAGGAAGACGAGGAGTAAAGGTCTTTCTCCATCCATATCTTCTAAATATTTATTCGAAAAGCAAAATACAAAATTTCAAAACCTTCAAAAAGCAAATAGAAAAATATAAAACTCTCAAAAAATCCATAAAAATCTGAAAAATCTTGAAAAATTTCAAAAAAATATTGTCATTTTGTCATGTTTTTCTCGATTTAAAAATATCTACGGTCTTTTTGTTGTCATTCAAAGAATGACATAGGGACTTTAAATATTGTTCGAATGTTCTTAAAAAAAATTAGGAGAAAATGAAACTATGGTTTATTGTTATTTCAAGCAGTAACCCGTTTTTCAAAGAAAGAACAGAGCCATGCTTTATTTTGTTTTTCAAATCTCATGCTCTGATTCTTTAAAACAATTACTTACCATCTAATGAAAACTAATTGCTTTGTTAAATAACTTAAACTCTAATTTTGAAAATCATCTGGACTTAACTTTTGTCAAAATATCTATCTCTCAATCAACAACTTATGTCATTGATTTAAGGGGAGAATGATTTCAATTAAATCAAGTCACAATTCTCCTCGAAATCTTTCAAAATCAATTTAAATCTACAGAGATCACAAATCTCAAATGATTTGAAAATTGTGATCGGGGGAGAATTGGTGATTTAAATTGGAGTTAAACTGATAATTTGATAAATGGTTTCGTAAGTGTTAAGCAAGATTTCCTCCCCAGATGTGCCAAACGATTTCAAATTTTCCATGCACATGTTGAGGGGGAGCATCTATTTTAAACCACAAAGAATTGAAACGTGATTGATTTGTATCTAAGTGCAGATTCCTTCTAATATGTGAAAAACTCTTTCAAACCTCGAGGCACATATTGAGGGGGAGCAAATTTATGAAAACCTCATCCTTACTTAATATGCTTTATCTCCTTGATTTGATCAGGGAAGTGATGTTGATATCTTTTAGAAAATGGTAATCAAAGAAGTTAATTCTTCCTCTTGCCTCCGTGTACCAAAATGATTTCAAATACATGAGGCACATGTTGAGGGGGAGCTCTGTTTCTAAAAATATCAAAAACCATTCAGGTACAAAATGCTTTGATAATATATCATAAGTATCTGAATTGATTTTCAAATGGTTTTCAATTGATTCCAATGGCAGATGAACAATACCAAATAGACCGACCAAATTTATTTTATGTATGGTGATATAAGGATGATAAGGTTATCCACTAGATAGTGTAGAAGTCCTTAGGTTTGATGAAAAAAGGAGAAAAGTGAGATATGGGAAGAGTGCAGACTGAGACTGAGCTAGTACTGGAATAAACCCAACAAGGTTCTAGTTATGAAGTCTCGGTAAGCACGGAAGGGGTTGAAGAATGAAAAAGAATTGAATGTGAAAAAGGGTGAAAAGAAATAGCCCTCCATTAATTCAACCTTAGGGCAAAAACCGGGTTCAATTCATATGCTACTGGTGGTTACCAAGGTAACATCGGCATTGAAGACGAGACGTCATGGACCCAGTGACGCACTGCACTACAACTTCCCAAGCTACTCAAGTTCCTCTTAAAAGGGCTTATTTCATTCTCACGAGGAACCTACATAATCAATCGACTTTCTCTTAGAGGTTGTTGATATTGAAGAAGGAGACCCTCTCCCTAGTCTCCAACATAGGAACCAAATGTGCACCATTGAGTCTAGAGCCACGTGATCATCAAATAAATCTCTTTAGGACACTGTCATTGAAGACTCTCTATTTCACACAATGTGGAAAGAGAGATTATATCTTATGAGTCCTACGCGTTATCCTTGTGGTATTGCCAGAACATCTGAGTGATATGCTAACATATTCACAATGAAGATGGAAAGCCTTCTGGAGCCAACATCAAACAAGCTCCTGGTGGGTGGCATGTGAGATCTATCCAATAGATCAACCATGTGACAACTGAACATAAACAATGGGGCGAGTCATAATTATGATTCAATCCTGGTTCAGGTTATGGATTGACGGATACCTTTGAAAAACCGGTTGTTGTGCTTAAAAACTCTTTTCTTTAGCACATCGACTGTGTACTAATATTTCAAAATAAAAAGGTGTTTATGATTGATAATTGATTTTCATTAAAACCTTCGTAGTATTGCAAAAACAATTTCTATTGTGCGGTACACGATTTTTTTTTAAATCTCTTTTCATCAATCAGTGAATCTCAATTCGCTGGTTCACTCACTCCGTGTTGTCTTCTTTGAGACATTCCGGTTTGAGAACAGCTAGAGCAGCTGCGAAACCCTGTCAAGGAAATTCTTCGGAATTATACCTGATCACAGGCAGTACTTGTACTGATCAACGGAGAACCATAGGCCGTGTACCTCAATTCAACGAAAGTGATCAAAGACACTTTCGTGTGTTTTATTGCTAATGTTGTATGCGGTACGCCCGAAGCGCTTGCAGTTGATCGAATGACGCGGTCAATCCATAGCCGCATGCTCACACATATCATTCATTTCAAAAGAAATCATGATTAGTGCATCAATGACTCTGATATTCTCACTCCATGCTTCTGCTTCGCTGCTGCCAATATCATGAATCAACGAAAGCTTCCGCTACTCTGATGAGAAGAAATCATGATCCAGAATGTGAGCATGTCGGTCCAAATGTCACAACATCACATAATACCAACACTACAATGGATGAGTCAGAGATTTATGATAGCTGATGATCTCAAAGCTGGCTCAAAACTCATTATTACGTGGATCTAATAAAGACCTCCACTTGGATTAACCAAACATGCAAAAATGAAGAATCAATGACTACGAGCTGCAGAGCAAAGAACTTTAACAAGAATCCAAGAACAATCTTATTGTAATATCTGTTTGTATTCAATGTATTTTTGAGGTGACCTCCCTTAGGGGGAGATTGTTAGGATTTAGTAAATCCGGTCATTAAAGAGTCGGTCACCTCAAGTATATGTAATCGTTAGAAAGCTCGTAGTCGTAGATTATTTAATGTTAAGTAGTATTTAGTTTAGTATCACCGTGGAGGACGGACGGGTCTTTACCCACTGTATGCCTGATCCACAGCCCTTAGGTGGCGATTTGTGTAAGACTATAAATACTCTCTACCTCCCAAGGTAGAGAGTTGGAGCTCATAATAATACTTTCATTTTCTCTCACTAAGTTCCCAAAACCTCTAACTCTTTTTCTCTTTAAAACTCCATAGTATACGCCTCTTTGATCTTTAGTTTAGTGTGTTTATGAAATCCAATATGCAACATTCTTAGAGTAGCAGAATCCATCGGATGAGACGCGGTTTAGCATATTGCTTTGTGAATAGATATTTGAGTGCTGAGTGATTGGTGAACACGACTGTTTTGGAAAGCACGAGGTAAGATCGAAATTTGTCGAACGCGAAAACTACGGCCTGTAACTCTTTTTCTGTGACTGTATAATTTTGCTGAGCACCATTCAGTGTCTTGCTAGCAAAATATATGGGCCGAAAGTGTTTTCCTTCTCGTTGGCCTAAGATGGCTCCAACAGCAAAATCGCTTGCATCGCACATAAGCTCGAAGGGTAGTGACCAATTAGGTGAAAACATGATCGGAGCACTAGTCAGTTGAGATTTCAACGTTTCGAATGCTTTTATGCAATCAGCATTGAAGTCAAAGACAAAATCCTTCTCAAGAAGTTTTGTCATCGGACGAGATATTTTTGAAAAGTCTTTGATAAATCGATGGTAGAAACCGGCATGTCCTAGAAAACTTCTAACGGCTTTAACGTTAGTTGGTGGTGGAAGTTTCGTGATAACGTCGATTTTTGCTTTATCTACTTACATTCCCGCACTGGAGATTTTGTGGCCAAGCACAATTCCTTCGGTCACCATAAAGTGACATTTTTCCGAGTTAAGGAAAAGATGTGCAGCTTCGCATCTTTCGAGCATTTTATCAAGATTGGAAAGACAAGCTTCAAATGAGTTTCCGAAAACTGAAAAGTCATCCATGAAAACTTCCATGGAGGTTTCGAGCATGTCTTGGAATATGGCTATCATACACCTTTGAAAAGTTGCAGGTGCATTACAAAGACCAAAAGGCATACGCCGATATACGTAGGTTCCAAAAGGACAAGTGAAAGGGGTCTTTTCTTGATCATTAGGATCGATTGGAATTTGAAAGTATCCTGAAAATCCATAGAGGAAATAAAAGAATTTATTCCCTGCTAGTCTTTCAAGCATTTGATCCATGAACGGGAGGGGAAAATGATCTTTTCTGGTGGCTTTGTTAAATTTACGATAGTCAATACAAAAGCGCCAACAAGTGACAGTTCTAGTAGGAACTAGTTCATTCCGTTCGTTAGTCACAACTGTCATTCCTCATTTCTTGGGGACACAGTGAACGGGACTCACCCAAGGACTATCCTCGATCGGGTAATTGATACCAGCATCGAGAAGTTTGAAGATTTCCTTTTTGACAACTTCTTTCATGTTGGGATTGAGTCGACGTTGACGTTCCACAACAGGTTTAATCCCATCTTCGAAATTGATTTTGTGTTTGCAGAAATTGGGACTAATTCCAGGGATATCAGATGTTTTCCAAGCGAAAGCTTGTTTATGATTTTTTAGGACAGAAACTAAACTTTCTTTTTCCTTTTCCTCGAGTAATGAAGATATGACTACTGGAAGAAGTGAGTTTTCCTCCAGGTAAGCATATTCAAGATGATCAGGGAGAGGTTTGAGCACGAGATCTGTTGGTGGTTCTTCAAGAGAAGATTTTATTCTCATCTCGTCATCGAAAGTTATTTCTTCAAAATTCTCATCCTCTATTTCTTCCTCCTCCGTGTTATCTCCTTCGAACTCTACTTTCATAAAATCAACAAACTCTTTGTCAAGGTCTGTTTCATTGATTTTTTCGGAAGTAGTCATGAATGGATCAGATTCATTAAGTAATGCATCCAATTCTTCATCAGTGACTTCATCGATAACATCGATGTTAAAACAAGTGTCATCACTGGAACGTGGATAGTGCATTGCTTTAGCAATCAGAAAGGTGATTCGATCTTCTCCAACTCCAAGGTTGAGTTCTTTTCCCTTCACTTTGATGATCGCATTAGCGGTATTTAGGAAAGGTCTTCCTAAGATGAGTGGGACTTTGCTATCTTCTTCCATCTCTAGGATTACAAAGTCCACAGGAAAAATGAATTTACCAACTTGAATGACCATATTCTCATCAATTCCAACAGGATATTGATAAGAATGATTTGCTACTCGAATGCTCATCTTTGTATGTTTAAGGCTATTGTTGCATAATTTGGAATACAGCGAATAAGGCATCAATTTGATACTTGTGCCAAGGTCAGCTAAAGCATGACATTGAATATTATTCCCGAAAGTGCATGGAATAAGAAAGCTCCCAGGATCTCCGAGTTTTGGCAGGATTTTGTTTTGAACGATGGCTAAGCATTCTTCGTTAAGGAAGGTAGCTGATATTTACTCTAGCTTGCTCTTGTTGTTAAGAAGTTCTTTCAAGAATTTCCCGTAATTGGGCATTCCGGCTAAGACATCAACAAGGGGAACATTGAGTCTAACCTCTTTGATTATTTCAATGAACTTCTTATAACGCTCTTCCATTTTTTCTTTCTTAAGGTGTTGAGGATATGAAATTTTTGGTGTGTACGCCTTGACAGATGGAATGGTTTTCTTTTTGGTTGTTTGTGTTGGGTTGGTTTCCTCAGCTTCATCCTCACCATCTTGGGTGATAGGATTATTTTCATTTGGATTTGGTGGTGGATCGTACGAGAGACCACTTCTTGTGAAGACAGCATTGGTATGCTCATTTCTTTTTTGTGGTTGAGGGTATGTTTTATCATTTGATGGTTTTGGGTTGGATTGGGTGTTACTTGGTAACGAACCAGATGGTCGAGAGGAATGTTGGTCAGAAAATATGCCAAATTTGTTTTCAAGATCTTGGATAGATGCTTGATGATTTTTCTGTCCCTGCTCAACTTTGGCTTTGAGATTGAAAAACTGATTTTTGATGAAATCATTCGCAGATTTTTTAGCAGTTACGAATTTTCTCATAGTTTTTTCGAATTCGGATTCTTCCATCTTTTTGTCAGAGTTTTGTGGGGGTGGATTGTCAGTTCAAGGTTGAGAATCACGATTGTTATCCCTTGGTTGGCGGTCTTGCCAATTTCCAGAATTTCTACCATAATAATTACAATAATATCCTCCTCCACGGTATCCTCCTTGGACATAATTCGCTTCTCCTTCGTTAGGTCCACCCATGGGTTTATCGTCGCACTCAGACGATGGGTAATTTCGTCCACAATTGTTGCATCCATCTCGCATTTCTTTCATTTCTCCTTTGATATCGTTGTATTGCGAGTCGATTTTCGAGGTTAAGGCTTCCATTTTCTCCATGATTTTCTAGGTTTCGGATTTTTCGACAAAAGCAACGGTTTTTCGAAGGGGTTTGGTTTTTGAATCTTTAGACCAATCGAGTTTGAGAAGTAGTCGATCTTCGAGTAATTGGTGTGCATCGTTATGAGTCTTATAGAGAAAAATTCCTCCGGCATCAAGGATACATTGAGAGATTTCATCTAGTCCATGGTAAAAGATTTGGATAATGGTTCCTTTGGATAATCAATGTCCATGACAACTACGGAGCAAATCTTTCATTCGAAGCCAAGCTTCGACAAGTGATTCGTTGGGGTTTTGTGTGAAAGCACAAATTTCTCCCATTAATCGATCAAACATGGCATGTGGAAAGAATCGTCTTACAAAGGCTTGCCTCATCTCCTCCCAAGTATTGATAATTCCTGGGGTCAATTCATTGTACCATACTTTTGCATCTCCAGCGAGTGATGATGGAAAAGTTTGAGTTTGATGGCATTGACATCGGTGTCGCAATATCGGAACATGCCGCAAATTTCGATGAATTCGGCAATGTTCTTATGCGGATCGGCCCGCGCACGGCCATCGAATTGGCGGTCTTTGATCATATAAAGATGATGACCCTTCACGGTGAAGTTGTCACGAAGGTTGACAACAACAATAGCACTCCCAGGGGTTGGTGCTACGGCTCGGTTGGTTCCCCACATGGGTTGATCGTTCGCCATGGGAAAAGGTAAATTGGTGAAAGGGTTGTAAACGACTTTGGCTTCTAAAAGGTTATCAAATGGTGGGTTTAATACTCTAGGTACATGATTTTCTAAGGGTATAAAAGGTGTTCTTCTTTTTCTTCGAATCAAACGTTCGGGGTTGGTAAGAGGTGAGATTGGTTCAATTCCAGCTGCACGAGTGTTCATACAATGACCTAGAGAATTCAGGCAATTCTAAACACACGGATAAACAAAGAAAACAGATTTTCAGACAGAAACGAGTAACCGGATCGGTTTCGAGGAGCGACCGATCAGTTAGATCAATTGGTTATGGATTTTGGCACAACCGGATCGGTTGTGAAGATGACCGATCGGTTGGAGCTTTCGAAAAAAAAATTTAGAAATGGATCGACTGACGTGGATTCAAAACTTGCTGAAACACAATCAAATCCCCGGCAGCGGCGCCAAAAACTTGATGTGCTACGTGTGTACAAGTTTTAAATTTATAAAAGACGATTTACCAATTTTACCAATAACACATACGAGCAAGTGCACTCGTCCGTTATAGCAAGATTTTGAAGGTAAGTCGGGATCGTTCGCAGGGATTTGAGTGAATCTGATAAACAAGTCTAAATCAACTAAGGCAATGCAAAAGCATATAACAACAAAAGTAGATATAATGAAATTAAGTGTGACAACTCGCAATTTCAGGTCATTTTCAAAATTTACTATTCATCTTGGGAATTTACTATTTATCGGTTACTATTCATCGTTTTACTATTCATCATTTTCGGAGTCGAAGTAATATTCTGAGAACGTATTTCAAAATTTTACTATTCACGAAACACTATTCATTCCCGGAGAAAATCACTATTCATGCTTCACTATTTTATCGTTTATCGTAAACTAGGTTTACGAGTATCAAATTCGCGTAACCTTAATGGTTTAGCTGCGAATTCATGAACTTATCATTAAGGATATTTCATATAGACTAGGTTTAATCTACATATCATTAGCATTATTATCATCATATTAGTTCATGCATGGTTTTGCATTTTACATTAAACGCATAATTTCTTATTAAATAAACGCTATCGCGTAATTAATTATTTTGAACATTTGATCCGATAATTCCAAAAATTATCCCGATATATTTTTATACTCATATTAAGATTATAAAAATAATATTATGAGTTTACTCGGTGTTTTAAATTTATTTTGTATATAAATTGTTATATTTATATAATTACGACGGTTTTCGTAAAAACGACACGATAATTATTATTTCACTCAATTTTTGCAAGAAATGTATTTTTATAATTTTTATGACTTCAATATATTTTATTTTGATCCGTTAAAATTTATTTTTAGCTAACGCTACCCTAAATGCTTAAATATATACACATTACTAACTATGCTTATACAAATATACATTTACATTACATTTACATACTTAATAAAAGAAAGAAAAAAAAATATCCTAACTTTCTACTACTTATCTTGGTCGACAACCATAGATGACTCAACCATTTCCATACAAATATCTTGGACATAGTTTATACATGTATATATTATATTACAAAAACAACACACACAACATAAGATATCAAAGTGTAAAAAAAAATAATCCTCTCATCCATATCATTAGCTTCAACCGGCCATAAGGAGTCCAAGGAAGAAAATCATAAAAAATTTTCAAGTCAAGTTCATATCAATCTAGGCACACTCTTAAGTAAGGTTTTGAAATAAAAACCTAGGGTGTTTAGGATTAACCCTTGTTCATTTAACCTCATCAAGTAACTAGTCGCAGTTAGAGATTGTGCCTCATTTCAGTGTACCCACTTTTGTCATCGCATCATTGTACCAAGTGAGTTTCGTAGCCCCTACTTTTGTATGTTTTGAACTATTTTGGGGGAGATACATGCTTAACTATTTTTCACAAGTACTTTAGATTTTTATGGATAACTTCTATCATGATCACCATCGTTTCAAAACCGAATGTTGTACTATATCAATTGTTCTTGTTTGCGTGGTATAGTTCTACGTCGAATAAAGTGCTATGTCAGTTGACTACTGATACATTGAGTCATGTACTATTGATTATGTGCTATAGTTCTACGTCGAATAAAGTGCTATGTCAGTTGACTACTAATACATTGAGTCATGTACTATTGATTATGTGCTATGGTTCTATGTCGAGTTAGGTACTATTGTGAATTCATTTGACATCATGTGTTTGAACATAAACTATACACATTTTGGCAGTGGGTTGTGAACACACAGGTTGCAAGTTTTGTATGGGCGGAACTTGGAACTGAGTGGATTTACAATGCCTTTGCTGCATAACGATTTTGAAAGGCTTTACATTGCAACACAAACTCTATGAACTCACTCAACCTTTGTGTTGACACTTTTTAGCATGTTTTATCTCAGGTATCTAAGGAATTCACCTCATCGCATGCATATGGACACATTATAGAGTCGCGGTGACGACGCGTCTCACTTGGGTTTTATGAACTTTAAAAACATCATTTGGCATGTAACAAACTTATTTCCGCACAAGTTGATTTTCATTTGGGACCTATACTTTGTAAACTCTGATTATTTTATTAAATCAAATGATGTATTTTCCAAACGACACTTTAGGTCGTTCAATATAACTGTGATTGTGATGCTATGACAGTCAACCCCCAGGAATTCCATTCTGCTGCAAAACGGCTAATTTGGGGGTGTGACAGATTGGCATCAGAGCTTCAGTTATAGGGAACTAGGTTGCATCATTGACCCTAGACTATAACTACATCATCATAGCATCTCATCATTTCATCATTAGTGCATATTCACTTTACATGCGGGTTATACATACATTTTGCGAGTTAGTTACTTTCATTTCAAATAGATTGTCACATGGATGCCTTCAAATACCCATTCCATTATCACTTCTTCAGATTCTAACGTGGAGAATGCCTTGTCATTCCCTATCACAATTTTAACATCAGTTGACTCATTACCGATAACATCGAATGCCGAGATAAAACCTTTAAGTAGGGCGAAGTCACTCTCACTCCTTTGTTTCACCACTAACATGTCGAGTTACACGCTATTCACACACTAAGTCTCTAAACCGTCAGTCATTTTGAAAAGTAACCTCAAACTTATCACCTCACATCACATCTCTTTAGAGCGCTTATTCTTAACATAGGACTTTGCTACGTCTCATTTTTCATCTTATTTTGAAGAGTTATGGCGCCAAAGAAAGCTGCACTAGATATGACACCAGCTGCTATCCAAAAGTATGTAGAGGATAGTATAGCCGAGGCACTAAGGAAAGAACGAGCAACGGTAGTTGCTGTTGCCGAGGCCGCGGCTGCTGCTGAAGCTGCTAGACTTGCTACTGCTACAGGAGCTGCAGGAGGGTCTGGAGTTCGTAATTGTACATACAAGGACTTTAAGAACTGTGATCCCACAAGGTTCAAAGGCACTGAAGGAGCCACTGCTATGATCCGTTGGTTTGAAAAGATGGAGTCTGTATTTCTTCTATGCAATTGCCCAGATGACTGCAAGGTAAAGTTAGCCACTGGTACGCTCTTAGATGGCGCAATGTCATGGTGGAATTCGTATGCACAGCCTATTGGTATCGAAAATGCTTACAAGCTCACGTGGGATCAATTCAAGAGGTTGTTGACAAAGAAGTATTGTCCACACACGGAGGTGAAGAAATTAGAAACGGAATTCTATGAGTTAGTGACTATTGGTTATGACATCGAGACCTACATCAGGAGGTTTCAAGAATTGGCTGCACTATTTCCATCAATGGTTTCGGACAATGAGAAACTACTAGAAAATTTCATTGGAGGACTTCCACAATGTATTCAAGAAGATGTAACTTCTTCCGATCCGCAAACAATTGAAGAAACTATTAGGATAACTCAAAAACTCATGGCTCAAGTTATGAAAGGGGAAAACATTATCAACAATAACCGCAACCACAACAACAACAACCAAACTAGCAACAACAAAAGGAAATGGGAAAATGACCAAGGAGGTTATAATAACGACAACCAAAACCGTAACACTAACCATCACCAACAACTAAATAGAAGACAAGAAGTCGTCAGGGTCTATGTTGCTGCACCAACAAAGGGAAGAGCTTATACTGGAAACTTACCACGATGCCACCAATGCACGCTACATCATAATGGTCCATGTGGTATATGCTTTAGCTGTCACAAAGTGGGACACCTTGCTAAGGACTGCAAGGGCAAGGCCATAGTTACATGTTTCGGATGTGGGGAGCAAGGACACTATCGGAACCAACGTCCCCAAAACCAGGGTCAACAAGTTGAAGGTGCTCTTGGGAAAGCATACATGTTAGAAGGAGGAGAAGCTCAACAGGATTTCAACAACGCGGAAGACTGAAGAAGTTCGGAAACTAACAGTCTTATTTTCCTTATGTACTATGTCGTACTAAGTTTATGTGTTCTATCGTATTTGGATCTTTAAAACTTAAGATTTTGTACTGTTTGATAAAACACTTGTTGTAAAATATTCTCATCTATCGTACTTTCTTTTCTGTTCTGATTCATTATCACTTACAAAAGTTTTACTTCCTTCTACCTTAACTATCATTTTAACGACATGGTTTGGATCTCTGTAAACATTAAGAGTTATAACAACTAAACCAAACGTCACATTATCGTTCCCTAATTATACATAGCCTAGCTAACTATGTCTAATTCTGGAGGGGTCATGTTATGTTGGGAGCAGTTATTTATAAATCTTAGTGCAAGCAGGATTTTCACATATTCCTAAAAGTCAAAGTTATGCTCATCGGAGACATTCATCCAATATTTTCTCTACTATGATGTTTTGTACGCTCTTAATCATCGATAACCGTAACGACACCTCCTCATGTCTTCTCTCCTCGTTATTCATCACAAACTCAAAAATTCAATAGATTAACACGAACTGAATTCAGGGACTGAATTCCTTTTTTGGGTGGGCGAATGTGACAACTCACAATTTCAGGTCATTTTCAAAATTTACTATTCATCTTGGGAATTTACTATTCATCGTTTTACTATTCATCATTTTCGGAGTCGAAGTAATATTCTGAGAACGTATTTCAAAATTTTTCTATTCACGAAACACTATTCATTCCCGGAGAAAATCACTATTCATGCTTCACTATTTCATCGTTTATCGTAAACTAGGTTTACGAGTATCAAATTCACGTAACCTTAATGGTTTAGCTGCGAATTCATGAACTTATCATCAAGGATATTTCATATAGACTAGGTTTAGTCTACATATCATTAGCATTATTATCATCATATTAGTTCATGCATGGTTTTGCATTTTACATTAAACGCATAATTTCTTATTAAATAAACGCTATCGCATAATTAATTATTTTGAACATTTGATCCGATAATTCCAAAAATTATACCGATATATTTTTATACTCATATTAAGATTATAAAAATAATATTATGAGTTTACCCGGTGTTTTAAATTTATTTTGTATATAAATTGTTATATTTATATTATTACGACGGTTTTCAGTAAAAACACACGATAATTATTATTTCACTCAAATTTTTGCAAGAAATGTATTTTTATAATTTTATGACTTCAATATATTTTATTTTGATCCGTTAAAATTTATTTTTAGCTCACGCTACCCTAAATGCTTAAATATATACACATTACTAACTATGCTTATACAAATATACATTTACATTACATTTACATACTTAATAAAAGAAAGAAAAAAAAATATCCTAACTTTCTACTACTTATCTTGGTCGACAATCATAGATGACTCAACCATTTCCATACAAATATCTTGGACATAGTTTATACATGTATATATTATATTACAAAAACAACACACACAACATAAGATATCAAAGTGTAAAAAAAAATAATCCTCTCATCCATATCATTAGCTTCAACCGGCCATAAGGAGTCCAAGGAAGAAAATCATAAAAAATTTTCAATTCAAGTTCATATCAATCTAGGCACACTCTTAAGTAAGGTTTTGAAATAAAAACCTAGGGTGTTTAGGATTAACCCTTGTTCATTTAACCTCATCAAGTAACTAGTCGCAGTTAGAGATTGTGCCTCATTTCAGTGTACCCACTTTTGTCATCACATCATTGTATCAAGTGAGTTTTCAGTAGCCCTACTTTTGTATGTTTTGAACTATTTTGGGGGAGATACATGCTTAACTATTTTTCACAAGTACTTTAGATTTTTATGGATAACTTCTATCATGATCACCATCGTTTCAAAACCGAATGTTGTACTATATCAATTGTTCTTGTTTGCGTGGTATAGTTCTACGTCGAATAAAGTGCTATGTCAGTTGATTACTGATACATTGAGTCATGTACTATTGATTATGTGCTATAGTTCTACGTCGAATAAAGTGCTATGTCAGTTGACTACTAATACATTGAGTCATGTACTATTGATTATGTGCTATGGTTCTACGTCGAGTTAGGTACTATTGTGAATTCATTTGACATCATGTGTTTGAACATGAACTATACACATTTTATGGCATTGAAATCACACAAAGTTGCAAGTTTTGTATGGGCGGAACTTGAACCTGTGGATTTACAATGCCTTTGTCTGATAACCATTTTGAAGGCTTTTACATTGCAACACAAACCTATGAACTCACTCAACCTTTGGTTGACACTTTTAGCATGTTTTATCTCAGTATCTAAGGCATTCACTTCATGGCATGCATAGGGGATTATTATAGAGTCAAGCAGGACGACGCTGCCTCACTTGGGTTATATGAACTTTAAAAATATCATTTGGCATGTAACAAACTTATTTCCCAAACAAGTTGATTTTCATTTGGGACCTACACTTTGTAAACTCTGATATTTTATTAAATCAAATGATGTATTTTCCAAACGACACTTTAGGTCATTCAATATAACTGTGATTGTGATGCTATGACAGTCAACCCCCAGGAATTCCATTCCGCTGCAAAACGGCCAATTTGGGGGTGTGACATTAAGATTATTAAAAACTACACTTGCTTAAACTAGTTTCTTATCCCTGATTAGTATGATTGTGTTAACCTCTTAACATGTTGGTTATGATAATTAGTTGTTGTACTAATCTATTGTTCTTACTAGTTAAAACCTTTCACAAGATTTAGTTCATAAAAACAAGCATTAAGTTTAACTAATCAATTCAAGATCAATTCAAATTTCATAAGTTTACTTTCACAAACTTAAACACAAAAACATCCATTTGCTTTATCAAATTTGCTTAAGAAATGGTCAATACAAAAGGAAACCGATTATAGACAAATAAATTAAATTGATTGTAAACAACTAATCTTACGACCATTTAGTTGTTTCCAATCAATCCAACTTGATAATCAAAAAGCGTTCTTATTACAACCACTTTTAGTTTCTTTGTTTAGTCAAAATAATGTAAAAACAATCATCCATAGACAAAATGATTATAACTAGTTGAATAAAAATAAGTTCTTCAATTTTACGATTACTATCAACTAGTCAAACTTGATTAACAAATGTCACTATGAAACTTTAGCCCAATTGGATCTTAGAATCAACTTGAAATTGAATTAAAACATGTTAACATAATCACAAACTAATCACATGACAATCAACATCATTTAAGCAAGTGTATAAAGAAACTAGCCACTCATAGCAAACATAAACATAAACTCAGAACTTTGAACATTAGAAACATGATTAAGAGTCTTACAATGCTTGGAATAAGATTACAAATGGTGAAGTAATGATTCTAAAGTATCGGTAGACTCTGGGGTTTGACCTCCAAATATGGTAATTTCTCAAACTCCAAACTTTCCTGGATATCTACACAAATTGAGAGCTAAGAGCTTTGTGTTTGATGAGTAGAGAGTTGTATTGAAGTGTGTGTCTCATATGCTTACAAGAGGTCTCTATTTATACTAGTTCCAAGGCCTAGGGTATTAATTGTTGAACTTGGCCTCCAAGGAGTTAGGAAGGGACTAGAATACACCAAAGGGAAGGACCTAGAATCGTTTGGATAAAATGGGGAAGCTTAATGATTAAGAAATGGAAGAAACAGCTCTTCCAACCGGATCGGTCGCATGGCCACCATTCGGTTGGTTCTAGTATTGCTTCCTCTGGAACCAATCGGTTGCGGGTGGCAACCGATCGGTTGTCCGCTTCAAAGGCACTTTTGACCACAATCCAAATACCGATCCTGGCATGTGCTGCACCGATTCGGCCGTCTTTCCGAAAGTGACGGAAAATAGACTTTTATCTTGATTCCGACTTGTAGAGCTTGGTTCTTCAATCATCTTGGTCTTCTATGATACTTGAAATAACATTTGTGCTTGACATGCTTCATTGAAACGGGAATCTTCCTTTTATTGAAACATTCTTTTTACTTTTCCTTCCCCTCGCACTTGGTTATAAATACTAGACAAACATCTTTTGATGCGATTAAGTACTAAAATCATACAAATATAACCAAATAACATATACAAAAGAACACATAACGCTACTGAAAACATGTACAATCTGAGCGTTATCACATGGCATACTTGTATAATCACCATCCTAGGCCACCTGAATCATCAAACAACATAATATGTATGATCCCACAAATGGCATAAAAGCCTAGGTTAGGTTGCTTTTGGTGATTTGAATGGTTCTTTATATGGTTTTTGTTATGCGGTTTGCGTGTGTGTGGATGTGGTTTGATACGAATGGTGTTTGTAAACTTGTTTTGATGATGTTCATGCAACTTTGATATTTGATATGGTCTTTTGAATCTTGTTTTGGTGTCGTTTGAATCTATTGGTTTTAACAAGTTTTATGTTGGTTGGGACTTGACTATTTCTGGTTTTTAACAAGTATGTTATTTTGTGTATGAACGTGTCCCTAATAGATGTTGATTTCAAATCGTTTTTACAATTTCTGGGCTACAAATTATAGTTTGTTGCTGTGGCAGAAATGTTGATATTCGTCGATGCGGTTTGTAGCCAGCTCTTGGATGCGGTTTGTATTGTCTGTGCTGTTTGACTATTTATCAATGCGGTTTGACAGGTTATGTGACCTTTATGCGATTTGGTATTGTTGTTCCCCGTTCACTATCGTTAAAAACAGTTTTTGTTTATGAAACAAGTTAATATGAACTATGACCTGAAATTAACATAAGAAAACACACTAAGTAATTTTCAACATCATATTCTTATTAGAAATAAATCAACAAAGAATACGCTACCCAAGTACTCTGAATAGTACTTGGGATTGAAATGACAAAGTTGGGTGACTCATCTCTAAGCTCAGCTAAGTCCGAAAGCACAACTCTTAGAGCTCACCGAGCTATCTCAGAACTAAGTTAGATTTGGAGGAGTGAAAAGATGGCTTATGCGTGTATGTGTGTGTTTTACAATTCACAAGCTTGATCTTTTCACTCCATCTCTTATGCTATTTATACATGTATGAGTTTTAACTCTTTCCTAAGTGACAAATCTGACATCATACGTAAGACAAAATATCGATGTATTTTGTCTCTCTTACAAAGACTATTCTAAGTAAAGGACAAGGTCGCTTTCCATATTTCATTTGATGACACCGAGCTTGTAAGTTAGCCATTCATGGAAAGTTGACTTATGTTGATAAGGACTTCTTTATCTGATTCAAACTTCTCCCGCCTTTGTCCCGCTTCTTTCTTCAGCCTCTGCTTATCCTTCGCCTTCTTCTTCAGTTTGTCTTCGTAAGTAGTTGGAGAGGAGTCTTAGGGATTCAAAGGAGTTATTGTCATCACTCACTAATCCATCATCTTCTTCTTGACTCACTTCACCCTTTAAGTTCCGGCTTTACCGAAAGTGGAGAGACTTCTTCATTGCCTCGCATCGAGTATCCTAAAGATGACTCATCGAAAGAGGCTATGCACTCAGCGACTGACATTGTGTTTAACGGATGAGTACTTGGGCTATTTTCTATTCAAATCCTAGATTAAGGGGGTTTGGGTATTTTCTAACCCAACAGCCTCCCCTATTTGGATATACAAATAGCCTAAGTGGTTGATCACTGTAAGTGAGCAAATGGCTTCTTCCTACACTGAATGTACTAATGAATACAATAAGGAACACCGAGTAAATGAATAAAACATACATCGCTTATTGATCGACATAGTTCCTAACACTAGTACAAAAGATAAAACAAAATGATGTCAGTCCAGATGGATTCCCCATGCTTCAAGCTTGACCTTTTTGGTGATGAGTGTTTCTCAGTCAGGATGGTCTCTTATCTTGGCATTTAGGTCTTGGCGTAACCGATATTTGCCGGGATTGGATCTGAGAGGCCATCGAATATAGCTGATCATTGCCTACTACACCAGCATCAATATCACTCCATCTTTGAAATGCTGGGTTTCCATAGACATCAATGTGAAATAGCCCTCTTCTGCTCTTCAATCACTAGACAATTCACAAATTTAACCCCTCTCAGGAAGCTCCCTATTACACTCACCCGTGCACTTTAATCTCAGTTGGAACTCAACTCTCTTCCTTTGCCGCTGGAAGTTTGTGGTTGAGATCCTTGAGCAGCCAGGCAGGTGTGTCAATTCCTAGTTGGGCCTGGTGCATCCTCACTTTCATATCTTTTGTTGAGCATCTTCATCAGCTCCTTGACCACCTTATTTTGCTTCTTACCAATGATCGGACCAAGTTCATCAAGTTCAGTGATCCCAAAGTCACTAATTTTAAGGGATCATGAACCTCAAAGTGTCTTTTGTCATCCCTCTCAGAAACATTCATAGCCAATGGTTTGGTGTTGGGAATAATCTTGACATCAGTGATTTTTTCGTGAAGCCTTCGGCCGCCATTGTCCAGCTGTATTCCTCAATTCGCTTTCCCGAGAGCTTCATTTTCTTTCTCTTTTCTTCATATCGCTTTCTCATTGCGCCATTTGAGCAAACTGAGCATCCTTGAACTTTTGTCCTCGCCTCGACCCTTTGGGAGCTTGCTTGCATCTAATCCCATATTCCCAGCTTCTTCAACGACTACTTTTGCCAAGCTGCTTCTCTGTCTTTTTCTTCTTCGCCTAGTTTCAATCTTCTTCTTCTTTAGCAAGATGTTTACTCAGCTGTTGAGGTGTGAGCAGTATTCGTGTCGCCGATTTTATAGGGGATCTTCTCGTGCTCAGTCGCCATTATGCCTTTGCCTTTGTCCCGCCCTCAAGAAGATGATGCAACCAAGGGTCGTGTTGTTGTGATAACCGCCAGTGTTGTTGATGATGATGTTGGTGGGATGGATGAGATGGGAGTTGCCGCGTGGACCGGTGGTGATGTTGATGTGGGAGCTACAGAGATCGATGATGTTTTGCTCCCCCTCAGCTGTGAAGAGGAGTTTCTTCAGAATATTCTCCCCTCAACCGCTGTGCCGAAGGCCGCCGTGAGGGCAAGAGTTGGTGTTGATGATGAGGGGACGGAGTCGCTTGACCCTTGAAGGCTTGATAAATTTCGTGATCATTGCTTTCATGTCCGAGGTGTCGCTTGAATACCGCTGACTTTTGCTTCCAAATTAGCTTGTGAAACTTCAAGAGCAGTCATTCCGGGCCCAAGATTCCGTGCCGAGATGAGGATGCTCGAGCCAATGTAGCCACCTGCTATTCAAAGAGTCCATTGTAGCTTGTAGAGACGGATCGAGGATGGAAGACCTCAACATTTGTAGACTTGAGCATATTGAGCAGCTCAGTGAGGTTTGAGGATTGTTTCAGTGTGCACGCCTCAAGAGCTTCCAAGACTTTAGAGTTGGTTGATGGGTCTTTGACAAACTCCCCATTTCATCTATCGTGGTACCTACACCCTCAAGATGCCCGAGGAATTTAGCCATGTTTTCATCCAATCGGTGAATGTTGTCATACATCGATCTCTCGTGCTCATGAACATTTTCATCGAAGCCCTGTACTTCCGCTTTAAGATCGGCCAGAGCTTGCAAGCAGCCTCAGATGTTGTTCCCACAATGTTTTAGTCACCCCGAGTATAGCTTCCTTGAAGCCCTCGGTGATCCATCGAGCCAACCGCCTTTCAAGTGAGGGGAAGAACATTGTCAAACTCTTTGAATTCATCGAGCTTGAGGATTCGTAAGTATGATCATGTTGGAATGGGGATTCAGAAGTTATTTTGGATCAGCCGAGGTTCTTGTTCAGCTTGAACCTCAGCATCCATTTCTTCTCCAAGATAAGATTTCATCATCAGTCTCACGAGCTCATCTTCAGAGAATAATATCCAGCTGACATCAAGAATTGTGAGCAAGGGGTTGGTTATGGGTTCCATATCGGGTGGTTTATATCCTCTCGAAGTCTTTGTCCCCGCTGACCCTCTGGACACCGGTGGGCGCTCTGCCTTCATTGAGTCGATTGGTTGTGGGTTCCATATCGGCGTGGGTTGTTCCTTTCCTCCAGTCTTTGTCCCCAAGTGACCCCTCGAGACACTGGTGGGCGCTTCCCGCTGCCTTTAGCGAGTCAGTGATAGTTGTATCCCTATCACGGGTTGTTTGAGTCCCTCTGAGTCTTTGGAGATCGATCGCGGTGCCCTCGCACAAAGGCTTGATTTGCTAATGTCATCACCTTGGGCGTTGTGGAAGGCGCTTCTCCCCTACCGGGTTGTATGTTTCCTCCTCGATCTGGGAGTAGTAGGTGTGACCAAGGGCACCGACCGTGATGTATCGCTGTCCTTCGCTGTCACCGGGTGATTGTTGCCCGGTCGCCGGGTGTCTTTTGGTCACGGGCTTTTTGTGCCTCTTAGGTCCTCAAGCCTCGTGGCCTTGAGACTTTGGTATGGTCTTAGTCCCACCAGACTTCCCCTTTTTCTTTTTGGGAGCAGGGTTTGGAGACACTGATCCACTTAGATTGTTTACAAAGAATCATGTGGGCCGCCAATTCAATGGGAGGGACGAGGGATGGGTTCTTTTGAAAATTTGAAGGGCTCAGATGCCGTGTAAATTTCCAAAATTTTCATCCCGAGTATAATTTGAACCCAAGAACGACAGAGCACAAGAGACAAACCTAGGATACTAAACGATTTCGCCCTAGTTTTGCTCAGTAGCTTCGTACGAGATCACCAGTAAATGATCTCCCTATGTCGACATAAAGTGACCCCATTCATCAAGCAAGATGCCATCATCAATCAATAGAGTTAACTTGTTCAGTGGATGAGTGGTTCCCGCCGAGGACCTGAATCACAAAAGTGAAGAGGATCCTCCAAGCCACGGGAACGAGCTTTTAGTGACTGGGGTCTTGTCCAAAAAAGTAGGATCTAAAACGATTTGTTTTAACCCATCCTTCATCGTGGAGGGTTCGTGATGGGCTACATAAACACCTTTGTTATAATCTAACCTCGTTGTAGTGCAAAACGCTTTGAAATCCGTGGTGTATTGTTTCCCCATTAAGACTGAACCTGATGAGATACTCCCTGAGAGGTCTAAGGTTATTCTCATCAGTAGAAGGTGTTGGGTCAAAGGCTCTAAATAGCCCAAAACTCCCCGAGGTAGTTTGGGTACAACACCGAGGACATTTTACAAAGGCCGCTTTGAGTGGGCAGTTGAATAAAAATTTTATAATGTCTTTATAGGTTGGGACATTTTCGGGATATTCAAAATTTCCTATGACATTATTTGTTTTAAATTCAACATTAGTAAGATCCCTACCCATCGAGAAGCAAACCGAGAGATGGTGTTCTAGCCATTTCCATTAACAAAGATTTTAGGAAAAAATGTTTTGACTAGAACAATCAAAGTATTTAGATCTCTTCAAGTTTGTGATGAAAAACTTTTGTAAATGTTTACAAGAAGGGTTTTTCCAAAAGAGGTTTTGAAGATTTTAGAACACACAAATATTTCGGATTTGAGAAAGATTTTGACAGAGTTTTGTTGCATAAAAGATTTGTGTGTGTTTGTTTGTGTTTGAAGAGGGTATTTATAGAGTGATAAGAGGGGTGTTTTGTGCACAAATGGGAATATTAAGAGTTGGTTTTTGAAAGGCGTTTGAATTTCAACATTTAATGCTACCACCCATTACCCGCAAAGAAAATCCCATTTTTCAAGGGAATGCTTGCAAGGCACAAAGTGCACTTTTGCGAGAGAAAATATCAATTTGATATTTTTGTGAGAGGCATTAAATGCCAAGTGGGATGACAGGAAGACAAAGAGACATATATTCCTTTATTAAATTGGCATAGTTACCAACCTAGGACATTAAAGTAACTGATACTTGGATCATTTAGTTACTTATTCGATGCTCTTTGTCAAGTAAGTCAGGACCCCGAATGAGTCTTACTCATTCAGGAGAGGTTTATTTTGGGTGTCCAGTGGAGGATGAACCATTTAGAGAACTTATCGAGATTGGTTTTCGATACTTGACTTTCAATGTCAAGCATTCCCAATCAGCTTTTCAAGGTGGTTCATCCAAGGGTTTGGTGAAGATATCCCAGCTTGATATTCAGAGGGATGAAATGAAGCTCTATGTCTCCTTTCATTATGTGATCCCCGATGAAGTGATATCTCGATATCAATGTGTTTGGTTCTTTGGTGGAGGACAGGGTTGTTGGAGATTGCAATTGCACTTGTGTTATCACATAAGATGGGTACCATTTTGTAATGGATGTTGTAGTCACTGAGTTGACTTTTCATCCATAGTACATTGGCACAACATCCTCCAGCAGCTACATATTCAGCTTCACCGAGGACATAGCCACCGATTGTTGCTTCTTTGCACTCCAATGCACCGTTCCTCCAAGGAATTGACAGACTCGAGGTACTTTTTCGTCCATGTTGCGTACCAAAGATAATCGTAATCGAGTAACCCTTGAGATCAAACCCCGAGCATTTTGGATAGTAGAGTCCAAGGCTTGGGGTTCCTTCAGTACCGAGTATTCTCTTGGTCAGCAGTGAGGTGAGATTCTTTGGGATTGGACTGATATCTTGCAATTAGACAGATTGAAAATTGTATGTCCGTCTAGTAGCGGTTAGATACATCGCTGATCCAACAATCCCTCAAATGAGTTTGATTGACCGATTTGCCAGGAGATCAGTCCAAGGTTGTTAGGAGGGACCATTGGTGTCTTCACCGAGGCACAGTCAGATATCTCATATTTCTTCAAGAGATTTCTGGTGTATTTCTCTTGACTGATGGATATTCCTTTATCAGCTTTTCATTTGTAGTCCAAGAAAGTATGTAAGTTTCCCCATCATGCTCATTTCAAACTTCTTTGTCATTAGTTTTTCAAATTGTTTGCAAAGTTTGTAGTTTGTTGAGCCAAAGATGATATCATCAACATACACTTGGACTAGTATCACATCCTATTGGGTTCTATAGACAAACAATGTGTTGTCTATCTTTCCTCTCGACAAACTTGTTTTGTATCATGAAGGCCGAGAGTTTCATACCATGCCCTCGGGAGCTTGTTTAAGTCCATAGAGGGCTTTGTCAAGCTTGCGCACATAGTCGTGAATTCACTACTCTCAAAGCCTGGAGGTTGCTGAACATACACATCTTCCTTGAGATCACCATTTAAGAATGCACTTTTAACATCCATTTGGTAGACCCTGAAGTTCATGTATGTTGCATATGCAAGGAAGATCCCGATGGCTTCCATTCTTGCAACAGAGCAAATGTCTCATCATAGTCAATGCCTTCTTGTTGATCAGAACCTTTGGCTACCAAGTCCGCTTTGTTTTTAATGACAAGTGCCATTTTCATCAGCTTTGTTTCAAAACCCACTTCATTCCTATGACTACTACATCCCGAGGACATTTGATCAAGGTCATGACCTTGTTTTTGTCAAACTTGCAGCTTCTTCTTGCATAGCCTCAACCCAAATTTTGGGTGTTTTAGAGCTTCAAAGTGACACTTTTGGGTTCTATTTCGATAGATAATCAAGATATAGACATTCATTGGCCGGCCGCAGCTAGACTAGCGTACCATGCTTCTAGTGAGCATGCCCTCAGTGGGTTCACCAATGATGTTTACAAGCTCAATTTCTTGAGATTTTGTCCACTTACTTTGTGGTCTAGGATCCGAGTTTGATGAAGTCACCGGAGGTTCGTGAGAGGAGAATGGTTACAGGAGCAAATGCATTCATTTTGAGCATCCGTTATGATGTCCTGTTCTCGTTGGGTTTCATGAATCACGTGATCCTAAGTTGGTTCAAGCTGTTACCTATCCTCAGCTGGGACCGATAGATTATCAATGAATTCACCGATTATGGTTGGGGTAGGTTGTGAGGTAAGACATAATATGAGATGTCAGCATCAGCTTGACATGAGGAATTGAATTCTGGTGAACTCATCGAGGATATCTTGATGAGTCATCAATTCCTATTTCCTCCACTGAGATGTTGGTGAACCTCGATGCTTTCAAAGACTTTCATCAAAGGTGACATGAAAGGTTTCCTCAACTTGTTGTCTCCTTGTGTTAAAAACCCCGAAGCTTTGGAGATCGCTGAGTAGCCTAAGAAGTATCCATCATCACCTTTTGCATCAAACTTGCCTAGATGATCCTTGTGGTTATGAATGAACACATGACATCCAAATACATGAAAATAGCCGATGTCGTGAAGTCTACCTTTGAAGATCTCATATGGGGTTTTGTTATGTCTTTTGACAATGATTGACATATTTTGAGTGTAACAGTGCGCTTTGACCGCTTCACCCGTAAATGTTTTGAGAGGGTCGAGCCATTTAACATGGTTCTTGCAGCAACCAATGAGAGTTCTGTTTTTCCTTTCAAAGAACCCCATTTTGTTCAGGGGTATAAGGAGATGAGAAATTTTGAGAAATTCCTTTTTCATCATGGAAACTCTCAAGCTCTTGATTTCTGAACTCAAGCATCATTGTCAGCTTCTGATTTGTTTGACAAGTAATGTCATTCTGATTTTCAATCTTTCTCGATGAATGACATTATTGTATCACCGCTCGACTCTTTTGGAGAGAAAGTATACCCAAGTGTATCTTGAGAATTCATCAACAATAACAATTGTATACTTCTCATGCGGATTGATCCTGGGACCGGGTCCAAAGAGATCCATATGCAGGAGGTGAAGGCAGCTTTTGATGGAGAAATTTTGTTTGGTTTTGAAAGATGCTCCGTGGTGTTTACCTTTTCACAAAGTGAGCATGGTTTGTCTTTTGCAAAACCAAAGATGGTAAGCCAAGGACCTTGTTTTGTTTTGCCAAGTTGTTGAGGTTTTTGAAGTTTAAGTGTGAGAGTCTCTTATGCCACCGCCAATTGATAGTTTCAGTGGCTTTAGCAAAGAGACACGTTCCATCTTGGGAGAGTGTTGACATGTCAAGTACATAAACATCATATCTCCTAGGAGCTATCAACACAACTTCCTTGTTGGCATTGAAAATGGTACCTTGTTTATCATTGAATTGTACAATGTATTTATCATCACATAGTTGACTCGACACTATGATGAGATTGTATTTGAGACCATTGACATAGGCTATTCTAGAGAAAACTATTCCATTACAGCCATCAACCATAACCTTCAGTGGGACATGATGAATTATCACCAAATACTACCTTGGGCCCCGGTTCCTTTACATACTTGTGCAGATATTCCTTCACACCAGTCATGCTTCTTGAGCATCCACGCCTAGATGCCAAATAGGCTCCCCTGGCATGTCTCGCACAAGTAGTAAATCAATTAGTTTCTCTTAGTGACCCACTTACTAGTGGGCTTGGGTCTCAAGGTCTCTCTGAAATTTGCAATCGACTCATGGACAGTGGTTGTGTGCACGTGCTACCATGTGTTTTGCATTTAGAGGCCGAGGATGACTCTGACTCTAGGTTGTTTGGAATTTCTCCTTGCATGAATGACATTGTCATGTTGGGATGTCTCATGAGCCGGATTACCGATATATCACAAAGATGTATTCATGAGACAATCATCCCGATGATGATCATTAAACCCACAAAGGAGGGCACAGAGGAAAAGGTTTTGCTCTATTCTTTGGAGCAGTTTTGGAGGATGAAGCATACTTATGACCAACTTTGGTATAGTTTGCTTGACCGACATATCAAGATGATCTGCTCCGTCTCGTGATCATCCTTTTGCGATCATGCAGAAAAGGATTCTGTAGCAGTTGTCAGTGGTATGGCTAGTGTAATGACACATCTCACATTTTTGTTTGTTTTTGGAGGTTGGCTTAGACTTTGAGGAACTGGAGGAAGCTGACTTTGTCTCCTTGATTGGTTCAGGAACCTTTTTAATGGATTCCATTTTTTCAAGAAGCTTCCTCACAAGTTCACTCAGGCCATCGAATTTGGTCACAAGTGGGGACAGAGGATGTTGAAGTCTCAGTAGGAGTAGACTCTTGTTGAGTTTGTTTTGCTTGTCTTTGTAGGATGGTTCTACCAAGTCCGGACCTTTCTTTTGGTGAATGAGGATTGAATTGCAGTGGAGTAAGCTCAGATTTGGAGCAAAGACCCTCAAGAGGTTTCAGTGGTGGAAGCGGTGCTTGAGATCTCGCTTTCACTGATGTGTTCAAGACTACGGGCACATCAGGGAATCCAAGCATGCTCTTAGAGCTTGACTTTCGTGCTCTAGAATCCTTCCTAATCGAAATTTGGAAGCTTACTCGTGATTAACCCGCTCAATCCAATCACCGGAATTGGGATCAGCTAACATATTTGTAATCATGCCACCGCACACAAAAAGGCTTAGGAGACCGGTCTTTGTTGAGAGGGTCGGAGATGATCTTCACCTATGACTCTCTTCCTGCTACTGGGCACCCACAGATCAAAGACCCTGGGATTCTTAGCACCAACTATTAAGAATATCATTTGCCTTTTAAGTTCATCTTGAAGAGTTTGATTTCTTTTAACTAGTTCAATGTTTTGAATTTGCAAAGTGATGTTCTCAAGCTTTGCTTGTTTTAAAATAAGCAGTTCATCTCTACACTTATTCAATTCAAAACTTAACTTGTTGTACTTAAAAAAAGATTCAGTCTTTGCTCTTCTACAAACTTAAGGTCTACATTTAGGTAATTCATGTAAGATCGCCAATCGAGTCATCATCCATAGAAAGTAAAATGTTTACCTTCTTCATTGTGATGTTGACCCATTCTCCATTCCTGACATGATTCTTTCCAAAGCCTAGCTTGTCCTCTTCTCGAGAGGGCCATCAAGCACTGACATGCACCATTTCATCATCTGATGACACCGCTCTTCATCCCAGCCAAATAAGGTCTCAAAGAACAAGGCCTTTGTTTTTACCCCGCAGATTGAACACTTTTGTTGTTTCGAGGGACTCGCCTCGAGCAATGCAAGCTTAGCTTTAGCTTTCTTATACTTGGCTTCATAATCAATGGTTTTGTTATTATCAGATTTATTTTGAAAAGTTTGATGAGACTGATACATTTTTGGTTGAAATTTGCTAAAGCCTCGAGGACCGATTTGAACCATGGTTTATAAGAGGGTTCTCAAATTGTTTTAGAAAAACAGCCTTTTGCAAATGACCTTTTTGTGACACTTATAGCATCTGTCTTCAGTTGCTTTAGCATTTGAAAACCTTTGTTTCTTTTTATAAACCTTCGAGAGTTAGCAAGGAGTGCCCTTTCCTTAAATTCAAAGATTCAGTCATTTAGGTACTCCTCACTTGATCTCTCATCGCTCATCATCCGAAGTTTTCTTGGAAATCTTGAACCACATTGTTACAAAAGAAATCAGTTGAAATTGGTGATGAGGTGGTGGTCATGGACTTCTTGACTTCCTGAGACTTCTTTAAGTCATGGTATCGTCTGTTGATGAGGTTTTCCTCATAGACAAATTTCCCATAAATTGAAGCTCAAGATTTTGGATATGATTAGCATTCCCGAGTCCCCGAGAAATTTAACCACTTCTCAAGGAGACTGTTGACAAAACCAACATTGATTTCATGTTTGGACAACTTAACACCATCATTTGATAGTTCATTTAAAAGAGTTTTGTACCCGGTGTAAGTTTGAGAGAGAGTTTCGAGTCCTTAGCCTCAAGGTGTTATACCAAGTTTCGTGTCCATTATCCTGCTTTCCTTGGTATCGATGGTCCTTCATGACTATGAACTAGGTCATCCCAGGTTTGCTTAGCTGTACTACAGCTTATATCGCACTCCATAATATCGCCGTGAAGACAAGATATTATGATACTTTTGAGTCTTAGGTCCTGGTTGACCACTCTCCTTTCATCCTGGGTCCATCGAGCTTGTTTGGGCAACCCTTCAGCAGCCTTTGGGACAAATGGACCTTCATTTATACACTTGATATAATAAGGTTCCATCCCAATCAAATAGCAAAGCATTCGCTTTTTCCATTTGTTGAATTTGCCAACTTCAAGTCTAGGGGCAACAACTGAATAAGCTCCACCCTTTTATCGACTAGTTGGGGTACATCAATTTCACCCATTTAGGATCCTAATTTTAAAACTTTTAGAGCGCCTAAAAACGAAGTTTTATAATTAGCCTTGCTCGATACCACTTGTTGTTCCCCGCTCACTATCGTTAAAAACAGTTTAAGTTTATAAAACAAGTTAATAGTGAACTATGACTTAAATTAACATAAGGAAAACACACTAAGTAATTTTCAACATCATATTCTTATTAGAAATAAATCAACAAAGAATACGCTACCCAAGTACTTATGAATAGTACTTGGGATTGAAATGACAAAGTTGGGTGACTCCTCTCTAAGCTCAGCTAAGTCCTGAGCACAACTCTTAGAGCTCACCGAGCTATCTCAGAACTAAGTTAGTATTTGGAGGAGTGAAAAGATGGCTTATGCGGTATGTGTGTTTTTACAATTCACAAGCTTAATCTTTTCACTCCATCTCTTATGCTATTTATACATGTATGAGTTTTAACTCTTTCCTAAGTGACAAACTGACATCATACATAAGACAAAATACTCATGTATTTTTCTCTGCTTACAAAGACTATTCTAAGTAAAGGACAAGGTCGCTTTCCATATTTCAGTGATGACACCGAGCTTGTAAGTTAGCCATTCAGGGAAAGTTGACTTATGTTGATAAGGACTTCTTTATTCGATTCAAACTTCTCCCGCCTTGTCCCGCTTTTCTTCAATACCTGTTTATCCTCAGTCTCTTCAAATAATTTCTTCTGTAAGTAGTTGGAGAGGAGTCTTAGGGATTCAAAGTGAGTTATTGTCATCACTCACCTAATCCATCATCTTCTTCTTGACTCGCCTTCACCCTTTAAGTTCCTACTTCATCGAGTGGAGAGACTTCTTCATTGCTCGCATCGAGTATCCTAAAGATGACTCACCGAGCGGCTATGCACTCACGACTGATTGTGTTTAACGGATGAGTACTTGGGCTATTTTCTATTCAAATCCTGGATTAAGGGGTTTGGGTATTTTCTGAACCCAACAGGTATAGATCAACTGCGATTTGATAAACATGCGGTTTGATATATTGTCCAGATTTATGTCCAGATTCAATGTAACAACTGCGGTTTGTCATTGATAATTCATGCGGTTAGTCAAAATGTTGTGCGGTTTGATTTAGTCAACTGAGTTTTGACTCAGGATGCGGTTTGTTAATATTGGGTCAAAAGTCAACTACGGTTTGTCAAATTGAAGGTGCGTTTTGACACTACTTAATGATGCGGTTTGAAGGTTTATTCTTCATGCTGTTTGAGTTAAAATAAGCGATTTGATAAAGATTTGATGCGGTTTAGTTAACAGATTTAAAGGTGACAATAATAAATCAAAATCGTTTTGACCTTTTGATGAAGCGATTTGACAACTGTTGACTGAAATACTGAGAAGAAGAAGAATCAGACAGCTTGACTTTGACCAACCATATACCAAACGATTGTTCAAGAACTAGAAAACATCGAGACACACATCAAGAATCAAGAATCAATCTTGTTAAACCAAGACTCACGACCTCAGTTACCATCAAACCATCAATCACACGTCAAAGCTCACGACAATCAACATACATCATATTCAACCAACACCAATCAATCAATGACTCGAGACTCAAACAAACATTACCCTCATCATTCTCAAACATTATTCGGACAAATCAAAATAGAAATTAAAATACAAGTTCTTAGATTTAGTATTATCGTGGCTTAAAGACTTCTCAAACACTATTTTTCTGATCCAATCAACTACAATGAGTATAAATCCATCATAGATCTTGATTCATACAATCAAATCTAAATCAGAAAACTTTATAAATGATCTCAGATTTGTTTTGGAGATTCGTTTGTTACATCCAACCTCATGAGGTCATACCCACAAAACTTTTTCCATCATTGATCTTAGCTACTGTGAAGTTCTACCTCAATTTAATGTTCGAAAAATAAAAAGAAATTAACAAGTAATGTTAATTCATCTTTCATTCAATTGGTTAAACTAAACTAATTCATATCAAATCAAATAAATGAAAAACCTACCCGTTACCTCAATAGCTCTTGAAGTCGTTACCATGCTTAAGCCATCCCTGTGGCTAGCATGTGAGAAATATTAGGTAGTGCGAAGGAGATTTGGGTTTGATGCTGATTTGTGAAGCAAATGGGGGGCGGATTTGTTTTATTGATTGTGATTAGGTTTGAAGGTGAGAGAGACGAATTAGGGTTGATACGTGTTTGGTGAAGCGTTTTAATACCCTGTCAAATTAGGGTAATACCTAGATATGGGTTCTGATTGGATTGCTGGGCTAGATATGTACTGCGGGCTGTTTAGAATGTGTTTGGGCCTAATATTGCTATCTCTCTTGATGATCAACAGTGGATTTTTGGATACATGGGCTTTTGAATGATGTTACAAACGTGTTACATTGGGTCGTTTGTTATTATCGGTTGTGTATTAATCACTTGGATTTGGATATACATTTCGTTTGAACGTGACTGCAAATTTACATTTTTGTTTTATCATGACGAGAGTATATGTGATTGATATACAATTTCGTTTGAACATTGGGCCATGGAGTTTATGTAATAAGAGGTTAGAAAGTTGAGTAGATCCATTGTATGTGTTGAGAGTTGGACCGAGTGAGACTTGTAATTGGATCATATGTTTAGTTTTGATTTATGGGCTTGGACCGTGTTTGAGTATGTTGGGTGATGGTTTGGATTTGGTGTGATGCTGAGAGTGGTTATGTTATGAGATTGGTACTTTGGTTTATACATTTTCATGAATAATATTATGACAAGGCTTGAATTGATGGTTGAACAAAGTTGACTTCGGGGTTGCTTGTATTCGGTATTTCTTATTTGGAATTGAAGTGAGGTTTTCCGGGCGCGTCTACTTATTTCGTCTTTTTTCTTTCTACCCTTCCGCGAAGATGATTGTTTGGGCATTTATTGGATGAGATAATGGCTTGGCTATTTAGTTACTTTTGTGATTGTTTCTCACTTAACCCACAACGTAGCTATCACTTTGGTGTCTAACGTAGTTGAGGATACGTCAAGAGGTTTTGTACATTGGGTACACCGTTTCATTTTCACAAGGATTAGTACAAGCTTAAGTAGCAAATATGGGGAATTCTATTTCATGTTCAAATCTGGTATATCGGGTTTACTTCACCAAGTGGTCACAGCAATAGCCGACATAATATGTGGAAAATGTGCTTACCAAAGTATTTAATTGTTGAGATGTGATTAGCAATTCTCATGGAATATTTTTTGCTACAAAATGTCTATGATACTTCACAGTCTAAGGAAAATCTTTCAAGAATCTTCAGCGTCAGTCATGACTTTTCAAGATGTTTGCTTATGACAAGAACTTCTCGCGCAAATGCTCGTTCACGTTATGATGCTTCCGAAAGTTCGAAACTATCATGGGGGAGAAACGTGTACTTTGATGGTTTACGGTTAACCTCTAGGGAAAAGGAGTTTATACTACTTGACTTAGTATGGTTTGTGAAGTTGTCTACATATGGATAAAGAATTATTGATGATATTGTTGAAGATGGAGAATGAACCGTTGATGAACCGCTGCATGTTCCTCTAAAACAGATATTCACCAAAATCAAATTTGTCATGACACATTCAAGCTGACATTGTTTATGGTTTAGTCTTGGTTTTGTAAAATCCCGCAAAAGAATCTATCTCTCGGTTTAAATCATAGATTTGTAAAATCCCGTGACAATGGAAACATCCTGGTAAAAATAAAGTGCATTTTCGGATCTATCTCTCGGTTTAGTCTTGGTTTTGTAAAATCCCGTGAAAGAATCTATTTCTCGGTTTAAACCATAGAATTGTAAAATCCCGTGATGATGGAACCATCCTGGAGAAAGGGAAAGTGTAATTCTGGATCTTATCTGATGCTGGTGCTACAGTTTCAAATTCAAAGAAGGGATAAAGGGTGTACTTCATGAATTGGATGTGTGTTTGGATATTCTTCATGGCAGTTTGGTTATTACATGGTTTTACGGGGTTATGTGCTTTTAACCATGGTCGGGATGAAACCATTATCATAGTTCACTTAAAACGTCAAAGGAGGCTAGATTTGAGCCTTTAACCAGAAGATGTGACAACGACGTTAATTCATTATTACTTCAAAATATCAAATCGACTTCAAAAACGATGAATAATAAAATGATAAATAGTAACCGATGAATAGTAAATTCCCGAGATGAATAGTAAATTTGAGAAATGACCTGAAATTACGAGTTGTCACATTCGCCCACCCAAAAGGGAATTCAGTCCATGTTGGGTTCTACGGTGTTATCGGTGAAAAGGTGAGGATATTTGAGTCGCATCGGGTCTTCCCGCGTTTTTTTGAATTGTACCACGCCTTTCCAAGGCAAGACTTTCAACATAACACTGTTGTCAACTTGAAATTCTAATGGTTTGTGACTTATGGAACATATTTCCAATATTTTGCGTCGTATATCGACGTAGCTTTTCTATCTATTTGTTGTTGCTTGTAACTGATTCTTGATCTATACGATTTCTTTCTTGTTTCATGAATAAGTTATGGACTAGTGAGTTGGACTTTCCTGATTTTGGCCTATAAATAAGTGATTGACACCTCAACCATAGAGTGCCTTAATTGGTGCAGTCAATATGTTCATGTGATAACTATTGTTGTAAGGGAACTTGTTCGATGATGAATAATTTACCCAATTGTTTCCAGAAACAATCACATATGCTTTGAGCATATCTTCTAATGTTTGAATTGTTCTCTCGCTCTAACCATTGAGCTGAGGATAATAGGTGGTACTCCTGTTCTAGTAGGTTCCATAGGAATCTTGAAATGATTATCAGAAGTCTAAGGTGAATCAGCTACCTTATATTAGATATAATTGAAATTGATACCACGTGTCTCGTGCCAAATTTCAAAATGTTAAGTCTGTCGATTAGGAAATTATTGAAAAGAATAGACTATGGGTAACAGTTGTGATTCCTCGTGTTTCTAGTTCTAGCGAATGTCATGACTTGAGTCTTCCTTGCCTAAGGTGCTTAGTCTCTATTACTAGAATGTTTATTGTTTGATGGTGTCTCTCCTAATTTCTCTTATCGAAATGTTTCCACGCTTTATATTCTCAAGTCACAAAACCTTAAATATTTAAGTGATGTGGTTGATTTTCAAGATTTGTTCCGATATTGAGTGTTTCTAAAATAGTTCATCACTTATATTGTTATCATGCTAGTAAAAACTTAGATATCAGCTCATACTATGTCAAAGAATGTTTGTTCCGATTTCACTTGTAGATGGAGAGTCATTGATTGTCCGATATGTTCAGACCTATTGCATCTCTTGGCATGGAAGTGAGGTTATTTGTAATTTCTAGAGACCACAATGCCTTAGGGAAAGTTTATATCGATAACCTTAACTTAACTCAATTTTCCTTTGAGGAAAACTCATTGTAGGAAAGTTCACATATTGTTGAGGCCATGTTTAATGGAATGTTCTGTAGTATTAGTTAGAAGACTTGCTTTATCTCTATAGTGTTACTTAGTGTATATTCACTTTGCACTAAATCTTGTAACTCAGTCTAGCTAGTACTTTTGAAATGATAGAATTTGGCTTCTAATCCAAAGATAGTGGTTCGGAATGTCTCGTGATGTCTTAAGATTTTTGTCGAGTTTTGAATCATCTTACTACCTACTTCTAGTCATTGTTGGTTGTTCTGAAATCTTTTCATTGTTTTCTTGTATCGAGGAATCCTCCTCGTAGATGGTATAGAAAGTCTTTCCTAAAAAGTCACTAGTAAAAATTTCAACTTATCGGTCGAGTGAGTGATGAATGGTGTAGGTATCTATAGAGTGTTAACAAAAAGAGATGGTCATGAATAATTTATCTGATTACAAAGCTTTGCTTTTGAGTGAAGATTGTTTTAGGAAGTTTGAAATGATGCTTGTTTCTTTCATGACATAATTCTTCCTGAATCATACATAGGTGATCAGGCTATGTATAATCGAGGACAAATGATGTGATGCTTGGTTTTGTTGAAATGGTATTATGTTTCTCCGAAGTTTTAGATGGTATTCAACGTTTTGTTTTGTAAGATAATGGCTCAAACAATTTTTCATAGTAACATGAAAATCGTTTCGCGTAATGGTAGTAAATAGTTGATAGAATGACTGAAAATCAATTTATAGGGTGGTAACAAAACAACTTGTTTTAGAACTTTGTGAAACAATTTTCCTAGGTTGGTAGTAAAATAGCTCGAAATAAAATTATGTGAAATAATTTTATAAAGTGGTAGCAAAAAAACTTAAAATAAGATTTGTTGAATTGTTTGTAGGATACATGGAAGAACCTCATAGAATGGTAATAGTCTCCTAATTGGTCAAGAATAAAGTTGGCCTAATCTCTTGTAAGATAGCGGTATATTGTTGCGAAATGATTGGAAATTGGGAAATTGGAATAGGGAATGAAATAAACAAACTTTGTGATTATCGTAGAGATAATAAAGGATAAAAATTACATTAGATAGAAAGGTACTTATTATCTGTTCCTGTAGATGGTCTAATCATGTCTCAAGTGTGGAAGCAGTAGGTTGTCTAGCAGCAACAGCTTTGGAACTCTCACTGTCCTCAAACCTATAAGATGGTGTAGTGTCTATGGTCTTAGTGATAGATGGTAATGGTGTGTCAAATCATGCACGCTTCCCAAGCCACAAGTCAAATGTATAAGTAGTGTCTATGTGATGTGATGCTACGGATGGTGCTCTAGATAATAATGATGATGATACTAATAGAAATCATAGTGGTAAGTTAGGAGATAATGGTGAATGAAATACTACTCTCTTTCGTGTTGTCTCGCGACGTTTCAGAGGTAAGCTAGAGTATGCTCTATTGGACCACTAATAGTGGTATGAGTAGCGGATGGTGGTTGTATTACATGAGTAACAGGTGATCTAAGAATGAGGGTAAGAGAATGTACTCTCTTCCTTGCAGTAAGCATCCTAATAGGTCCGTTAGGACTAAGCCTGTAAGTCCTACCAAATGGTATGATTTGTCCCGGCTGAATGATAGGAACTGTCATGATCTCACGGTGAATCAATGGTGATCGTGATGGTGTAGGTGCAACTTCGCCCTCCTCAAAGGGTTCAGTCTCCACATCGGATAATATGTGTGGTAAGTCTGGTGTAGAGTCAACTAATATTAAAACTATAGTAGGGAATGACAAGGTATCCTCCATATTAGAGTCTGATGTGAGTATGATGGGATGGGTATTTGAAGACATTAAAGTGACAATCGATTTGAAATGAAAGAAAATAACCCGCATAATGTGCGTATAATTTCGCATGTATAGTGACTATGCACTTATGATGAAATGATGAGATGCTATGATGATGTAGTTATAGTCTAGGGTCAATGATACAACCTAGTTCTCTATAACTCTTGCTCTGATGCCAATCTGTCACACCCCCAAAATACCTATTTTGCAGTGGAATGGAATTCCTGGGGGGGATGACTGCGTAGCATTACAGTTACGGTTATATTGAACGACCTAGAGTGTCGTTTGAAAATCACATCGTTTGATATAATAAAACATTCAGAGTTTACAAAAGATAGGTCCCAAATGAAAGTCAACATGTGCGGAAATAAGTTTGATACAAGCCAAACGATGTTTTTAAAGTGCATAAAATCCATGTGAGACGCGTCGTCACCGCGACTCTATGATAAGTCCTTATGCATGCCATGAAATATATGCCTTAGATACCTGAAAATGCATTTCTAAAAGTGTCAACACAAAGGTTGAGTGAGTTCATAGAGTTTATGTAAATGTTTTATACGACTACCACAAGTATAGGCCATGTATGACAAAAATGTCACATAAAAATGTTACAATTGCTATAAGCACATGACACCGAAGCTAGACTGATCATGATGTTCGCCCCAACAGAGTGTTTTGCCAAACAACTCAAATAATGATATTAAATGAAATGCATCCGTTTGACCAGATGGAATCCACCAACCCGGATGGAGGAGTCACCCTCGATAGATCTATCCACTCACCCTCGCTTACCCCGTAATTAACGGTTCATGATTTTTGATATGGGGACATTCAATTGGCAATGAGGTAACTTAAGCAATGTAATGAATTTGATATACTTGGTATCGTAATAAAAATGATGTGCAATGTATTCTCCCCCGTAGGTTTGAAATAATGTATAAACTTGTAAAACGGGACTATGAAAACTCACTTGATACAATGACATGATGGCAAAAGTGGATACACCAAAATGAGGCGCAATCTCTAACCGCGACCTATTATGAATGATATGATTCTAATATAAGTCATGATGTAATGTTATGCATGCAACTCATATGATATCCATACCACTTGTGCATTTTGAAAATAAAGTTTATCGTCGAAAAGTAAGTTTTTAACGTCTTAACAAGTTATAAATTACCTTATAAGTACTTATGTTGAAATGATATCCTACGATAATCATTTAGTGATTTATCAAGAAATTATAGCTTTTCGTCGCAAAATAATAAACTTTGACAATTCATAAAAATGACCAATTTTTGAGTGATCGTAAATTATTCGTAATCTCTCCGCTTGACAAACAGTTGAACATTTTGGAAAATAGGCTAGGTGAACTCACTTTTACTAGAAGACATCATTTTCTCAAAAGTATTCCATCGATGTGAAAAACGACTGCAAACATGGTCACTTACGACAACTATTTTGACTAATAGAAAATATATACAAGTGTTTATACTTGTGAAAATAGTTACGATAACTCTATTTAAATTAATGCAGTGGATTTTCAGTTTCATCATTTGTGTGAACAATAGAGAATTATTAACCTTTATTTTGCAGATGACCTCTTCTTGTTCGCTAGAGGCCATCAGGATTCTGTTAATGTCATTATGCAGGCTTTGGAGGATTTCAAGAACTTTTCGGGTCTTGTCCCAAGTATCCCAAAAAGTACAGCTTTCTTTGGTAATGTGCCTAATGCTATTAAAGCTGCTATTCTCCAGTCTATGCCGTTTGCAGAAGGTTCTCTCCCTGTCAGGTATCTTGGGGTCCCCCTTATATCTTCGAGACTTCTTTATAGGGATTGTAAGGTGCTTGTTGAAAATATTGAAGGTCGTGTGAATAATTGGCGTAATAAGCTCTTATCTCTTGCGGGTAGGCTTCAGTTGGTGAGGTCTATTTTATCCTCGATGCATCTATATTGGGCTTCCGTCTTTATTCTTCCTACTCGTATTATCCATGAGTTAGAGAAGCTTATGAGGGGTTTCCTTTGGTGTCAAGGAGAAATGAAAAAGGGAAAGGCTAAGGTTGCTTGGGAATCTGTTTGTAAACCAAAGAAAGAAGGTGGTCTTGGTATTCGACGTTTGGAGGATTTTAACATTGCTCTCATGACTATACACATTTGGAGTATTTTGACACATAAAGAGTCGTTATGGGTTCAATGGATCCATTCTTATAAACTTCGTAGGAGAAGCTTTTGGGATATCCCATGTTTGGGGGATGTTAGCTGGGGATGGCGCAAGCTTCTTGCGATTAGACCCAAGATTCGTTCATTTATCTGGCATAAGATCAACAATGGGAAGGACACATCGGTTTGGTTTGATATGTGGTATGAGTTAAGCCGTATTCGTGATTTGCTTACTGCTAGAGATATTGCCCGGGCAGGGCTTAATTTATCTGACTCAGTTTGTGATCTGATTGTTAATGGTGTTTGGCGATGGCCGGTGGACTGGTTATCTAGATTTCCTTTGTTAGCTGCACTCCCGGTCCCTAATCTTAATGATACTGACGATGGATTATTATGGCGCAAGCTGGATGGTAACTTTAGTAGTGTTTCAGTTTCGGGTGCATGGGATTCTATGCGTCTTAGGGCTGATTTGGTTGAATGGTGTAATGTTCCTTGGTTCTCTCATTGTATCCCGAGGCATGCAATACACTTGTGGCTCGCTATTAAGCAGAAGCTGAAGACTCAGGATAGTATGCGACAATGGGATGTTGGTCCTAACGTTGACTTGGACTTGCTTAGATGCCCGCTTTGTGAATTGGTTCCGGATTCTCATTCTCACTTATTTTTTGAGTGCCAGTTTTCTATGTAGGTTTGGTTTCAGGTCCGGGTTTTATCTGGCATGGATGCGGTCCCACCTTCTTTGGAGAGTATTGTTACAGTCCTTATTCATATATCTAAGGGGCGGTCGGTTAGTAGCATCATTTCTCGGTTACTGCTCGCTGCTACTACATATTTCGTCTGGATGGAGCACAAAGCTAGGATTTTCAAGCGTAAGAAGTATACTATTGCTGAAGTGTTTAGCATCATTGTCTCTACTATTAGGTTGAAGCTGGTTACCTTCAAGTTCAAGAAGCTAACCTCACGGTCTCGATTGATTCTTGATAAATGGAAGATTCCAAGTATTTGTTTTTCGCACGAAGGGAGTGCCGGGTAAGGGTTGTACTCTTTTTCCCTTCCCCAAGGAGGCAGACTTCCTGGGTTCACTTGCTCCCTTCGTGGATTGGCTGGATGCGGGATGCTCGCTTGTTACAAGTTTTTTTACTTGTTTATGCCTAGTTAGTTGATGTAATATAGCTAGGTTCTTTGTGTTTATGGCATGTCATAAACACTAGTCTATCAAGCTCTTCGCTTGAGGTTAATGTGGTACTTCAGCCACATTCCATTTGTACTTAACATTATTTTTTGGTTATATATTTACCGGGGTAAAACCCTTTACCCAAAAAAAACTCTATTTAAATCGCGTGTAACTTAGTCGTTATAAGTTCGTTTTCTACGTTTTATATATCCTTAGTTTCGTGTTAATGTATACTAATATATTTTTGACAAATCGACTCATTTAGAAAATGCTTGAAACTCATTTTTGACCCTTAAACAACTCTTGACAGCTTGCAATTTTTCAGAAAATATAGTTTTTGCTGCAAAACTTGAAAATAGCGTATCTCCTTCGTTATAAATCCGTTTTAACCCGTTCAAGCGACCACGGTTTCGTTTTAAAGTATATTTTCTGGAAATATAACCCAAAATATTTCATGACCTGCTAAATTTTCCATATTTTATAAAAACGATCAGACCACAATATTAAGTTGTCGAAAATGATTTTTCTAGCGTAACTCTTGTTTCGATCACTTCAAACCAACACCAAATCTATTCTAAACTTACCATACACCTTCTTAGGGTGCCATGGGTTCCTAAACATCATCAACAATGATATGTTTCAAGGGATTGATTATAGGATGATTGTAACTTATAATATGTAATAAAAACAATTAAAAGTGGTATAAATACATATGATACTTGCATGATTTGTACTAAAATGATAAAAATAACTTCAGTAAGATTATGAAAGATTAATAATGATAATGAAAAGCTTACTAGTTAAATGATGAGGTTTAAGTAACTAGGTTTCCTAAATACTCCTAGGTTTTTATTTCAAAACCTAAATAGAAGTAATCTAGAGTTTATATGAGCACTTGATCCTTGAAAAACTTTTGAGTTCTTCTTGGTTCTAGCCTTGGCCGAATATGGTGATGAGTTTGAGAGAGTTTTCTTTTGTTTTTCACCTTTGCAATATGTGTAGTATGTGTTTTGTGTTTAGGATAATAATTGGTAGTAAGTAAATATCTAAGTCTAGTGTATATGTGTTAAGTCTAGTGATAAGAGATATTATTTTTACCTTGGTGACTATGGGTTGGCCGGCCATGGGTTGTATTTGGGGAGGGTTTGGTATTTTTGGTGTATAAATGTATTATTTGTTAAGTATAGTGTGTAGTTTGTAGGTATAAATAGATATTTAGTGTAGCGTTAACTAAAAATAGATTTTAACAGAACAAAATAAAATATATCAAAGTCGTAAAAATTATAAAAATACATTTCTCGCAAGAATTGAGTGAATAAATAATTATCGAGTTGAATTTACGAAAATCGTCGTAAATATAAATACATAACAATTTATATACAAAATAAATTCAAAACATCGGGTAAACTAATAATATAATTTTTATAGTCTTAAAATGAGTATAAAAATATATTAGGATAATTTTTGGAAGTGTCGGATCAAATATTCAAAATAAATGATTATGCGACAGTGTTTATTTAATAGGAAAATATACGTAAATGAAATATGAAACCCATGCATACACTAATATGATGACGATGTTACTGATGATATGTAGACTAAATATAGTCTATATGAATTGTCCTTAATGATTTTTCATGAATACGCAGCTTAACCCTCCAGGTTACGCGTATTTGATACTCGTAAACCTAGTTTACGAAAATGATAAATAGTGAATCATGAATAGTGATTTTTCTCCGAGAATGAATAGTGTTTCGTGAATAGTAAAATTTTGAAATAACCTTTCAAAATATCAAATCGACTTCAAAAACGATGAATAGTAACCGATGAATAGTAAATTCTTGAGATGAATAGTAAATTTGAGAAATGACCTGAAATTACGAGTTGTCACATTTTGGGTGATTTTTCTTTTCCTTTTTACCACCACAAAATAACTATCAATTTAAGGAGTTACGTTGTAGTGCTAAGTGTCACATTAAATTGTGGATTTTCAAGAGGTGATGTACGTCTTATACTTGATGGTTGGTTGGATGAAGAGTATAGAGTACTTAGGGATTCAATGGGGGATGAACTCTCGGCACCGCTCTTTGTTTCATATATGCAAGTTTAAGTCACGACTTCGGGTTCATTTTGGGTTTTCTCCATCAGTTATCACAACAAAGAGCCTACTGAATGATAATGGGGTTGATTACAAGTTTGCCAAGAGAGGTAGAAATGAGAGAGATTATGATGTTTGAACAGAACAGTTCAAGCCTCGTTCTCTAAAGAAAAGAAAAGTGTACGTTTCAGTGCGTTTTATCTTCCAAAGAAGAGAAATCTTCTTATGACGTTTGAACACAACAGTTCAAGCCTCGTTCTCTAAAGAAAAAAAAAGTGTACGTTTCAGTGCGCTTTATATTCCAAAGAAGAGAAATCTTCTTATGACGTTTGAACACAATAATTCAAGCCTCGTACTCTAAAGAAAAGAAAAGTGTACGCTTCAGTGCGCTTTATCTTCTGAAGAAGAGAAATCTTCTTATTAATGACCATTCTCGTCAACATGCTTCATGCTTTTTCCATGCGCGCTAATTCATCAAGTGAACTGAACTACCGTTGCTAGTAATCTTATTCCACTTGCTCAATTAAAATGGCGATGGCGACATCATATGCAACCTTTGAGGGGGAGAAGTGTGAATAGACTACATTTGGATGAAATTCACTTGTTTAATCAAGAATGGCATCTCCGTATGCAATTCTTGAGGGGGAGAAGAAGTGTGATAATTCTGCATGTTGATTAATATCTGACAATAAATGGTCAAACAGCTCCTAACTCATGTAAGAACCGAGCTTCTTCTTATCGGGTAATCTTCACATGGAGTTTCTTCTAAGAGCCGTTGGTTGACATCTTCTCACGGACTGATGAGATTAATGACAAAGTGCTTCCAGTTGCGAGGCTAATTTCCTTGATGAACATCTTTCTATTCTTGTTTGATTGGGAGGGATTTTAGTTAAGGAGATTTGCTATATGTAAGTTACCGGGAATGCATTTTTTGAGAACAAGATGTTAACTTTCTATTCCCCAAACGGACAATCTTGAAGAAGGTCGAGTCTACAGTCTGTTCTACATTTTCTTCTGCATGATAGAAGACTAAAGACGAGTTGCATTTAACGATCTAAAGACTTCTTTTTATTTCGGGCATTTATCAAAAGGATTGCCAGTTTAGGGGAGAGAACTAATTGGGGGAGAGTGAAAAGCCAAATTTAATCCCTAATTAGACTTGCTCACACTGTTCTTCATCAAGTTGATTCTCACAGATATAATTGAGCTAATGGTATTCTTCTCAAAAGATTTCAAGTATCTGGGCTTATAATGTGTTGCTGATTCTGAAGTATCAAAACCAGCAAGGGGAAGGAGACACGCATCTAAACGTGAGTAAACTTGATGAACTTAATACTTCTAAGTGATTGAAGATATCTCGGGAAGACTAATGTCATTACCGCAGAGAAACTCAAGGTTTGACTCATGGCGTTTAGTGTTCTTAATGGAAGAGTTTGTTTCTGGTGATAGAAGAGGTACACAAGTGTGTGATGATGTCGATGTTATCGCAATCATAAAGGGAGAGAGATTTTATACATTGGGGACGCTCAGCTGTTTCACTTAAGAGCTTCATCAGTGATTATGTGATAGATCACTTATTCCGGAGTTGACATCCGCAGAGTTAATCAGTGATTCAGCCTGCTACTTCAATGTTATCGGTTATTCTATCTTTGGGAATTTGGGTACTTCGGGTTCTTGAGCTTCATACACTTTCTTCAGGGGAGAGAAAAGTATACTTCGGGGTTATTCTTTGCATATCAGACGTAATCTGCAACTTCGATGTTATAAGTTTCTCTGTCCTTGGGTACATGTGTATTTGGGTTCTTGAACATTTATTCTAAGAGACTGGCTGCATCAATTCAACTACTTGGGGGAGTTGGTCTCTTGACACCTTTTAGGGATGCATCGCTTCAGACGTCAGTAGAAAAGAAAATTGAGAAGAATCTTTCAAGCGTGGGATGATACGTTGCTGTTCTATTGGATGATATAATCCCGAACGAAGATTCACGATGATCATTCTTAAGAGGAGCAGCAAGATCGATGATATGGTGTGCTTCCTTGTGCACTTGGCTGAGGAAAGCTTAAAAGAGAGCTTATAATCTGCTCAAGAAGAATATTTTTGGTTTGGGGGGAAGCTGCCAAAGTCTCACTTTCAGATGGTTCAAGTTCTCTCTTCGTTTCAGGAGCCTCGAAAGCTTTGGTGGTGAAAGTTTAAGAGATGATAAGTTCTATCTTCTACAACGGGGCTGCTCGATATTCTTATCTCGGTACTCGTATCATCATCTTCTTAAACTATATCATCTACTCTATCTGTAAATATTTATATAAAACCAAAATACAAAAATAGAAAACCAACAAAAAGAAAATAGAAAAATATAAAACCAAAAAAAATCCATAAAAATCATAAAATTTGAAAAAGACCAAAAATATTGTTTTTATCAAGACATGTCTTCTGGTATCGATAACATCTACGGTCTTAGAAATGTCATTCAACAATTGCACGGGACCATAGATGAAGTTTGAGCAGGAGGTGTAAATATTTCTTTTCAAAACATGTCTCAAAATATGGCTTGCAGTTACTTCAGACTGTAACCCGTGCTTAAACCTTGGTTTACAGTTACTTCAGACTGTAACCCGTGCTTAAACCATGGTTTGTTATTATTTCAGATAGCAACCCGTTTTTCAAAGAAGGAAAGTGCTACGCTTAAACGATTTTCACAAAATTCGTGCACTTATCCAAAAATCAAAATGAGGAAAGTATGTCGAAGGACTGCTGTTCCTACACAAATGTTTTTCTTTCTATAAATTCTTCATAAAAATATTTGTTGTTCAAAATGGTGGGAAATGAGTTGCTTAAAATTCAATCAGAATCTGTGTTTTCATAAATTTACGAAACCCAATCAATGACTTCATCATGGTTAAAGCTTTTTATAGAATGAGTCATTGATTGAGGGGGAGAATGTTTTTCAAATTTACATCATCTAACGGGCTTTCTTAAACATCCTACGTGCTTATTAGAAAAAAATATTTGCCTATGTTGAAGGACTAGGAATTTAGGATATGATTGTTAGGATTAGATGATTAGAGTTTGATGAACACATAAATCCCATGCCTTATATGAACTGATTGATATGTTGGATTGACTTTTATTAGTCGATTACTGTTTGGGTGATGTCGACCACCATATATCTGTTTGTGTCCACTAACATATGCAGATATCATGGTTCATAAGATTGTTCCCGATCCGGATCCTACAAATGAAGATGATTGGATGCCAAAAGGAAAGGGTTACTATATCTTGGGTCGACATAAGAAGAAACGAAGCTTAATTGGATCTCTATGAATAGTTGGCATGATATATGCAACGTCAGAGGTCTTGCTGCATCAGCACATGGTTTTCTTTCAGCCTTACAACAACAAAAAAAGCTTCTCAACCACCTAACGTATCTTTGTGCAGGACAAGTAGTGGATGATACCATTTTTTCAACAAATTTGATAAAAATTGTTTTGAAAATGGAAAAATATTGCTTTGAAAATAAACTGAACTCAAATTTTGGAAATCAACCGGACTTCATTTTAAACATAAGTCACTCAATCAACGACTATGGTCATTGATTGAGGGGGAGAGTGATTTCAAACTTAAGTATTTTCAATCGATATTTCTTCATAAAAGTCCATTTGTACGTAATAAAGTGGTGATCTAAAGATTTAATGTTATGTCATGGTATGATTTGCTTTAAAACTCAAAGATCTTTCAAAATGAAATTTTTTTTGTTCTTGTTTGATTGTGAAATTATTTCTTTTACCTAAAGATCTCTTAAAACTTTCATACCTGACACTAACAATGTTTAATGTCTATAATTGGTCCTCATCAGTCAATTTCAAAAATTAAATCAAGCCATGTCTTTCCCCAAAATTTTCTAAATGATTTAAATCAATTAAGATCACAAATCTCAAAAGGTGTGAAATTTTTTATCGGGGAAGAGATCGTGATTTAATTCTCCAATCGGTTTTAAAGGGTGATTGTTTCAAAAGCACTCTCTCCTTCATGTGCCAAACGATTTCAAATACATGATGCACATGATTGACGGGGAGCATTTAACCAAAAACCATAAGAGAATTTAAACCAGGCATATTTTCTCCCAAGTTTTATAAAACTATTTAAATCACTTAGGATCCAAAATCTCAAAGGGTTTGATATTTTTAATCGGGGGAGAAAATGTGATTTAAATATGAAATCTAATAAAAGATGATCCTTTTGATTCAAAGTGCAAGTTCTCTCTAATATGTGTTAAACTCTTTCGTATATCGATGCACATATTGAGGGGGAGCGAATGGTTTCTATTGGCAATCGTAGAAGTTCTTCAAAAAACCTCCTTCCTTTATGTGTTAAATGATTTCAAATAACCAACGCACATTTTGAGGGGGAGAATTTACTAAGAAAACCAACTGGCTTTTTCCACGGAAATTGTGATCAAGAATATATTTTAATGAACTCTTGCCTCCATGTGCTAAACAATTTCAAATCATATGCACATGTTGAGGGGGAGCATTTCTAAAAGATCAAAAACAATTAAGGTACAAAATGCTTTGATATTATATCACAAGTACCTTGATTGATTTTCCAAATGATTTTTCAATTGGTTTCAAGAAGGAAAGAATAATACCAAAAGACCGACCAATTTACTTTATGCATGGTGTTATAAGGATGGTTAGGTTAGGTATTTGTTCCCACGATCCAGCCAGAGCCGAAGGGATCTACCCAGGGAAAATCCACTAGATAGTGTAGAATCCTTAGGTATGATGAAAAAAGGAGAAAAATGAGAATATGGGAAGAGTGCCGACTGAGACAGAGCTAAAACTGGAATAAACCCAATAAGGTTCTAGTAAAGAAGTCTCGATAAGCACTGAAGGGGTTGAATAATGAAAAAGAAATGAATGTGAAAAGGGTGAAAAGAAACAGCCCTCCAACAATTCAACCTTAGGGCAGAAACCGGGTTCAATTCATATGCTACTGGTCATTACTAAGGTAACACTGGTATTGAAGACAAGACGTCATGGACCCAGTGACGCACTGCACTAAACTTCCCAAGCTACTCAAGTTCCTCTTAAAAGGACTTGTTTCATTCTCACGGGGAACCTACATAATCTATCGACTTTCTCTTAGAGATTATTGATATTGAAGAAGGAGACCCTCTCCCTAGTCTCCGACATAGGAAACCAAATGTGCACAATTGAGTCTAGAGCCAAGAGATCATCCACAAAATCTCATTAGGACACAAAATTAATGAAAACTTGCTGTTTCACGCAATGTAGAAAGTAAGTATATATTGAGAGTCCTACGCATTATCCTTGTGATATTTGCCAGAACATCCGAGTGATATGTCAAATATTCATGATGAAGATGGAAATCCTTCTAGAGCCAACATCAAACAAGCTCTTGGTGGGTGACATGTGAGATCTTTCCAAAAGATCAAGCTTGTGACAATTGGATAGAAACGATGAGGTGATTCATTCTTGAATCAACCTTGGTCCAGGAAATGAATTGATGAATACTTTTGAAAAAACCGTTCGATGTGCAAATCTTCTTTTCTCTAGCACATCGAATGTGTATTCATTTTCAAACACAAGAAGTATTTCTGATTGAAAATTTATCTTTCTTATAAAACCTTCGTCGTATTGCAAAACTCTTTCTTCTAAGCAATACGCGATTGTTTTCAAATCAATTTTTCATCAATCAGTGAATCACAATTCGTTGGTTCACTCACTCCGTGTTTTCTACTTTGGGACGCTCCGGTTTGAGAACGACTAGATTAAGCTGCGAAACCCTGTCAAGGAGATTCTTCAGAATTCTACCTGATCACAGGCAGTATTTATACTGATCAACGGGGAACCGTATTTCTTGCAACTGTATTCAACGAAAGTGAAATAAGACACTTTTGTGTGTTTTATTGCTAACTGTTGTTTGCAGGAACATTGGATGGTTGCAACTGATTGTTATTGAGAAGTCAATTTACAACCACATGCTCACAAGCACATTATTATAATTGGATAAAATCATGACTATCAAAGACACACAAAAGATGCTTCCGCTACTCTGATGAAAAGATGTCATGATCCAGAAAGTGTGAGCATGTCGGTCCAAAAGTCACAACATCACATGAAGGCAACACAACAAAGGGTGATCCAGATATTTGATGTGGCTGATGATCTCGATGAAAGCTCAAAGATCATCAAGACGTGGATCAGTTCAAAGATCTCCACTAATAGTACAAAGCAGTCGGACTCTGAAGAATCACTGCTAAAGCACAAAGATTGCGGAAATTGAAGAATTGAAGTCTATGAGCTCATAACAGAAGACAAATAAAGAATTCTATGATTCGAAGTGTAAATCATGGGGTGACCTCCCTTAGGGGGAGATTGTTAGGAATTGGAAATTCCATAAGGAAGTGTCGGTCACCCCAATTATAGTCTATCATATGTTAGCTCGTATTCATATCGTTATTTAATTGTTTATTAGTTAGTTATTAGCATAGTTTAGTTTAGAGTAACACCGTGGAGGAAGGACGGGTCTTTACCCACTGTATGCCTGATCCATAGTCTGACAAGAGGATGTATTAGTTGTAACTATAAATACCTCTTCCATCCTTGGAAAGGGTAGAGCTTCTAATCTAACCTTTCTTCTTTTTTTTTTTACTTTCTCTCTCAAGAACTCCCTCTCTACTCTTTCAATCTCTAAACATGGCATACTTGTATAATCACCATCCTAGGCCACCGGAATCATCAAACAACATAATATGTATGATCCCACATAGCATAGCCATTCATTAGGTAATAAGATAAATTACAACATTCGTTATTAGATGAATAACACTTAAGGATTCTTGAGCCTAACAATGGCTGACATTCATCTTCTTATTTTTTTTGTTACTCCATATTTGTTGAGACTTTTAATCGTAATGTTTTGTGGCATGCTTCAGTCATCCTCCATGTGTTTTTTCTGACACCATTTGCACCACATAGTTTTATGGGAAACTATTTATATTGGACCTTGAATGGCCATATATTTATGTTTAGCATGAAAGTACATCTTGATATTAAAACCGTCTCTCCCAGCTTTGGACAACTGATGATTTCTGCTTCAATAACAAATCTTCCTAGCCTCTTGAAAATAAGATAGGTTCCCATATATAGGCTTCCATTTGGATTCACATTTCTTATGAGTACGACTCGTACGTTTGTTTTCAGCCTTAGAACATGAGCTGACGTATAGTGTGTATCGATAGTATGTGACATAGTGTTGAATCTTTTTTGGAATGTAAGCATCAATCTAATATTTATATTATGAAATAGAAGTGTTTTAAACTGAAACATTTATTGATAAGAAACTGAATAGACATGAACATGTATTCGATAGTTATTTTACATTGATTTCCTGAACAATGTAACATAAATATCTTTGGTCTTATTTGTTTCCTTGTTGTGCCAGAATTGATATCTCCCAAAATGTAGAATTTAGGTGGTATACAATATACAACAAAAATGTAGTAATTTGGGCAGCTATATGTGTAGTTCTTAGGTTTATATTTCAGTAATAATAAATCCTTGTGGTAATTTGGTAGATTTGTTTGCATAAAGTATCTACAATTTCAAATATGGCAAAGTTTCTCATATCGTGCAGACAATGAATTTGATATTAACGTGTTCAGTTCAAAGATTCACAAATTCTGGATCATATCAACTATAATGAGCCATTTTATTACAACTCTACTAACTGATTATTAATGAAACCCTTCACTTCATATGTCCTAGTTTTTCCTTGCTGCTACAAATGCCTTATTTGTTTGATGTTTATTTTGTAGCCGATGCAGGATCAGTATCCCTGACAAATCATTGGAAAAAATCATCAGTTAAGATGTAACACAATAGAAAAGCAATGGTAAAATTAATCTAGGTGCCTACTTCTTTTTAACCCTTCTCCTAGAAGATCTCCCTTTGATATCTTCAGTTGGATCCTTTACGGGGTGTTCCGGCACATCAATAAAGAGCCTACATCCGTAAAACACGCATTAATTACAACAGCAACATTGCGGTTAAGTAATTCATATGTTACAATTTCAAATATGTTGTTTCTCGATATTCTTCTTAATAGCTGCCCCATCTTTGGTATATTCTATCTCTTCTTAATCTGACCCTGAATCCTCAATAACATACCTAACATGCAAAAACATTACTTGTCATTGTAGGTTATACTTCAACTGAAAAACAAATTTATGCCATACAAACCTTCGTGTTTTCTTCGGCTCATCTATTTCAGTCTCTGAATCCTCAAGTTCACCCCTTTAACAGCCAACCATTAATGAGAGTTGATTGATTAACTTATAAACTTTCATTAAATGTTAATAGATACGTCATTGCCTAACCTCTCATGTGGTTTTTCCTCAGCTGGATTTGATGGAGTAGAGAAAGATGGATCATCAGATAATTTCTTCAAGTGGCGCTTTTCCATAGAAATAGTTGCGGCCACATTCATGTAACAACTCGTGAATTTCCCTACCGATTTTTCGTGGTGATATTTTTTTTCTCTTCGATCTATAATCATGACCGGTTATGACTTAAATATAAAAATGAACTATAAAAACCAACGAGATTATTTTTATATCAGTTTTTTGAAAACATGTCCGAAAATATAAATTTTATATTTTTAACTATCCGAGATGTTGCGTTAATAATTCAATTATCGGACACGGAGTACACACGATACCCTAAATAATTCAAATAATAAGTAATAATACAAAACCTAACACTACCCTACACACCTAAAACGCACGCATTCTCCCTTCTTTCTTTTTCACTTTACCACTTTCCCAGGCTCTTGATTCTCCCTCTTCTGGTAAATTAGAGCTCGCCCTTTTCCATCTCAAAATATCCAACCCACCCTCACATATGATCTATCACTTTCCTAGCCAAAAATCTATTGTCTACTTCTCTCCTTCACATGTCGACACAAGCAAGAATTACAATCACCACTATGGATCGATTACCTCCTTTAAGGAGTCAACACCAAGTTCCATCTTCCCACCACACCATAAATAGTTACCTACAACAATTCAGGTCACGAGAAAGTATTGAGGAGCGACAGTAGACAACGACGTGAGCTAGGAGGAGTCTCACACCATAACCGAGAGGGGAAAGAGGATTCAAGGCCTTCCTCTTGTTTCACTATAAATAGAATTGGGTTTTTCACATTTTCCTTCACTCGCACACAAATTTCACAAAATTAGGGTTCATCTCAATGTTGGGGGTTTTCAAAATTAGTAAAGGGGTTTTGTATTTTGACGTGTTGGAAGCATAATTAAAGTCCCAATTATGTCAATTTGAAGACGATTCGTGTTCTAACTGTGTTCTTCCGTTCAGTTCATTCCACTCGACCCATCTTATTATTGTAAGAATAAAAATTGTTATTTAACTATTTAAAAGTTTTGTTGATTCTTTTTTCTGTTATCTGAAGAAGCATAAAACAAAATGAAAAATGGTTATGAGAATGTTGTTATGAATGAATGTATGTTGGTGTCGTGTGGCAGTAAAAGAGAAAACTTAAGAAAACAACAAATAAATCGTAAAAGTCAGATTATGAACATTTCGGCATTGAAAAGTTATTATAACGATTTACGACTTAGGACTTAACATACGCGACATGTTATATTTTCGTTACTTCTGTTCTAGTTCGGCGTTAGCCTTGCTATTAGAATCAAGTATGGAGGTCACTTTGAGTCAAGTCTTTGACTCTAGAACTACTCAAATTCTTGTCGAGATATTGCGACATACTTGTTATATCTAAAAGTCCAATTAGAACCTTAGTTAGCCTCGTGAGTGTCTCGCAAAGACTTGTTACCCCCTTTTGGATGTTTTGTGAAACTTGGTATAACTCCTTAGCCCTCAACGTGAGTCACCAACTCGCGAGCAATGTGTCTTGTGTTCGAACTCCTGCCCCCTTTTGATACCCGTGTATGTCATGTACCTCAAGAAACCAAAACTTTGTACACTCCTATTACCTTATGTCCTAGCATCATTCATGTTAATCTCATATTTTTTTCTTCTATGTCAAAACGCATGTATCAAATCCTCCTGCTCCTCTTAGTTTCGCAAACAGGATTGCGTTTGATAATTGTAACCGGGCCGCAACCCAGCCCGGGTGGAAGGTCCGCTTGGTTTCCCCAAAAATGGGCCACGACCACCCCTCACGGAAGCCTATGCAGCCTACAACCCACACACCTCTATTTCATTAAAAGTCCGAGTGCCTATCGTTCTACGCTCGAGTCGTCCTGTAACGAACATGTCAAATTGTCTCGAGTATCACTCCACATAGACGTGGCCCCAATCGTCAAGTTTGAGCCATTCCGAGTATCCCACGAGCAAATGTCTTCTCATATAACGTATCACAACCCAGCTTATGTTGACTACGCGAATTATTACTCAAGCCGTCTTTTCAACCCAACATATACATATAACCAACTCAATCTATTTTATTAACTTAACATTTATGAACACCAAACTACGTCTCAAGGCTTTTTATTTGGTAACGCATACTTTCAAAATCAAAATAACTTGAAATTATTCTACTATTCCAAAAATGACAATTTTATAAATAAATTACCAAGTTATAACTATGAACAAAACTGTACTTTTACAATACTAAACAATATCATGTAACTATTATACTCAAACTAATCAGAATTATTTTCAATAATAACGCCTTATCATTTTGTCCAAAACTCATATTTAAAACATATAAATGATTCATTTGTCCTAAAAGCATAATATTCTTTTGCAACCATATTTCTATCAAAAACCAACATTTGAATTATAGATAATATACCGTCTATAAACCAATATATGGTCATAAGTAAACACATATACTCTAAACCAATGTTTTGTAACTCAAGAACGTTACTATTCATAGAAAATATTTTCCATACGATGCCTTCTGATTATCGACGAATCAACTAATTATTCGATTTGAGATATTTTACCATCCTCTATATACTTTCGCACCTCCAAGAGTCAATGTCTACCAACACTTAATAAGTCATTTAAACTTAAACACAGCCACACAAACACAACAACAACGCAACATGTAAATTAAATAAAGTAGATAGACCTTATTTAACTTGGAATCGAAAACTGAGATTTACCACACTAATTTAGGTTTTGTTTTAGAGCCACTTGTTACTTGATCTTTTTGTGCTTTATTCATCAAACAGCTAAGGTGAGTTTATTTCCCCATTTTTACTCTTATTACTTGCTTTATAAACTTTGGGTTGAGAAACATGCAAAACTCTTTTCGGACCTGAAATTTGATTACACTATTACGTGAAGCAAACTTGAATCCCACTATGCAACCGTTAGTTTCCTTTTGGGAAGCGCGATTGTTATGAATAGATCTATTGGGGATGACACCCCCATTCTTGTTTGACCGGATAGGCAAACGTCGAGCGTATATCATATCGATTACGAGTGTAATGGAAATACACTTGTCGGGCCTTTATTTAACATGCTTCTAGATGCATGCACACTGTCGTAGGTTCGGTTGCATGAACTCGGTACTAGCATAATAGAATTTTACTACATATAGTATCATTCACGGAGATGCTTATATGTGCAACTATGGTCTGACTTGAATTTCTAAAAATTAAACATATGAACTCACCAACCTTTTTGTTGACATTTTAGCATGTTTTTCTCAGGTTTACTTATTGGTGTGGGCATTGGCAAAGGCATTCATTAAAGACTGGCATCCGAAGTATTTACAAGCATATCTAATACAACTTTTAATGGGACAACATATATTTTTATGGGCTTTACTTTCGCACTTTGAAACAATGATGTAAAACTATTTCTTAAATTAGTCTATATTTTGAAAATGGAATATAGTTTCCTTTCTTTATTATTGTTTTGTGAATATTGATTTAGTATCACCCCATGACCCGAACGCTTCTGCTGTGCAAATTTTGGGGGTGCTACAGATTAGTATCAGAGCCAAGGTTATAGATAATTAGGTATTTTTTTTCAAAACATAAACTATAACCAAATTTTCCTAAAAACACTTCAACACCGCCACAGCTGCCGATGTCTTCTATGCCTTGCCTACTGTTACACGATGTAGTCGTGCTATGTGTTACTGCTGTATTTAAGGTTCGTATTAGCTCTTATTTGAACTAAATTAATTATTTCTCAAAGTCATTAAGTTTTTTAATTAACTCACATTTAAACTTTAAGGCTGTTCTTGTTTGATTGGGTTGCGAAGTTTAAATGTATATAAGCTCATTCTCATTTAAACTTTAAGGCTGGTTTTGTTTGATTGGGTCGCGAAGTTTAAATGAGAATAATGTTGATGTAACAAACTGAATGAAATTAAGGAATAATTAACTTAGGGCCAGTGTAGGGTAGACTACGAATGCTTATGCTTGATACCCCTCCATGTTAAACTGCATAACATGCCCACTATTACAATATCGCACTATGATATGCTTCCATAACTGCTTCTATATAATTTCTTTATGTAACATATAACTACTTGATTTATATTATTTTCTCACACATATTTAAAACCACCTCTGTCACTGGTCACATCCTTTTATTTCACTCATATGTTCTATCCTTCGTAACCTCATACGCTACTACTCCTTCTATTCTAAACTCGATTATCGTTTTTTCTTATATCGAAGAAGATGGCTTGGAGAAAGTCAACCAGGATCACCCGTGGCTGACCCGCCAGTACTCCTATTGCAATCTTTTATGAAACCGCATTGTATTCCATTTAATGAATCCCTTATCTTTTGTTAACTTATCGCCTCATGACACTAAATCCTTCTTGAACGACTAGCCTCCTCTCCCACGTCACATTTCAAGTATATATACTCACATCTAGTCACCGTGCCAACCTCGACGATTCTCGCATCTTAAATCATGAGGACGTGGTTTCTTTTAAGGGGTAGGTACTGTAATAACTCGTGAATTAACCTAGCGATTTTTCGTGGTGATATTTTTTTTCTCTTCGATCTATCATCACGACCGGTTATGACTTAAATATAAAAATGAACTATAAAACCAACGACATTATTTTTATATTAGTTTTTCGAAAACATGTCCGAAAATATAAATTTTATATTTTTAACTATCCGAGATGTAGCGTTAACAATTCAATTATCAGGAAACGGAGTACACACAATACCCTAAATAATTCAAATAATAAGTAATAATACAAAACCTAACACTACCCTACACACCTAAAACGTACTCCTTCTCCCTTCTTTCTTTTTCACTTTACCACTTTCCCAGGCTCTTGATTATCCCTCTTCTGGTAAATTAGAGCTCGCCCTTTTCCATCTCAAAATATCCAACCCACCCTCACATATGATCTATCACTTTCCTAGCCAAAAATATATTGTCTACTTCTCTCCCTCACATGTCGACACAAGCAAGAATTACAATCACCACTATGGATCGATTACCTCCTTTAAGGAGTCAACACCAAGTTCCATCTTCCCACCACACCGTAAATACTTACCTGCAACAATTCAGGTCACCAAAAAGTGTTGAGGAGCGGCAGTGGAGAACGACATGAGCTAGGAGGAGTCTCACACCACAACCGAGAGGAGAAAGAGGATTCAAGGCCTTCCTCTTGTTTCACTATAAATAGAATTGGGTTTTTCACATTTTTCTTCACTCGCACACAAATTTAACAAAATTAGCATTCATCTCAATGTTGGGGGTTTTCAAAGTTAGTAAAGGGGTTTTGGAGTTTGACGTGTTGGAAGCATAATTCAAGTCTCAATTCTGTCAATTTGAAGACGATTCGTGTTCTAATTGGGTTCTTCCATTCGGTTCATTCCACTTGACCCATCTTATTACTGTAAGAATAAAAATTGTTATTAGCTATTTAAAAGTTCTGTTGATTCTTTTTTCTGTTATCTGAAGAAGCATAAAACAAATTAAAAGATGGTAATGAAAATGTTGTTGTGAATGAATGTATGTTGGTGTCGTGTAGCAGTCAAAGAGAAAACTCAAGAAAACAACTAATACATTGTAAAAGTCAGATTATGAACATTTCGGCATTGAAAACTTATTATAACGATTTTCGGCTTAGGACTTAACATACGCGACATGTTATATTTTCGTTACTTTTGTTCTAGTTCGTCATTAGCCTTGCTGTTAGAATCAAGTATTGGAGGTCACTTTGAGTTGAGTCTTTGACTCAAGATCTATTCAACTTGTTGTCGAGATATTGCGACATACTTGTTATATCTAAAATTCCAATTAGAACCTTAGTTAGCCTCGCTAGTGTCTGGCAAAGACTTGTTACCCCTTTTGGATGTTTTGTAAAACTTAGTATAACTCTTTAGCCCTCAACGTGAGACGCCAACTCGAGAGCAATGTGTCTTGTGTTCGAACCCCTGCCCCCTTTTGATACCCGTGTATGTCATGTACCTCAAGAAACCAAAACTTTGTACACTCCTATTGTCTTATGTCCTAGCATCATTCATGTTAATCTCATTTTTTTACTTCTACGTCAAAACACATGTATCAAATCCTCCTGCTCCTCTTAGTTTCCCAAACTGGATCGCGTTTGGTAATTATAACTGGGCCGCAGCCCAGGCCAGGTGGAAGGTCCGCTTGGTTTCCCCAAAAATGGGCCACGGCCCACCCCTCATGGCAGCCCACAGCCCCCACACCTCTATTTCATTTAATGTCCGAGTGTCTATCATTCTATGCTCGAGCTGTCCCGTACCGAACATGTCAAATTGTCTCGAGTATCACTCCGCATAGACGTGGCCCCAATCGTCTAGTTTGAGCCATTTCGAGTATCCCACGAGCAAACATCTTCTCATATAAATTATCGCAACCCAACTTATGTCGACTACGCGAATTATTACTCAAGCCGTCTTTTCAACCCAACATATACATATAACCAACTCAATCTATTTTATTAACTTGACATTTATGAACGCTAAACTACGACTCAAGGCTTTTTATTTGGTAACGCTTACTTTCTAAATCAAAATGACTTGAAATTATTCTACTATTCAAAAGAAGACAATGTTATAACTAAATTTCCAAGTTATAACTATGAACAAAACTCTACTTTTACAATACTAAACGATATCTCATGTAACTATTATACTCAAACTAATCGGAATTATTTTCAATAATAACGCCTTATCATTTTGTCCAAAACACATATTTAAAACATATAAATGATTCATTTTTCCTAAAAGCATTATATTATTTTGCAAGCATATTTCTATCGAAAACCAACATCTGAACAATATATAATATACCGTCTATAAACCAATATATAGTCCTAAGTAAACACATATACTCTAAACCGATGTTTTGCAACTCAAGAATGTTACTATTCATAGGAAATATTTTCCGTACGATGCCTTCTGATTATTGACGAATCAACGACTTATTCGATTTGAGATATTTTACCATCCTCTATACACTATCGCACCTCCAAGAGTCAATGTCTACCAACACTTAATAAGTCATTTAAAGTTAAACGGTGCCACACAAACACAACAACGACAACAACAACGCAACATGTAAATTAAATAAAGTAGATAGACCTTATTTAACTTGGAATCGAAAATTGAGATTTACCGCACTAATTTAGGTTGCGTTTTAGAGCCACTTGTTACTTGATCTCTTTGTACTTTATTCACTGAACAGCTAAGGTGAGTTTATAGCCTCACTTTTACTCTTATTGCTTGCTTTATAAAACTTTGGGGTGAGAAACACGCAAAACTCTTTTCGGACCTGAAATTTGATTGCACTATTACGTGAAGCAACCTTGAATCACACTATGCTACCGTTAGTTTCCTTTGGTGAAGCACGATTGTTATGAATAGATCTATTGGGGATGACACCCCCGTTCGAGTAGACCGGATAGCCAAACATCGAGCGTATATCATATCGATTACGAGTGTACTGGAAACACACTTGTTGGGCCTTTAATTATCATGCTTCTAGATACATGTACACTGTTGTAGTTTCAGTTGCATGAACTTGGTACTAGCATAATAGACTTTTACTACATATAGTATCATTCACGGAGATGCTTATATGTGCAACTATGATCCAACTTGAATTTCTAAAAATTAAACCTATGAACTCAGCAACCTTTGTATTGACATTTTAACATGTTTTTCTCAGGTTTACTTATTGACGTGGGCATTGGCAAAGGCATTCATTAAAGACTGGCATCCAATGTGTTTACAAGCATATCTAATACAACTTTTTATGGGACAACATATATTTTTATGGGCTTTACTTCTGCACTTTGAAACAATGATGTAAAACTATTTCTCAAATTAATCTGTATTTTGAAAATGGAATATGGTTTCCATTCTTTATTTCCTTGTGTTGTGAATATTGATTTAGTAGCACCCCATGACCCGAACGCTTCTGCTGTGCAAATTTTGGGGGTTCACCTCTTCTATTTTAGTTTGCGACATATCGGGTAGAGCCTTTAAATTATACAGATGAGAATGATAGGTTAGGCAGCTTATGGTAAATATTTATGCACATGAACTGTAGGTTAGTTTCCTTACTCTTTTTTATTGTTTTCAAAAACCGATGTTGGGGCAGGAGCTTCCACCGGAGAACTATCTTCCACTGTGGTAGAGGTTGCACTTTCTGCTGTATCTTGGTCCTTGCAAATCCAAGAACATATGAAGCTCTCGTAGCTCCCATGTTCGTAGTAAGTATGAGTCTTTATCTCTAGTGTGTGTGTAGTACCCAATGGCACATGGAAGCATAGCTTGATCAACTGAATCCTGCAAAGAGAGGAATAGGTTGGACAAAATAATTGAATTTATCTAGGTGAATATTAATGTACCTCATCCTCTGTCCCAAAAAGTGAATCCGCTGGATGCTTAACCAATTCAGTGTCCTCTCGTCAAAGAAGAAAACAACCGTATGTTCCTTCTCGTCCAAGATACCAAGCTCTGACCTGTACCTACGCAGCCGGTATTACACAGAAAAGGTAAGAATTATTTCATTTCATCTATTATTACGGTATCATTTTTAGAAACATAAAACTTGCACAACCTTATAACCGGGTAATCGGTGGCTCGATTTCATGAGTCACACCAAAATTGTCCGTCTTGCCTGGTCAGGCCTTTGTTTCATTTCTCACCCCCGCATGATGGATAATTCCACCCCTTCCTGGTTATCACATTATTGATCCTTACCTTGCAATGGAAGTTTGATGTCTGAAACGGAACGAAGGATATTAATGGAAGAAGCGGGACAATAATTATATTCACTAAGTATGAGGCTGAAAGATAACTACATCATTTCTTCTATTCCTTGCCCATATCAGCACATTCTCGAGTGTCCGTAGCTTTGGTATAGAGTGATCAACAGGTACTGTTTCCTTCCTTGGATTCATACCACTGCATGCACCATTAATGATAATCGATACTATGTGACAAATTATTAAATGTGCATGAAAAATGTAACCGTGCATACCTAACGCCTCCTTTGAATTCTCTTAGGGCTGGAATGTCATCATCTTCCAGAATTTGTGTAGATGAACTACTCGACAAACAAAGCTTATCTGAAAGGTAAATACGAATACCAAGTCAATTCTTGTATGGTTTAAACATTATGAAAACATTAGGTGGGTTGGACAATTACTATTGTAGTGTTTAGCATTGACCGCAGTTAGGATCACGACACACAATCCTGTATGTTTCACCTTTTTTTCAACCAACACATTGCAAAGCCCCGCCCATAGGGTCACCCTAATTGATTGTTCACTGGTGACGGAACACAATTCAAAACATGTGGTTAGGAATATTTGATTAGTTGGACCAACCATACACAATTAAACATACATTTGATTGGCAATATAGAAATCAAGATTTCTATAACCTGTTTTCTGATAAGTTAACCTGCCAACGTTGGTGATGTAACCTAAAACATCTGTACAGTGTACCATAGTAAGAATAGTATGTATAATGTCAATATCAAAACTAAATGTTCTAGAAAAATGTCTTTACTAATCAGAAATTTATTGTTGGTTGGTTCAATGCTCTCAAAAGGGACCAATTGAAATGGATGCCTGACAAAACCATCTGCCTTGATCACAACTTTCCTTACCGTCGTGGACCCATCAAATTCAATCATGTACTGAGCATCTTTGATAACCATGTACTCTTCCTTATTTTGTAGCACGGTAAAATCTTTTATGGAGTAAATCATGCCATTGTGTAACTTGCCTACAAAATTATGAGAAACCGCAGCTTTTGAGGTACAATGCATAATATTACCCTGCAAAAGAAAAAAGCTATTTAGTGAATCATATTTGACAAAAGTATATTTTAGCCTGACAATTTTAATAACTTGCAGGAAAACAAAGGCGCACGCTACCTTGACATCGGACACAATTTTAATAAGAGTGAAGTGACTGGCTCCCATATACCCTCACCTTTAGATTCTCATAATTTCCAACTTCAAAACATCATCAATAAATTGCAACATTAAAATGATTGTTTTCAAGCTAAAAATACTAAAGTTAAATTTCATTCAAAGAGTTGTATGAATCTATTAAGGTCACTCGTGACAAGAACAATGAAAGATAACTTCTTTGCAAAAAGAAATTAAGAATCTGAAGTCGCAGGTAAAAGGGAAAATGCCAATCACTAGTTGGGATAATGTTGCACCAAAGGTATCTGCTTGCAAGAAGTATGCTATTAATGTTAAGTATATTCCCCCTCCTCTTAGGAATAATTGGACTGTGTGTCAATCTTATCTCACTTGCCTTAAGGATAGCCTAGATATTGTTTGTGAGATAGCTGAAGATGCTAGAGTAGAGAAATCTCTATATAGTGATTTTGCTGATGCTTGCATTTACACTGAACAATCTCAAGAAATGTTAGAATATGTCTTAGGCACCTATCCTAAAAGTGATACTAAGCGAGATAGACTTGTTGCACACTCTTCCATGCCTAAGGTCAAGCATGTTACATTTGATGTACCTCCTAAAGTCTCAGAGCCCAGTACTTCTAGGCCAGAAATGCAAAAATTGGTGAAAAAAAAACTAATATTTTCGTCGTTACTTCTACAGGAGTAAGCAGTGACACTCAGGCTAGCGGGTCAAAGCCTAAAGGCGATACAAAGCAAGATAGGACCTCGTGAGCTAAAAGTGATCAAGTGAAGAATGTAGAAGACCACCTTAGGAATAATAAGTTTAAGTTGAACAATTTGAATCGTGTCAATTCTAGTATTAACTATAAGCATACTGTAATTAATTCGAATTCTACTACTGCTTGCAAAACATGTAATGAATGTTTAATTTCTGGTAATCATGATGAATGTGTTGTGTCTTATTTGAGGCATTATGTTAAATCCCCAGTAAATCAAGTGTGGAATGCAAAACAGGTTAAACAATCTTGGAAACCTACAGGGAAAAAGTTTATTAATGTGGGTTTTCAGTGGAAGCCTACAGGCCGTAAATTCAAAGTTAGTGAACTTTGTCCTTCATTGTCTAGATCAGTGCCCGTTAAGAAATGGAAGCCCACTGGTAGAATTATACCTTTAGGAACTCAGCACACTGTGACTGGGTCCACTGCTTCTACTAGTGCAACTCCCACTAATAATATCATGGCATCTAGGAATTCTGTAGGTCTACAAATTGTTTTTACTAACCAATCGGATTTCATATTTACATGGGGATCCACTACTTCCAGTTATCCATTCTCGTATGTTTTCAAATGCATGTCGTACAAATCATCCTTTGGTATATGGATTCAGGCTGCTCAAAACATATGACACGAGATCGCTCACGGCTAAAGAACTTCGTGAATAAGTTCATCGAGACTGTTAGATTTGAGAATGATCATTTTGGGGCAATAATGGGTTATGGAGATTATTTTTTGGTTGACAGTGTTATCTCTCAGGTATACTATGTAGAAGGACTTAGGCACAATTTGTTCTCTGTTGGTGAATTTTGTGATTCTGATCTCGAAGTAGCCTTCAAAAAACACACATGCTTCGTTAGAGAATTAGATGGTGTTGAGCTTCTAAAGGGATCTCCTGGCACAAACTTGTACACCATCTCTATCGAAGACATGATGAAGTCTTCTCCTATTTGCTTGTTATCAAAGACTTCAAAGAACAAATCATGGTTTGGCACCGTCAACTCAATCACTTCAACTTCGGTACCATAAATGATCTTCCTAGAAAGGACCTTGTGAGAGGTTTACCCTAGTTAAAATATTAAAAATATCACCTTTCTTCTACTTGCCAGCTGGGCAAAAGCAAAAAGTATGCCCCTAAACCCAAACCTACCAATACCATCATGGAAGTTCTTCATACCCTTCACATGGATCTATGCGGAACCATGAGAGTACAAAGTATCAATGGGAAGAAGTATGTGCTAATTGTTGTTGACGATTACTCTCGGTTCAATTGGGTAAAGTTTTTGAGAACCAAGGATGAAACTCCCGAGGTTATCATTAAGATTATCAAACAATTGCAGGTTAGGCTTAAGAAAACTATCAGAATCATCCGAATAGACAATGGAACTAAATTTGTGAACAAACAACTCATTCAGTTTTATTAAAGCATTGGAATCAGTCACCAGAAATGTGTTCCATGCACTCCTTAGCAGAAAGGTGTAGTTGAAAGGCGTAATCGTACTTTTGTGGAAGCTGCTCGGACTATGATAATTTTCTCAAAGGCTCCAATGTTTTTATGGGCGGAAGCCATTGCCACTGCTTGTTACACTCAAAACCGATCCCTAATACATACTCTTCATGGAAAAACTTCATATGAATTAGTGCACAATAGAAAACCGGATCTCTCGTTTCTATGTGTGTTTAGGGCTTTATGCTATCCAACCAATGATGGTCAAGATCTGGGAAAGTTGAAAGCTAATGCTGATGTTTGATTTTTCGTTGGTTATGCACCTGATCGAAAGGGTTACTGAATCTACAACAAAAAAACCCAATATATTATGGAAACTATTCATGTTACGTTTGATGAGCTGACTAAGCAAATAGGTCCTAGACACTCCAGTGCTGGACCCACACCTCAACTTTTGATACCTGGACCGATTAGTTTGGGTCTTGTACAGAATCCTACGCTTGCAGCTCCTTATGTACCTCCCTCAAAAGAAGATTTGAAGATTTTATTTGATCCGATGTTTGATGAATACTTTGAGCCTACAACTGATGATACTCCTGCACCACTAGCTATTGCTACTCCTACACCAACCAATTCAAATGGTCCATTGGTCTCAATTTCCACAACACAAGAAGCTTCATCTGCTAACCATTCACCATCATCATTGAATCCTCAATCGTCTTTAGTACATCAAGGAAATGTAGCTGATAATTCTTTTGAAGATAATCCCTTTGCCACTCCTGAAGATGCTCCATTTGAGAATATATTTTCCCCTGAACCCACTCATGAGGCATCTTCACCAGGGGATCCTAACTCTGCCACTTCAATTACTTATCAACAACCACATGAACATCTCAGAAATTGGACACATAATCATCCATTGGATAACATCATTGGTAATCCTTCTCGTCTGATATTTACTAGAAAGCAACTTGCCACTGATGCCTTATGGTGCTTCTATAATTCTGTACCATCCAAGATCGAACTGAAAGATGTCAAGACTGCAATGTCTGAGGACAGCTGGTTTAATGCTATGCAAGAGGAAATTCATGAGTTTGATCGACTTGATGTATGGGAATTAGTGCCACCTCCAGATTGTGCTATGATCATCGCTCTCAAGTGGATCTTCAAGGTAAAAATTGATGAGCATTGTGACGTTTTGAAGAATAAGGTGAGACTTGTTGCTAAAGGATATTGACAAGATGAGGGTATTGAATTTGAGGAATCAATTGCTCCGGTTGCACGAATAGAGGCTATCAGAATCTTCCTTGCTAATGCTGCCAGCAAGAATATGATAGTCTACCATATGGATGTAAAGACTGCTTTCCTTAATGGCGATCTCAAAGAAGTGGTCTATATCAGTCAACCGGAAGGATTTGTGAATCTCGAGCATCCTACCCATGTCTACTATTTGAAAAAGGCCCTTTACGGCTTGAGGCAGGCTCATAGGGCATGGTATGATACCTTGTCAAAGTTTCTTTTGGCAAATGGATTCTACAAAGGTGTTGTTGATCCTACACTGTTCACTCGGAAGTCAGATAAACATTTAAATCATGTTCAAATATATGTTGATGATATTATCTTTGCCTCGACCGAACCAAATGAATGTGACCATTTTTCTAAAATGATGGGTTATAAATTTCAAATTGTCAATGATGGCAAAATGTCATTTTTCTAAAGAGATGGGTTATAACTATGCTAATGAAATATTAAAGAGATTTGGATTTTATTCTAGTGACATTTTTGATACTCCCATGGTGGATAGAACTAAACTGGATGAGGACCTCTCTAAGATACCTGTTGATCTAACTAAATATCATATTTGTAGGATCGTTAGTATGGTTGATATAGTGATTTGGGAGGTCGGGGAAGATGGAAGAACACCATCTTCATTGTTAGAGAGAGAAAGTAAAGAGAGAAGGAAAATACTATGTGTTTATTGATAATGAAAGGTAAAATACACAAATATTCTCACCCCTCCATGGAAGTATGGAGGGGTATTCTTAGCCTAGCACAACATAACTATTACAATATTACCTAACTAGTCCATGTGTTTCGGCTAAATAAGATAGATAATGTAATCCTGTAAATGTCGTTCCATTTACGTGTTAGGATCAATCCCAACAATCTTCCCCCAATGGGACGACGTAAGGGATTACTTAAACCATTTCCTACTAGTACAAAAACAAATAAAGAAAGGTCTTCATAAGGTCTTCAAATGCTGAGGACGACGACAGTTGACGCTTTTTGTCTTTATCTTGTACCTCGACTTGAGAACTATTTCTTTACTTGTAGGCAATGATGTAATGTGCATGAATTGGATTAACTTCCCCCCAATTCATGCTGCATGTCTTTAGCAGCTTCTTCGTACACTTCTTTTTGGCGAAGTTTCTGAATCAGCTTCCCCCCAAACTAACAACCGTTTTCAGCAGATTTGAAACTTTGATGTAGTCGACATTTCTTCTAACTTTTGAAGTTTTCAGTGCGCAGCGGAATTTGTAGATGAGTAGTAAACCACACAAGGTAGATCTGTCTTGTTACGTAATCAAAGTTGTACACAATGCGGAAAATCCGTTCGGGGGTAACATGCAAGAAATCAACAAGATCTTCTCACGTATACAGATGCTTCACACCATACAAACCACGAAAGATGAAATGAAACAACTTTCCCCTGATTGTTGCGGTCTATCGGAATAATAATCACCTGTGAATATGAAATTACTCGATAAAAAGACTGTGTGTGAGGCATCATAACATCATATTTAGGTAACTTCAAACAAAATAACCCATGAAAGTTGAGACGATAACATCGAAGTAAGACATTTGAAACACTGATCGTCTCATTTCTTCCCTCTGATTGAAGAAATTCATGAAGGGAAAGGGTTTTCATAAAAAACACCAAAAAAGCAACGACCACATACACTGTCTTCCCCCCGATGTTTTCAATGAATTAGAAACATACACCACGTATGTTGATGATGAAATTGGTGACAGCGCAACCGATGTATGTCCAATTAATCAAACAAGTGTGAAGTACCATAAATATCTCGTGAGAATCAACTGCTGGTAAAACTACTCTACTCGTTTATACTCCTCTCACCTAACTCTATACTGACCCCATTATCATTCTGACGACTCTTTGTAATGACTATTGATGGAGAAAACCCAATATGATGAACTTGAGACTGAAGTAAAATAACCTGAACTTGTGACTTAAACTTGCACTATTGTCAGACGAAGAACCAATGCTGAGAATTTCAATAAAGGTAGAATCATATACCCATCCTACCATCCTTAAATGTATATGACCTTCTCTCGAATTATCCACAGCATTTTGTGACACTTCAAAGACAACAACGTAACTCCTTTAATGTGATAGTTATATGCTGTGAGCACAGCATCGTAACTCCTTACATCAGGTATAACTAGAAAACTCAAGTCTTTGTCATTCATAACGGTTAAAAGCTCGAACAAGGATCTCAAAGAATCATGCATCCAATCAACCCCGATATATTCAGATACTAATTACACGCAACCGTGATATCCCACTTCAACCTCAAATAAATAATATTGAATTAACGCCGTAGTCACATCTTGCGGTTAAATGCCCAAAACTAGCCTTTGTTAATTGGTTAAAATGTGTGACAACTGGTAAACTTTCGAGAACCCATTTTCATACCACATCATACTTTTGACATTATTTTAATAAACTTGAAATGTTTTAAAACTAGAATCAGTTGAAAAACGAGAAAAACATCTTGGAACGTGTAAAATATAACCACACAGTGGACCGGCACGAGTTAACTAGCAATTTATATATATATATATATATATATATATATATATATTTGTGATTTTATCGAGAGTAGTCATGTTTATAGTCATTTAGAGTGGAAAAATTATTTTAAAGCTAACGGCGCAATTTTCGTGAAATTAACGTTTGAGGGTCGAAACAAGCTCGAGAAGCAATATCGTGAAAGTATGGAGAAGTGACGCAAATAGCCCTTGGAATAATTACCAAACGCGCCCCCTATTTTGGTTTTTGTCAATTTCGGTCCCTCTTGGGGTTTCCCCACTACACACACACTAACACATTTTTCACACACCTCTCTCTCTCACCTCTCTCTAACATTTTCAGCGACCGGAAAACCTCCGCCGCCATCTTCTCCGGCCAAAATTTCGGCCACCCGCCACTGGAAAAATACACCTCCTATACCAAAAGATAGATCGTCGAAAGGTGATTCTTTTGACTTAGGGCAAGCGCGGTGAAACCCCCTAACGCACCCTAGATCTACATTTTTAGCAGTGTTGCAAAAATCGGCCGAATCGGCCGATTAATCGGTAATCGGCCATACACCTTGTAGAATTTTGAAAATCGGTCAAAAAATTGGCCAGGTAAAAAAATCGGTAAAAAATCGGCCGAATCGGTCAAAAATCGGTCAACTTAAAAAAAATTTCACTTATGACGCACAATGGGGATCGTTTATTTCACTTATAACGCACAATGAGCCTTATAATCAGAATTGGAGCCTTTTATTGAGATTTGGAAACATAGTAGGCTTGAAATCAGTTAAGATCTTTAGTTTAGTCTCCAAAAATACTCAAAACTTGCAGGAAATGCCAATCTGATTAATCGCCGATTAATCCCGCCATGACCGATTACTCGCTACAGGGTGGTCGACCACCCGACTACCGATTCACGATTTTTGCAACATTGGTTTTTAGTTTCAGAGTTTTCGGGTTTTTGTCTTGCATGTGTTACCGTGATGTTTTCACGCGTATACCCATGCTTGGTTGTGTTATTTTTGTGGGTAAACCGTGTTTTACACAGTTGACTTGGCTTGGTCCTTGTGGAACGAGGGTTTTGGCCCTCTTGGTCCATATTTTGGGTCGTGTGATACTCGGTGGTGATGTTTTGGTGTTGGTTGTGGTGAAACCGACACGGTAACCAAGGTTACTGTGCCTCGGTGTGGGCTTGTCGTGGTGTCGAGAGTCTCTCAAGACTCCTTGGGATGAATTAATTGTTGTAGTGTTTATTTGTGGGTTGTTTTTGTTGATCGGATGTAACCACCGCCACCACCACACCCTAGTGGTGGTGCGGCTGTGGTGGTATTATTGGGTATATCGATGAGGTTTTTGAGACCGGGACACCTCGTGTGTCACGGCATGGCTCATGTTAAGGTTTCCGCAGCCAAGGGTAACCTTGGCGAGGCGGTTACCACACGGTTGGGACTTTGAGACCGGGGCCTTATGGTCACGGCAATTGTGGCAATTTTGATATCTAAATGATTCGGGTTGACTTGGTCAATCTTGAGATATTGTTGAGGCTAAACATATCGAAACTTGGAAAATAAAAACGGAAAACTAATAATAATTATAATAATAATAATAATAATAAATGTCTAAGCCATTATGATAATGTCGTTGATTTGAGTCGTGATGATTTGAGGACTTCGTGAACCATCCGAGACCCTTATGGTTTGGATTGACCACGAGTAGCCGATATGGACTTTATGATTATATGGAGATTTTGGACTATATTATTATTAGACTATGACTTGATATAGATACTTGACTTGGGAATCGGACTTGGGAATAGATGGGCTCGAGTCAATTAGTATTGACTCAAGAAGGGTTGACTCGAAATGATAGGTCGAATGAGTTAAATATACTACGTTTTGAAAAACCACGAGCATTAAATAATGCAATTAAACAATAGTTTAATTATATAAGATAATCAATGTTTCCAAAAAAGAAATAATAATGTAACACATTTCGAGACACGAAGCCCAGGTTTTCTATTTAAGGAATTTAATGTGAATTCGATTACGGATTGGTTAACATTAATAAAAGTCTGTTATCATATTTATTTGGACTTATTGGATTGACGAGTCCAATAAGAGCTCGATAAATATGAGAAGAGGAGGTTATTAATGGCAACCCATCCAAAGGTCCTTACGTGCAACCCATCTAGATTTACCTTGGATTAATAAAAGAGGCGAAGGGAATGCCAATCTTATTAAGTTGACGAGCCTAATAAGACTTGACGAATCCTTCGAGTACCTTATTAACGCATGGTTCAATCTATTTAGACCGACCATTTTGTGACTTATATGACGCACATATTCTTGTTTGTTTTAGTCGCGTGAGTTGCATGAGTTGGTTGTCAATTTTGTTAAACTACGCGAAACGTTATTAATCGTGTGCGTTATTTGAGTCGTCATTCCACAAGTGACAAAGCCAAGTGTTCCATTCTATCGTTATGCTTCAACCCACAAGAATCTTTACGTATTATGCGACTTTATTTGGCAACTCCGTGAGGATCGATACTGAGTCACGTCTTTTGTTATTTTAGGTTGAGCTGTGTCTGCTATGCTGTGATATTTCTTGTTGTTGTTGTACTCGTATCCTCTAGAGTGATTGTTTGTGCATTTCCTGTTACGGTGAGTTTCATAGTCCCATTTTTATCTTGCTTTTATTAAATTGAGGTGAGAAAACGTGCTACTCTTTTGGACCTCTTAAACTCTCTTGATTTGCTCATGCGTTGACTGGTTTAGTTAGATGTGTGGTAGTTGTTGCATGATACTAGGGTAGCATATTTATGTTATAACATGATACCTAGCTTGTGAATGGTTATTTATTTCGATCTAGTCCAGGGTAGTATAACCATGCTACAACCGTGCTGGCTAGAATCGCTTGGGATCCCACTTGTGAATTGTTATGTGATTGTGTGTTTTGTGAATCTAGCTTAGTCTCGCATAGCAAATAAACTCTTACAGGTCCACTACTAAATTTGAACTTAAACCTATGAACTCACCAGCTTTATGCTGACCCTTTTAGCATGTTTTTCTCAGGTATTTGATATGAAAGCTTTGGTAATCTTTAGGAAGGAGTTTAGCAGTGATGGCATGGTTTTGGATCCTTCTTACTCTGATGTTATATGAGGACCCTTTTCTTAAACTATTTTATTTTGGGCTTACTTCTGCACTTTTTAAGAAATGTAAAACTTAATTATTACATTGGCTATGTTTTCGAATCATAAATTTCTATTTATGTTGTTCGCTATCCTTGTGTTGTGTACCAATTTCGTAGCACCCTAAAGTTAGTAAAGTCTTCTGCGGAGCCAATTTTGGGGGTGTTACAGATTGGTATCAGAGCTCAAGGTATAGAGAACTGGGTATTTACCAAAACCTATGTAGGATCGTAATATTATTGTGTTATGATGATTCGGGTGGTCTTGGATGATGGAAATACATGTTTGCCATAGTTAGAGAGAGAAAGTAGAGAGGTGGTGTTCTTGGTAGAGAGTTGGTTCAATAAAAATGAAAGGTTAGATTCCAAGCCACACCCCTTCCAAGGATGGAAGGGGTATTTATAGTTACAAGACTACACGACCTCCTGACGGCCTGTGAATCAGGTATACAGTGGGTAAAGACCCGTCCTTCCTCCACGGTGTTGCTCGAAACTAATCTACGCTACAAACTAACTAATTAACTACTGAACAACGTAAATAACTACAAATCTACGAGCTACCTTATGCTAGATAATATTTGGGGTGACCGACTCTTCACAATGGAATTTCCAATACCTAACAATCTCCCCCTAAGGGAGGTCACCCCATGTTTTACATTTTGAATCCTAGCATTCTATTAAATCATCAGTCTTGAGCTCGTAGACTTGAATTCTTCAACATCTGCATCTTTGTGCTTTTGTAGCGATTCTTCAAAGTCCGCATATTTTTGTACTTTAAGTGGAGGTCTTTAACTGATCCACATCTTTGATGATCTTCGAGCTTTCTTTGAGATCATCAGCCACAGAAAATCTCTCTGGATCATCCATAGTTGTGTTGCCTTCATGTAATGTTGTGACTTTTGGACCGACATGCTCACACTTTTGAATCATGACATCTTTCCATCAGAGTAGCGGAAGCTTTACTGGTTCATGATATTTGCAGCAGCGTAGTAGAAGCATAGTATAAAAATATCATAACCAGGTTATGTAGATATGTACAAGTCTTGATTTCTTCAATTAAGTGTGGATGCTGTGAGCATGCGGCTTTGGATTGACTCCTCAATTCTGATCAGCTGCAACCATCTAAATGTACCTGCAAACAACAGTTAGCAATAAAACACATGAAAGTGTCTTTGATCACTTTCGTTGAATTGAGGTACACGACCCACGGTTCCCCATTGATCATTACAAGTACTGCTGTGATCGTAGGATTCCTAAGAATCTCCCTGACAGGGTTTCGCAGCTGTTCTAGCCGTTCTCAAACCGGAATGTCTAAAAGAAGACAACACGGAGTAAGTGAACCAGCGAATTGAGATTCACTGATTGATGAAAAATTGATTTGAAAACAATCGCGTATTGCTTGAAGAAAGAGTTTTGCAATACGACGAAGGTTTTATGAGAAAGATCAATTTTCAATCAAAAATAATTTTTGTATTTGAAAAGAGTACACATTCGATGTGCAAGAGAAAAGAAGTGATTTCGCACATTGAACGGTTTTTCCAAAAGCATTTTTTCAATCAGAGATACTTTTTGTGTTTGAAATATGAATACACATTCGATGCGCTAGAGAAAATAAGATTTGCACATTGAACGGTTTTTCCAAAAGTATTTGTCAATTCATTTCCTGGACCAAGGATGATTCAAGATTGAATCGCCCCATCATTTCTATCCAGTTGTCACAAGCTTGATCTTTTGCAAGATTTCACATGTCACCCACCAAGAGCTTATTTGATGTTGGCTCTAGAAGGATTTCCATCTTCATCGTGAATATTTTCATATCACTCGGATGTTCTGGCAATACCACAAGGATAATGCGTAGGACTCTAAGAATATTCTTACTTTCCACATTGTGTGAAACAGCAAGTCTTCATTAATTTTGTGTCCTAATGAGATATTGTGGATGATCTCTTGGCTCTAGACTTAATTGTGCACATTTGGTTCCTATGCCGGAGACTAGGGAGAGGGTCTCTTTCTTCAATATCAACAATCTCTACGAGAAAGTCGATAGATTATGTCGGTTCCCCGTGAGAATGAAACAAGCCCTTTTAAGAGGAACTTGAGTGGCTTGGGAATTTTAGTGCAGTGCATCACTGGGTCCATGATGTCTTGTCTTCAATACCGGCATTACCTTGTAACCACCAGTAGCATATGTATTGAACCCGGTTTCTGCCCTAAGGTTGAATTATTGGAGGGCTATTTCTTTTCACCCTTTTCACATTCAATTCTTTTTCATTCTTCAACCCCTTCTGCTTACCGAGACTTCATAACTAGAACCTTGTTGGGTTTATTCCAGTACTAGCACTGTCTCTGTCCGCACTCTTCCCATATCTCACTTTTCTCCTTTTTTCATCATACCTAAGGACTCTACACTATCAAGTGGATTGTCCCTGGGTAGATCCCTCCGGTTCTGGCGAATCGTGGGAACTAATACCTAACCTCACCATCCTTATAACTCCATGCATAAAGTAAAATGGTCGGTCTTTTGGTACAGTTTATTCCTTCTCAAAACCAATTGAAAAATCATTTTAAAAAACAATCAAGGTACTTGTGATACGAGATCAAAGCATTTTGTACCTTAATAGTTTTGATCATTTAGAAAACCTCCCCCTCAACATGTGCATATGATTTAGAAATTGTTTAACACATGGAGGCAAGAGGACTTTGAAATATTTTCTTTGATCACAATTTTCATAGAAAAAGCCATTTGATTTTCTTGGTAAAATTCTCCCCCTCAATATGTGCTTTGGATATTTGAAATCATTTTATCACATAGAGGCAGGAGTTCTTTAAAGTACTTTTCACGATTGCCAATAGAAACCATTCGCTCCCCCTCAATATGTGCATCGATATACGAAAGAGTTTGGCACATATTAGAGAGAACTTGCACTTTGAATCAAAACGATCATTATTTATCAGATTTCATATTAAATCACAAATTCTCCCCCGATCAAAAATATCAAACCCTTTGAGATTTTGGATCCCAAGTGATTTAATAAGGTTTAGAGAACATGGGAGGAAATGTGCCTGATTTAAAACCTTATCTAGTTTTTGGATAAATGCTCCCCCTCAACATGTGAATTATGTATATTGAAATCGTTTGGCACATGGAGGCAAGAGTGCCTTTGAAGGACTAAAACCAATTCCATTAAAACAGATTTGAGATTTAAATCACGATCTCTCCCCCGATCAAAAATTTCAAACCAATTGAGATTTGTGATCCCAATTGATTTAAATCATTTAGAAAATTTTGGGGAAAGACGTGGCAAGATTTGATTTTGAAAAATGATGGATAAGGATCAATATAAGACATTAAAGATTGTTAGTGTCAGGTATGATAGAATTTTAAGAGATCTTTAAGGTAAAATAAAACAATTTCGCAATCAAACAAGAACAGAAAAAATTTCATTTTGAAAGACCTTTGACCTTTGAATAAAATCATACCATGACATAACATTAAATATTTAGATCACCACTTTTTGTTGTACAAAACGGACTTGATAAGAAGAAATATCGTTTGAAAATATGTTATAATAAATCACTCTCCCCCTCAATCGATGACCGTAGTCGTTGATTGAGTGACTTAAGTTTTGATAAAATGAAGTCCGGTGATTTCCAAAATTAAGTCCAATTTATTTTCAAAACAATATTTTTCCATTTTTCAAAACAATATTATTTGAAAATTGTTTTAAAAAAATGGTATCAAATTTCCTGCACAAAGATACGTTAGGTGGTTGAGAAGCTTATGTTGTTGCTGTAGGGCTTGGAAGAAAAACCGTCTGCTGATGCAGTGAGACTTCATACGTTGCATTCTAATGCCAACTGAGGTCAAATTAAGCTCCGTTTCTTCATTTGCTGATGAAGAAAACCATCTGCAGATGCAGTGAGACCTCTTACATTGCATTTTTTCATGCCAACTCTCCATAGAAGTCCAATTAAGTCCAAGTCAGTATTCTGCATATGTTTTATGTATCTGTTTTGGTATTATGCATATCTTCATTGGATAAACATGGACTATCAAAATGGTCAACTGGTCATTTTCTGGGTCAAAACGGGTATTAATGAAGAGTTTTAGTCGATGTTTTCTGAGTTTCTTTGAATATGGTCGGAAAATGGTCGGAAAACTCGCCGGAATATCATGTTAGCGACTTGTCCTCAAAATAGTCCAGATTCATTGTATGCTTAGCGACTTGACACAAAATGTTAGCGACTTGACTCTTAAAAACTGATAGCAACTTGCCATGAGTGTTTACTCATGGTAGCGACTTGTCCTAGCAACTTAGTCTAGCGACTTGTCCTAGCAACTTAGTCTAGCGCCTTGTCCTAGCGACTTAGTCTAGCGAGTTGTGACATGTAGACTGGACAGAAAGGAAGAAGAAGAGTTTTTCCATTCACTACAACCATAATATCAATGACGTATTTGGAACTCAGTTTGTAAAACCATAATAGATCCAATGATACTCAACAAATTACAAATCACTAACCAATCAAACCAGATTCTAACCATGTACCACATATTCAAGACTCAAACATCACTAATCAATCTCAGTGTTCCTTTTCATGTGCTTTAATATTTATCAAGTCCACTCTTCATGAGCCTATTCACACAAACAAGGACATCATCAAGCGATTGAAAACCATAATGAATAATCTAACGCATATAAGGATCTCAGTTCATTCTTTCATTGTCCTTCAAGAAACATCAAGACCTTAAAAGATCTATCATTCAACAGATTGTCTCTTCACTGATCCATGCTTTTGTTAAGAGACTAACTCGAGAAAGAATAAAACTTGTCTATTGTTTCTTTATCAAAATATCCGAACATCTTGAATTAAGGACAAAATCATGAATGATTTCATTCTCAAATCTTATTCGTGTATATGTTATTTCAAAAGGTGTCTACGCTAGATCTCAGAAATATTTTGTGCCTCTAACTGAGTTTTTCAAGACTATCAGAGGTCCAATTAACGAAATTTTTCCATCATTGATCCTGAATTTATGCCAATATCCGAAAATAATTGAAGTTGAACAAAACCTATAAAAGGTTTCATTCATCTTCGTATTCGGTAAATAAGGAGAAAATGTTATAAGGTTTAAAGATTACTTACCCTCATCACAATATTGAATCGAAAAAGGGTCTTGCCATCCCTGTGGCTTAATTGATGACACCTTACCATCCCTGTGGTGATGTACGTTTCGATGTGATGGTACAGAGAAATATGGGATGAGTTGTGACCGAGATTGTAGATGGAGGCGGATTTTTTGTGATGTTGAGTTAGGGTTTCATGAGTGAGATTTATTGGGGTTTGAATAGCAGATGTTGATGGGGGCGTGTTTTTGTTTGAGTAATATTAGGGTTTTGAGTGTTTTAAGTGGTATTATATACCCGATGGTTTAGGGTAAGCTTGGGATAGGATCTGATTTGAAGAATGGGCCGTGTATTTTGATATGAGTTTGGATCAATATTGTGAAGTTGGGCCGTGTAATGTATTCTTGTCGTTGGGCCGAGTATTCAAAGGACCCTATGATGCATCTGATACAATGTATTAATTGGTGGTATCCAAATTTTCCTTCACAATAATTTGGGTTACTCACTAAAATTGTTATCCAAATTTTATGCAAATACTTTGGATACGATTTGGAAGTAGAACTATTTGCATGGACCGGAGAGATTATCTTTATGGGCCGTATTTTTGTGAACTAGATTTGGATCATTTTTGGATGATTAAAGATTGTTTTTAGTGAAAATCAGTGTCTATATGAGCTTTAATTAGATCCGGATTATCATGTCCATATGTTGAACTGGATATGGTATTGAATTGGATTTGGGCTTGAAATGATGATATGATGGGTCTCTCAAAATTGGAGCGATTATATGAGATTTGGATAATAAGAGATGTGTTGACAAGAATTGACAAGGAGATTTGTGTTAAAGTGATTTAATGATGAGATTGGATATGATGATGAGTTTTGTTGTGTTATGTGGTTTGATACTTTGGTGTATACTTTTTCACGAAGAATATTATGTCACAGCTTGAAGTATTTATTGGAAATGCTGACTACGGGGTTGTTTGGACGGTATTTTGTATTTGAATTTGAAGTGAGGTTTTCCGGGGGTGTTTACTTATTTTCGTCTTCTTTCTTTCTACCCTTCAGCGAAGATGACTTGTTTGGGCGTTTATAGAGGGTGATGAAGACTTGGCTATTTAGTTACGTTTGTGATTCTTTCTCACTTAACCAACAACGTAGCTATCACTTCGGTGTCTCACTCAGTGAAGAATGTCAAGAGGTTTTGTACATTGGGTACACCGTTTCTTCTTCACAAGGATTAGTACAAGTTTAAGTAACAAATCTGGGGAAGTTCACTTCATGATCAAGTTTGACATATCGGATTTACTTCACCAAGTGGTCACAGCAACAGCCGACAGAATGCGTGAATGATGTGTGTACCAAAGTGGTTATTGGATGGTTGATGATATTGTTGATGTTGGATAATGAACCGCTGATGAATCGCTGCATGTTCCCCTAAAAACAGATATTCACCGAAACCAAAGTTGTCATAACACATTCAAGTTGACATTGTTTACGGTTTTGTCCTGATTTTGTAAAATCCCGCGAAAGAATCTATTTTTCGGTTTAAATCATAGACTTGTAAAATCCCGTAACAATGGAAACATCCTGGTAATTGTAAAGTGCGTTTCTGGATCTATCTTACGGTTTACTCTTGGTTTTGTAAAATCCCGCGAAAGAAACTATTTCTCGGTTTAAACCATAGAGTTTTAAAATCCCGTAATAATGGAACCATCTTGGAAAAATGAAAGCATATTTCGGGATCTTCTGATGCTGGTGTTACGGTTTCTGTTTCGAAGAAGGGATAAAAGGGTGTACTTCATAAATTGGATGTGTGTTTGGATATTCGTCATGGCAGTTTGGTTATTACTTGGTTTTACGGGGATATGTGCTTATACCATGGTCGGGATGAAAACCATTATCATAGTTCACTCAAAATGTCAAAGATGGCTAGATTTGAGCTTTTAACAAGATGTGACAACGGAGTTAATTAAGTATTATTTATTTGAGGTTGAAGTGAAATTTCACAGGCGAGTGTACTTAGTATCTGAAGGTATCGGGGATGGATGGATGAAGATTCTTCAAGATCCTTGTTCGAGCTTATTATCAAAAATGAAGACTTGGAAATCTAGTTATTATTGGGTGTCTTTTACCTTTTCTTTTACCACTTGGGGGAATTGGGCTCTTACCACCACAAAATAACTATCACTTTAAGGAGTTACGTTGTAGTGCTCAGTGTCACATTAAATTGTTTATTTTCAAGACGTGATATACCTCTTATACTTGATGGTTGGTTGGTTGAAGAGTATAGAGTACTTAGAGATTCAACGGAGGATGAAGTCTCGGCACCGCTCTTTGTTACATATGTGCAAGTTTAAAGTTCGGGTTACTTTACTTCAGGGTCAAATTCATCATATTGGGTTTTCTCCATCAGATTTCACAACAAAGAGCCTACTGAATGATAATGGGTTGATTACATGTTTTACCAAAAGAGATGATGAAAAGAGAGAGATTATGACGTCTGTTCACATCAGTTCAGGCCTCGTACTTCAACATTATGGCGTCTGCAGATAACACTTCAGGCCCCGTTCCTCAAAGAAAAGAAAAGTGTACCCTTCAGTGCGCTTTATCTTCAGAAGAAGAAAAATCTTCATGTTTATGACCATTCTCATCGACATTCTTCATCAACAAGCTTCATGTTTCTCCCATGGTCATTCAGTCATCAAGTGGATCTACGTTCATTGGTGTATATTCTTATTCACTTGCTAAATAAAAATGGCAACTTCGGATGCAGATTTTTGAGGGGACAAGAGTGAATATACTAAATGATGATGGATGTTTGATTAATGGTCATACGACACAATGTTTGATGACTCTCTCCAACGCCTAATGTTTCACTCACTAAGGATAAATGGGATTTATTGTTTGGGATTCATTGTTTCAAGATATGTTTGATGAGTATTTCCAACCGCTAGCGAATGTTGATCATCTAAGAAGTACAACTCAGACTACTCAAGAAACCCAATCTCGGTTATTCCTCAAATAATGACTATCATAATATTGCAGTTGCACTCATGAATAATGATCCGCTCTTTGGTATTCCTTTACCAAGTCTTCACGGATTATTGTTCATGAATAATGATCTGCTCTTTGGTATTCCTTTGCCAAATCTTCACGGATTATTGTTCCTCTCGATGTGCATGCTATAAATCAACCACATGAACTTAAAGGAAAATGACTACCTCATCCGCTCGAAGACATTATTGGTGAATCTTTCAGATCAGTCTCTACATGTATACTTTTAGGAAGAATGCATCGATGTAGAGGAAGCATTTGTTCCGGTTCATTTAGTGGGTCAATGTACATTCTATTGTATGTTTATTCATGTTTTGGGCATTTGACACAAGTTGATTACTTCGGAGTCAATCCTTTATCACCTATTTGAGATTGAAGTTGACTTTCACAAAGGCGTGTTCTTACTGGATAACTTGCTCGGGATTAAGAATTTGAGTTGAAGACTTGGTTTATCTAGTTACCAGCAGTCAGGGTGGTTGGTTGAAGACCTGGTTAACTATCACTATTAGGAGTTACGTTGTTTTACTCAGTGTCACATGCAGATGACGATGTGGATAATCTCAAGAGGTGTTAATGTCTCATACTTTGTTTGAGTAGTGAGTACTTAGAGATTTTCTTGAAGCATAGATTCTCGACACCGTTCTTCCATCATTAAGTGCAAGCTTAAGATACAAATGCAGGGAATTCGACTTCAGTTTCAAGTTTGGTATATTGGGTTTTCTTCAACAGCGGTCACTTCAAATTGTCTACATATGGGTTGATAAAGATAGTCAGAGAGAGTCTCTGTAGCAGTTGATTCTCACAGGATTCATTTGGGCTATTTGAGTTCTTCTCACAAGATCTCAAGTTTATGGATATATTATGTTTTGCTGATTCTGAGGTATCAAAACCAGCAAGGGGGAAGGAGACATATATCTAAAAGCACAACGAGTACACATGATGAACTTAACACTTCTACCTGATTGAAGTTATCTCGGACAGACAATGGTCATAACCGTGGAGAAACTCAGTGTTTATATCATAGAATTTGGTGTATTATTCCAACTATTTGGGGGAAGGATATATTATTCCAACTATTTGGGGGAAGGATGTATTATTCCAACTATTTGGGGGAAATGGTCTCTGGAGACTTTTGGTATGTGTTACTTCAGGATTCAGTTGGAAGAAATGTGAGAAGAATATGTGGTACGTGAGATGATATTGCTTATCGACATCTTCTATATGATTTATGATAAAGTGCTTCCGGTTAGTGCGTCATGTACACAATGTAATGATGATTCCAATGAGATCGCAACCATCAGGGGAGAGATATGTGTACATCAAGGTCGCACAACATATTCACATGATCGAGCTTAATCAGTTATTCTGGAGTTGACATCCGCAGAGGAGATCAGTGTTTCAACCAGTTACTGTGATGTCGTTGTCTCTACTCTGGTTGGGTACGTGTGTACATTATGGGCTGATTGGTTATATGGGAGATAAGTGGAATGCACTTGGTAAAATGAAGATGTTGATGTATTGTTCCCCTGAATAGACAACTGGTCAATCTCGAAGAGTAATGTGTACATCGGGGACGCACAACAGGTTCATGTGATCGTACTTCATCAGTTATTTCGGATTTGATAACCACTAAGACGATCAATGTTTCAACTTGTTTCTTTGGTGTTCTCGTGTTCTTCGGGTCTTTGAGCTTCATTCAATGAGACCATTTTTATTCACTTCTACTTCTTCGGGAAATGGTCTTTATTCTTAGTTTGTCGGTTTGGGGGGAAGCTACCAAAGTCTCACTTTCAGAAGGCTCAAGTTCTGTCGACGAATCAAGAGCCTCGAATTCTTTGGTTGTGAAAGTTTAAGAGATGATGACTTCTATCTTCTACAAAGTGTTGAACGATTTCCTTATCTCGGTACTCGTATCATCATCTTCTTAAACTATTTCTCTATCTTTGTAAATATTTTTCAAAAATCAAAATACAAAAATATAAAACCAACAAAAACAAAATTGAAAAATATAAAATCAACAAAAGCCCATAAAAAATCAGAAAATTGAAAAATACCAAAAATATGTTTTCTCAAGACATGTATTCTGGTATCGATAACATCTACAGTCTTAGAAATGTCATTCAATAATGGCACGGGACTTTAGATGAAGTTCGAGCAGGAGGTCTAAATATTTCTTTCTAAACATGTCTCAAAAAATGGCTTACAGTTACTTCAGACTGTAACCCGTGCTTAAACTATGGCTTGCTATTATTTTCGATAGCAACCCGCTCTTCAAGGAAGGAAAGTGCTGTGCTAAACAAATTTTCAAAATTTTCGTGCACTTATCCTAAAACAAAATGAGGAAAGTATGTCGAAGGACTGCTGTTCCTACTCAAATATTTTTCCGTTTAAAATTCTTCAGAAAAATATTTGTTGTTTTCAAAAATGGTGGTAATGAGTTGCTTGAGAAATCAACCAGAATCAGAGTTTTTATAATAATTGAAAACTCAATCAATGACTTCAGCACTTTTAAACTTTTCAGTAAAATAAGTCATTGATTGAGGGGGAGAATGTTTTCAAATTTACATCATCTAACGGGCTTTCTTAAATATCCTATATGCTTAATTAAAAATGATGTTAACCTATGTTGAAGGACTAGATGCCCAGGATATGATTGTTAGGATTAGATGATTAGAGTTTGATGAACACATTATTCCCATGCCTTATATGATCTGATTAATATGTTGAATTGACTTTTATTAGTCGATTGTTGTTTGGGCGATGTCGACCACCATATATCTGTATGTGTGTACACTAACATATGCAGGTATCATGGTTTAAAAGAATGTTCCCGATCCGGATCCCACAAATGAAGATGATTGGATGCCGAAAGGAAAGGGTAACTATATCTTGGGTTGACAAATGAAGAAACGTAGCTTAATTGGACTTCTATGGAGAGTTGGCATGAAAAAATGCAAGGTTAGATTCCAAGCCACACCCCTTCCAAGGATGGAAGGGGTATTTATAGTTACAAGACTACACAAGCTCCTGACGGCCTGTGGATCAGGTATACAGTGGGTAAAGACCCGTCCTTCCTCCACGGTGTTGCTCTAAACTAATCTACGCTACAAACTAACTAATTAACTACTGAACAACGTAAATAACTATAAATCTACGAGTTACCTTATGCTAGATAATATTTGGGGTGACCGACTCTTCACAATGGAATTTCCAATTCCTAACAACCTAGACTATAACCATTTTCAAAAAACTGATCCAAAAGACCGTGACATGCCTACCTGCCAAGCTGAAGCCTAACGATTACAAGTTAAGAATTGATGTGGTATTAAATTTATATTGCTTGCTTTGTAACCAAGATGTGATTTCTTGGGAAGTTTATTATATTTTAAAACTCGGATTCATTGGAGATTTTACGTATGCACTGACTTTACTAAAAACATCGTTGTCACAGCTATGCCTTCTTTCGATATCATTGAAGACATTCTTTTTGTTGGTTCCCAACCAGCATCACCTGTATCGGGTATGGACCTGAAGGACCCATATGTCATGGCACGACATGCACCGCCAGTGACCCATGGGACTGCTTCGGGTTCCTCTTCATCTATTCATGGCTCTCCTACTTTGCTCATTGTGCGTTTACCCACACGATCATCTCCTACCTCCATGTGGCGAACTGCTACACCTCATACTTTGACACATCGTCGCACGACACGCATATCCGTACATCCACCTACCCTACTCTCTTTCCGTATTTCTGCTCACTCTCTCTTTCCCTTACACCCTCTACCTCTACTTTTCATATTCCGAGTGCCTAATCTTCCGTACCCTGCGATTCGTCGCCACCTTCATCTCCTACCTCTCCGCCTACTCGAAGGCATCGACTACTCATATCTTATGAAGAAGAAGTTCTTGAAGAAGAGCCTGAGGGGGAGGAAGATCCCGAGGAAGATCCTCTAAAGGAGGAAGACCTGGGAGACAAGTCTTATGGGGAGGATGACCCTGAGGCCGAGCCACAGGAGGATGTGGAGCCCGAGCCTCAGGAGGATATGGAACCTGAGCCTCAGGAGGAGGATGAGCCTGAGCCTCAGGGGATCTTAGGAGATTTAGAGGAGTATGACTTGGAGGATGATGTTGATGAGCCTATGTTAGAGCCGGCTTCCCAGCGCGGAGGTGGATTGGGTTGATCCGGATTCTCCTACTGTCGGACCCACCCTTGAGGACTTGAGTGGGATGGCCACTCAGTTGGGGATGCATGAGGAGGCTCTATAGGACATAACCGAGCGATTAGCAGGGGTGACAGCGAAGCGACTGGGGAAGATTAAGAGTGACATTAGTGTATTGATGGAGAGGTCTGCTGCCATGAGGAGAGACCTGCAGAGGATGGATGATCGGGTGAGAGCAGCAGATTCTCAGAACGCATATCTTATGAGGAGGAGATACGAGGATAATGTAGAGATGTCTGCTATGAGGAGGCGGATGGATGATCTGGAGCGTGCTTTCAGAGAATTTTGCTTTGGGATTTGAGTAGTAGTCTTTGACTAGTGATTTTGTACCACTCTTTATTGATTGTATTTCCATATTCTCTCATTATCATTACTGTTATCGTTCTCGCCATAGTATGGCTCAAAATTGAGAACCTTTGTGTTTGAGTTTTATGAAATCTATGTTGAGTTCGTGATTGTGGCATAAGTTGTATCTCGATAATCGTTTGGGTTCTAATGTGATGTATTGGTCTCTATACTCGTGTGATGTACTTCTCTATTCTGATCTCAATGTTCTTATTTCTTGTACATGATTCAGATCAATGGCTCAAACGCGTGAGGGGCAAAAACGTCGATCAATAGCTGCCATGCAACTGCATCGGCTTAGCTGGTCATCGCGGTCGACCTTCAGTTCAAAATGCTAGTAATCCTAATTTCAATAACCAGAAGAACAATTCTGTTGGTGGAGATCAGAATGTCGAGATCCCTTCTCCGCCCACTCCTGTTACCGATCAAGCTTTAATCGATCAACTGGTAGCTCAGCATGTAGCTGAGATTCTGGCTGATCCGAATCATCCTAATACCTCAGTGGGAACTCTTAGGCCAAATGGTAGTAACCGTGGTTGTACTTACAAAGAGTTTCGAAGTTGTATGCCCACGGAATTCTGTGGTACTGAGGGAGTTGTTATGTTGACTCGTTGGCTAGAAAAGATGGAATTTGTGTTTATGGTTTGCAATTGTGAAGGGTAATCAAAGGTGAAGTTTTCTTCGTTCACACTGAAGGATGAGGCGTTAACCTGGTGGAACAACTACCTCAAGTCTGTTGGGATCGACGCAGCTTATGCTATGCCTTGGGAAGAGTTTAAGGCGAAGCTAATTAAAAACTATTATCCCTGAAACGAAGTGAAGAAGTTGGAAATGGAGTTCTGAAATCATAAATTGAAGGGTACTGACATGCCAGCTTACACTCGTCGTTTTCACGAATTGGCACTGTTATATGCCCTGAGATGGTCCACACTGAAGCGCTTAATATACTGATGGACTTCCACCCTCTACTCGGAATGATGTGCTTTCTTCTAGGCCAATTGATCTTCACAAAACCATCACTTTGGCGTATGGTCTGATGGATTCGATTATTCGTGACAATCCGGGGAGTGGAGCTGACAACAAAAGGAAATGGGTGGATTATTCGAAGAATAGGTATCCTAACAAGCGACAAGAGACTGCTAAGGTTTATGCTATAGGGTCTGGAGAAAAAAGGGGTTACGAGGGAAATTAGCCTTACAGTAATGGTTGGAAGCGCCATCATTATGGGCAGTGTACCATAGTGTGTCGCCCATACTCTAAGGTTGGACACATAGCCAAGGACTGCAAGTCCAAGACACTTGCAGTGATTCAAACCACCCCTGGACCGGATTGGAAGAGAAATGTTACTTGTTTTGGATGTGGGAAGAAGGGACACTTTAAGAATGAGTGTCGAGAACCGGGAAGTCATGGAACCCAAAGAAATGGTGGGAACCAAGTGAAGCGTGGGGCAGAAGGACACCAAGGAAACCAAGGCACTGGCAATCAACAGGGTATTGTTGGAGAGGCTCGTGGAAGAGCATATGTGGTGAAGGGAAAAGGAGTCAAGGAGGACACAACTGTGGTTACGAGTACGTTCCTTCTCAATAACCGTTATGCTCATATTTTATTTGATACTGCTGCCGATAAAAGTTTCATGTCCACTACCTTTAGCCCCATACTTGATAAGATCTCTACTGCTCTAGACTTTTTTTATGATATCGAGTTAGCCAATGGTAATATAGAAAGAGTGAATACCATAATCAGAGGTTGTACCCTGAATCTTCTCGATCACCTGTTTAACATCGAACTCATGCCAGTTCCTCTGAGAAGTTGCGACGTCATAATTGGCATGGACTGGCTATCTAAGTATCGAGCCACGATTCATTGTGAAGACAAGATCGTGCGCATGCCTTGCGGAAAAGAAATCCTAACCATATACGGAGACGGTAGTAATCAAGTAAATTCCTCCCGATTAAACATCATCTCCTGCACCAAAGCCCAGAAATACCTGGAAAAAGGAAGTTTCCTTTTCCTGGCCCAAGTAGAGAAGAAGGAGAACGAAAACGAAGAGGGAAACGGTTAATAGATGTACCGGTGGTGCGGGATTTCCCTAAAGTGTTTCCTGAAGACTTGCCTGGATTACCACCAGTTAGACAACTCGAGTTTCAAATCGATTTAGTGCCGGGAGCTGCACCCGTAGCACGGGCATCATATCGATTGGCCCTTTCGGAGTTGGAAGAACTTTCGAAGCAACTGACTGAATTAGTCGAAAAGGGATTCATAAGACTAAGTTCCTCACCCTGGGGAGCTTCGCTCTTGTTCGTTAAGAAAAAGGATGGATCCTTTCGTATGTGCATTGACTACAGAGAATTGAACAAGTTGACGGTGAAAAATAGATACCCTCTTCCAAGGATCGATGATCTCTTCGATCAAATCCAAGGAGCAAGCGTGTTTTCAAAAATCGATCTAAGATCCGGGTATCATCAGCTCCGAGTTCGGGAAGAATACATACCAAAGACCGCTTTCAGAACTCGCTACGGACATTATGAGTTTCATGTTATGCCTTTTGGGCTAACTAATGCTCCAGCTGTATTCATGTACCTCATGAACAGAGTGTGCAAAGCTTACTTGGATAATTTTGTGATAGTATTCATAGACGACATCTTAATCTATTCCAAAAGCAAGGAAGCACACGAGGAACACTTGAAACTTATTCTGAAGCTACTCAAGGAGGAGCAGCTCTATGCAAAGTTCTCCAAGTGTGAATTATGGATTTCAACCTTGCAGTTTCTGGGTCAAGTGATTGATAGTCAGGGTATTCATGTGGATCCCGCCAAGATTGAGTCCATTAGTGACTAGGCCACTCCTACTACCTCGACCGAGATACTTCAATTTTTAGGACTTGTTGGATATTACCGTAGATTCATCGAAGGTTTTTCCAAGATAGCAAAGCCCTTGACCATCTTGACTCAGAAAACGGTGAAGTATACTTGGGGAAAGGACAAAGAAGAAGCATTCCGGCTACTGAAGGAGAAGTTGTGTAGTGCACCAATATTGGCTCTACCAGAGGGAAGCCAAGATTTTGTGGTGTACTGTGATGCCTCACATAAGGGATTAGGAGCTGTTTTGATGCAAAGAGAGAAGGTGATTGCCTATGCATCTCGACAACTCAAGACCCATGAGAGGAACTACACAACCCATGATTTAGAGTTGGGAGTTGTTGTGTTTGCTCTTAGAATTTGGAGGCATTACCTTTATGGCACGAAGTGTACCATTTATACGGATCGCAAGAGTCTTCAACACATTCTGGGCTAGAAGGAGCTGACCATGAGACAGCGACGCTGGTTAGAACTGTTGAGCGATTATGACTGTGAGATACACTATCATCCTAGTAAAGCAATTGTCGTTGCTGATGCTCTTAGCCGATAGGAGAGGGCGAATCCATTCAGGGTCAGAGCATTAGGAATGACCATTAATTCGCCACTACCAGCTCAATTTCTTGCAGCTCAAGTTGAAGCAATCAAGGAAGAAAACCGAGCTTACGAAAATCTCTATGGTATGTTGAAGAGTGAGAATGGACTGGTAACGTTCTGACAGAACCTTATGTTTCAATGAAAGGATTTGGATTCCAAAGTTTGGAGGCATTCAAGAGTTGATTATGCATGAATCGCATAAGTCAAAATATTCTATTCATCCGGGTTTCGATAAAATGTACTACGATCTGAAGAAGTTATACTGGTGGCCAAATATGAAGGCTGAGATTGCTAACTATGTTAGCAAGTGCTTAACGTTTGCCAAGGTTAAGGCCGAACATCAAAGACCCTCTGGTCTACTGGTTCAACTTGAAATCCCCGAGTGGAAATGGGAACGCATAACCATGGATTTCATCACTAAGCTTCCAAAAACCTCTATCGGCTTTGACGCTATATGGGTTATCGTTGATCGTCTTACCAAATCAGCTCATTTCTTACCAATCAAGGAAACCGACAGTATGGACACTCTAGCTCTTTTATATATCAAGGAAATTATCGCACGTCATGGAGTGCCAATTTCTATAATCTCTTATCGTGATAGTCGTTTCACTTCGAATTTCTAGCAGTCACTTCAAAGGGCCCTCGGATCAGATCTGGATATGAGTACTGCGTATCATCCTCAGACCAATGGTCAAAGTGAAAGGACCATTCAAACTCTAGAAGACATGTTGCGTGCATGTATTATCGATTTCGGCAATGGTTGGGCTAGACACCTACCATTGGTGGAATTTTCATACAACAATAGCTATCTTGCTAGTATTAAGGCTGCACCATATGAAGCCCTGTATGGTCGTAAGTGTCGATCACCGATCTGTTGGACAGAATTTGGTGACTCTCAACTCACTGGACTCAAGCTTATTCATGAAACCACCGAGAAGATTGTTCAGATGAAGAGTAGAATGCAAGCTGCTCGTGATCATCAGAAAATCTATGCTGATACACGGAGGAAAGCGCTGGAATTCCAGGTGGGATACAAGGTTTTGCTAATGGTCTCATCATGGAAAGGCGTAATCCGTTTTGGTAAGCGCAAAAAGCTTAATCCTCGTTATATCGGCCCATTCAAAATCATTGTGGAAAACTAGAAAGGGGGGTTGAATAGTTTTTCCAATTTTAACTTAGTTTCAAAAACTTTAGATTCGATATTATGTGAAATCGTATGGATGTAGAGAAAGTATAGATCTAATGATAAAGCAAATAAATAAAGTAAAGCAAGGGATAGAAATGACACAACCGATTTATAGTGGTTCGGCTACAAGGACACCTTCCTTGCCCTACTCCACTCCCCGAGTTACCTACTCGAGAGTTCAAGCACTATGTCAACAAACTCCTTCAACTTGGCGGAGAAGCCTTCACAACGTTGCTTACACCTTTTTCTGGTACAAAGCTAAATACCGAGTCCGTAACACGGTGGACCAAACCAACACGACTATTACACAACAACTATGTGAAATATCAAATACAAGATCTTTGCTACAAAAATCTTGTGGAGGAACAAATCAATCAAAGACCCCTTGCTTGGATGACTTGTAGAATGCTCGTGATCTCGCCTTAGAGAAGGACCTATATGAGAATCACTAAAGAAAGAAAGAAGACAACTCTCTAGATCAAGTGATCTTTTGTTAGAAGAGAATGAGAGTATATGAGAGAATTAGTACGAAGAGAGGTGAGTTAGAATGAAGAAATGGCTCTCTATTTATAGGAAAAACTTGCCACTGTTCCCCGGATCTCATGGATCCCTCCCTTAAGGGATCCGTCTAGTGTAAACCTAGGGATCCGTGGGATGCTCCTCTTTGCCCATGGGTTTTTTGGTTATGGGTCATGGGTCATGGGTTATGGGTTGGTCCATGGGTATTTCTTTAGATACAATGTATCTAATGAGTACAATATATCTAGTCAAGTGGGTATGGGTCAATACCATAGGTTATGGATATGATCCATGGGTTATGATTTTTACCCATCCTAATAAACTATTACAACAAATGATTTATTACAACAATTTGTATTAAGTTACTATATGTAAATTCTTTACAAAAATAACATGTATCCTTATAATTCTACTTATGATAATATTATATTTGTTATCAACAAAACACAAAGAGATCGCAAAATATTAATAACGTTTTTACGGTTTTACTTGTTTATAGACAATAACTCCCCTTTTTGTTGATGACAAAACATAATGTTATGATGAGTAAAACTTAAGAATAGATGTATGTTTTGAAATCCCCTAAGTTTTACTTCTTCTCCCCCTTTTATCGAAACAAAAAGTTAACCCATCGAAGAAATAAAATGTGGAAAAAATAGTCCACGTATCGCTTACGCCCCCTTGACGGTAGCTCCCCCCAGTTTGGGGCGTCAAGTGAAGAAAATTAAAAATCCTACAAAGAAAAGGTTAGTAGTAACATGCATAAGTAATCTTGTGATTGACGAGAATCAAGATTGGGAGCCAAGGTATGTAAACAAGGCCTTGTAATAAAACAATAAAATGTAGTGGTATTTATGCCACATACAAGCATGTAAAAGTAAGAACAATACTTGTTCTTGAAAAATGACTCAAAAGAAAAATACTAAAAATGGAAAATAGTAATAATGATTCCTTCCATGCTTGCATAAGGTTATGGATGGAGGTTTTGATGAGTAATGGTATTGATGCGATCAAGAATGAGGTTGAGAATGAATCGCATTTCTTCCCTAACTTCTATTGTAATATCCCTAGCGGATTGGCAATGTTCACAATGTAAGTGATGTGGGTAATGAGTGCGGAAGTTTTCCATGTTGTTTTGATTTGTGAGTTGCAGAAGATGTGGTGGAAAAATAGGAAAATACGGATCAAAGTCCGGAATGTTTGGAAGTGGTGGTGGAAAAGAACCTAGATGTTCTTGTAGCTCAATGGAAGCTAAGGGTGGTGAGGTTTCAAGGTCTTTGAAAATTGTGTTTGGAGAAGTTGGAGGTGTCAAAAAGGCTATTTCTTTTTGTTTTGGTTGTTGAGATCTTGTTGGAGTCTTAAGGAGTTCCAAAAGAGTGACTTTAGGTGGTGAGTTAATGGATGATGAAGTTGGTGTACTTGTTGGTGATGACGGAGGTGCTATAATGGAAGCATCTTGTGGTGAGTTATTTGTTGGTGATGAGCCATTCGATGATGGTTTTGCTAAGCAACAAGTTCGGATGTTAATCCGTGCGGATATCCTAGATTTTGATTGTGGTATTTTGGAAGGTGGGAGTACAAAAGTTTGGATTTCATGAAGAGGATTGTTTGTACTAGGTGATTCATCTAAGTTGTAAGATCTTTCGGATGACATGGTGTTGTTTGTTTGTGAAGATGAGATGAATATGCAAGTATTTTGGGAGTCCTATATATAGAAAAATAATGCATTGTAATGAATGCTTTACCCAAAATGTGGATTAAAATCTAATGATTAGATATGAATTTAAGGCATGTGATCATGAGAACACAAGCATTAAAGAACATACTCTAAAAAAATGAAAAGATATTGGAGTTTTCATCCAAAGTGAGAAAAATAGAAGATAAAATTAGCTTCTGTCTCACGGATCCCAGGGATCCTTCCCTTGAGGGATCCGTCCAGCATTAAGGCTGAGATCCATGGGATTGGTGATTCAGGCAGCACAAAATTTTCCTTTTGGAAACATTTTTGCCTAGTGTGTGCCTATATGCAAACTATTTGGATTTGCGGTTATCTCGACTCCTAAAAAGAAAAGAAAAGAAAAATAAACTGGAAGTGAAAAATCATACTATTATGTGAGATAACCCGAGTGCTCCTAATTCATTGTTGCTTAAATGAACGTACCCGAAAACACATATTAGTTATGTGTTCTCTTTAGCATTCAAAAGACATAAGATGCAATGAAAACGGGTTTTTACTTTGTATAATAATGAAAAAGCGATTTGTCCTAGATGTGAGAAATTGCTTTTGTGAAATTGATACGGGAAGAGGTATCATTTTTAGAAAACGTTTCAAAAAAAGAGGTTTCTATGTGCGAATAAACATCGTTTTATCCTTTGAAAAGAATATGTATATGTAATTATATGTTTGCAACTTGTACTTATTTTGAAAGAAAATAAGAAAAATTATGAGTTATAAGTAAAAGAAAACTTATTTTGGGTTTTGAAAATTCCCGTATTGCTTGTGAGTTATGCGTGAAATAGAGATCCTAGACTCAGAAAGAAGAAGGCTAGTGTTTACATACCTTGTAGAGTTAAAAAGTAAATTACGATGATTGTTCCATGAGACCAAGACCAAGACGAAGTAGGTTGAATTGTTCCCGCTTCAATGGTTTGGTGAGGACGCCGGCTATGTTGTCTTCAGACGCTACCTTCTCAATAGAGATGTTCCCCTTTTGAACATTGTCTCTTAAGAAGTGATGACGAATCTCTATATGCTTTGTGCGAGAATGTAATACCGGATTCTTGCTTAAATCGATGGCACCTTTGTTGTCACATAGAATGGCTATGTCACTTAGATGAATGTCGTAGTCAACTAACGCTTGTTTCATCCATAGTGCTTGTTGGCATGCTTTGCCGTTGGAGACGTATTCGGCTTCGGTTGTTGATATTGCTAATGCCGTTTCTTTCTTAGAAAACCAAGATGTTAAACAACATCCCATGAAAGTACATACCCCACTTGTACTTTTTCGGTCAACATAATCACCTACATGGTCAGAATCTGCATATACAGTTGTTTCTACTCCCGTGCCCTTAGGATACCATGATCCTAAGTGTGTTGTACCCTTAATGTATCTAAATATTCTTTTTACGGCTTCTAGGTGTGATGTTTTAGGGTCTTCTTGAAACCTAGCACATAGACAAACACTAAACATGATATCCGGCCTACTAGCCGTGAGGTAGAGAAGACTACCAATCATGCCACGATATTTTGTATTATCGACGGATTCTCCGTCTTCATCTTTTGTGAGTTTGGTGTCGGATGACATTGGTGTCCTAATTGGTTTCGACTCTTCTAGACTGAATTTGTTTAACATCTCTTTTATGTATTTAGATTGATTAAAGAAGATACCATCTTCTACTTGTTTGATTTGTAGACCAAAAAAGAAACTAAGTTCTCCCATCATACTCATCTCGAACTCGTCATGCATGATTTTAGAGAAATCATCACACATGTCTTGACAAGTGGATCCGAATATAATATCATCTACATATATTTGAACTATGATTATATGTGACTCTCTTTTCTTAGTAAAAAGTGTGTTGTCAACTAACCCTATGGTATAGTTGTGTTTGATTAAGAATGACTTGAGTCTATCATACCAAGCTTTTGGAGCTTGTTTAAGACCATAAAGGGATTTCTTTAACTTATACACATGTTTAGGTTTTTCAAAATCGATGAAGCCCAGAGGTTGAGCTACATATACTTCTTCATTAATAAAACCATTTAGAAAAGCACTTTTGACATCCATTTGATAAAGCTTTAGATCATTAGTACAAGCATAAGCAAGAAGTATTCTTATAGACTCTAATCTAGCCATGGGGGCATAGGTCTCATCAAAGTCTATTCCTTCTTGTTGGTTATACCCTTGGGGAACGAGTCTAGCCTTGTTTCTAGACACTACTTCATTTGCATCTAACTTGTTTTTATAAACCCATTTGGTTCCTATTATGGTTTGATTACTAGGTGTAGGGACAAGTGTCCAAACATCATTAGAAACAAATTGATTTAACTCTTCTTGCATAGCCATTACCCAACTTTCATCTTTTATGGCTTCTTGTGTATTCTTAGGTTCTATGGTTGAAACAAAACAAAATAGGCTACTTTGGTTTCGAACTTGAGACCTTAAGGTTCTTTCGTTTAACTTTCCTATGACCTTATCTACGGGGTGATCTTTGGACTCTTTAATATTTATGAGTTCATTATTTAAAGATTCTTCTTCTTCATTTATCTTTTTCTTTATTACAATAGCTTCACTTTCTACAATCTCGTCATCGACAAGAGGTGGAGAGGGTTTGGGTGGACTTTCATCAAATTTTACATTTAATGACTCTTCTACCTTCATTGTTTCTTTATTTAGTATGATGTAAGCTTTGCTATTAGGGGAGTAACCTAGAAAGATACCTTCGGTTGATTTAGGATCAAATTTTGTAAGGTAATCTTTAGTGTTAAGAAGAAAATATTTGCTACCAAACACTCTAAAGTGATCTAACGTAGGCTTTTTGCCTCGAAGTAACTCGTATGGAGTTTTACCTAAAATTGGTCTAATTAAGACTCGATTAAGTATGTACGTTGAAGTATCAACGGCATTGCACCAAAACTTTTGAGGTATGGATCGCTCATTTAGCATGGTGCGACTCGTTTCTTGTAGGGTTCTATTCTTTCTTTCAACTACCCCATTCTATTGTGGAGTGCGCAGAGCCGAGAAGTTGTGAGTAATACCATTATTGTCACAAAAGGCTCCAAATTGCACTTCATTATAGAATTCCCTACCATGATCCGTTCTAATAGACACTATAGGACTTCCTAGTTGTCTTTGGATTTTCTTGCTTAATATTTCAAAATAATTAAACGTTTCCATTTTGTTCTTTAAGAATTTTGTCCATGTGTACCTAGAGTAATCATCCACTATGACCAAAGTGTAGTAGTTGCCTCCATAACTTTGGATAGCGGATGGACCAAATAAATCCATGTGTAGTAATTCTAGACACTTAGATGTAGACACCATGTTTTTAGCTTTGTGACTAGAATGAACTTGTTTTCCTACATTACAAGCATCACAAAAGTGATGTTCATATTTTAACTTAGGTAGATCTCTTACTAGATCTTTGGATGATAGCGATTGAAGAAGTCGCATATTGGCATGACCCAATCTTCGATGCCATAAGGTCGAAGTATCATCCATAGAGGTAAGACAAAGTTTGTCTTTAGGTTCATTACCGATTTTAATGACATAGACTCCATGTTTCCTAATTCCTCTTCCTATGGTTATGCCATTTTTTAATATCTTACTATCGGTTTCGGTAAAAAGTACATTGCACTTTTTATCACATATTTGTCCTATACTTAAGAGGTTAAAGTTTAGGTTTTCTACGTGACACACATCGTTAATGGTTAGATATTTGTTAGAAATCGTACCTTTACCGATTGCTATTTCCAAACACCATGTTTCCTCCATTGAAGGATTCATATGTGGAGAATAGATCTTTATTGCTGGTCATGTACCTCGTGCAACCGCTATCCTTGACCCATTGTGTTTCTTTGTTTTCAATAGTTGACACATCAAGTTGCTGAATACCTAAACCTTTTTGGTTGTTTCCGGTTTTAACACTATCTAATATCATATCTAAAGTATTCGTACTCATTCTAGCAATTTTAGAATCTAGTTGATCAACTAGTGTATGAAGTTGAACGCAAAGTTCACATTCACCACTTGCTATTTTACCCTTTTCTAAACGTTTCAATTTTGCTTTTAATTTTATGACTTCCTTATCTAAACGTTGGTTTTGATTTTTCAAAAGCTTGTTTTTGTTAATTAATTTTAAGCTAATATTGCAAAGTTTGTCATATTCATTATGCAATGAGTCATCATCTAGTGATGAGCTACTATAGTATTCGTGACATACCTCGTCATTTACCATGAGACAAATTTCTTCGTCCTCCTCGTCGCTCATTCCCCACGTGCCGCTCACGAATTCCTTTTGATCATCTCGTTTGGGACACTTACTAATAAAGTGTTTTGGGCCTCCACATTTAAAGCAAGCACGATCATCTCTTGGCTTCTCGTCCTCTTTGCTTTTCCGGAATCCTTTCTTGTCATCATACGGATGTTTGACATATCTTCCCTTCCTTCTAAAAAACTTTTTAAAGTCCCTTACCGCCATAGCATACTCCTCGTCGTCACTATCCGAAGAGGAGTTCTCTTCATCGCTTGAGGCCTTTTTGGCTTTAAGGTCAAGAGATCTGTGTTTCTTTTTCACGTTTGAGGCTTCGGAATCTTTAGCAAGGACAAGCTCGTAGACTTTTAAGTTGCCTATGAGTTCATCAAGGGTGAGGATTGTCAAATCTTTTGACTCTTCGATTGCCGTCACCTTGGATCTCCACTTGGATGGAAGTGCCCTTAGATATCTCCTAACATGGTTATGGCTAGAAAAAGATTCATCAAGTGCTTGTAAAGATGTAATAATAGTATTAAAATTTGCAAATGAATGATCTATAGTTTCCTCATCCGATATTGAAAATTGTTCATATTGTTGAACAAATAAATCAATTTTATTATTTTTAACTTGTTGATTACCTTGATGAGTTACAACTAAAGAATTTCAAATTTCTTTAGAGGTTTTAAGCATAGAAATTCTTTCGAATTCCTTTTTGGGTAAAGCATTATATAAAACCATTTTAGCTTCACTATTTTTAGAAAGCTTTTTCTTCATTTCATCGTTTAGTTTATCATGAGGTATGTTAACTAAATTTCCTTTATCATCTTTTGAGGTAGCCTCAAAATCACCTTCAACAATAATGTACCAAAGATCAATATCTTTAGACTTCACATATGTTTCGAATCTATTTTTCCAATATATAAAACCATTAGTTTCAAGTAGTGGTGGTCGTTGCATAGATTGCCCTTCCTTGTAATTTTCAGAACCCATAGTGATCGAAAAGTTTTTCAAATACGGTTTACTTAAAAACTTTTATAAACTTACCGCTCAGATACCAATTGTGGAAAACTAGATGGGGGGTTGAATAGTTTTGCCTATTTTAAGTTAGTTTCAAAAACTTTAGATTCTATATTATGTGAAATCGTATGGATGTAGAGAAAGTATAGATCTAATGATAAAGAAAGTAAATAAAGTAAAGCAAGGGAGAGAAATGACACAACCGATTTATAGTGGTTCGGCTACAAGGACACCTTCCTTGCCCTACTCCACTCCCCGAGTCACCTACTCGAGAGTTCAAGCACTATGTCAACAAACTCCTTCAACTTGGCGGAGAAGCCTTCACAACGTTGCTTACACCTTTTTCCGGTACAAAGCTTAATACCGAGTCCGTAACACGGTGGACCAAACCAACATGAATATTACACAACAACTATGTGAAATATCAAATACAAGATCTTTGCTACAGAAATCTTGTGAAGGAACAAATCAATCAAGGACCCCTTGCTTGGATGACTTGTCGTAATACTCGTGATCTCGCCTTAGAGAAGGACCTATATGAGAATCACTAAAGAAAGAAAGAAGAACAACTCTCTAGATCAAGTGATCTTTTGTTAGAAGAGAATGAGAGTATATGAGAGAATTAGTAAGAAGAGAGGTGAGTTAGAATGAATAAAATGGCTCTCTATTTATAGGCAAAACTTGCCACTGTTCCTCGGATCCCATGGATCCCTCCCTTAAGAGATCCGTCTAGTGTAAACCTAGGGATCCGTGGGACGCTCGTCTTTGCCCATGGGTTTTTTAGTTATGGGTCATGGGTCATGGGTTATGGGTTGGTCTATGGGTATTTCTTTAGATACAATGTATCTAATGAGTAAAATGTATCTAGTCAAGTGGGTATGGGTCAATACCATGGGTTATGGATATGATCCATGGGTAGCGATTTTTACCCATCCTAATAAACTATTACAACAAATGATTTATTACAACAATTTGTATTAAGTTACTATATGTAAATGCTTTACCAAAATAACATGTATCCTTATAATTATACTTATGATAACATTATATTTGTTATCAACAAAACACAAAGAGATCGCAAAATATTAATAAACGTTTTTACAGTTTATTTGTATTAACAATCATTGCTAGGATTGGTTCGGTGGCATACAGACTCAAGTTACCACCAGAACTTAGCAGTGTCCACAACGTTTTTCCTGTGTGCAACTTGAAAAAGTGTCTGGCAGATGAGGCCACTGTTATTCCTCTGGAGGAAATCTAGATCGAAAAACCATTGAATTTCATAGAAGAACCGGTCGAGATCATGGATCGTGAAATCAAACGACTTAGGCAGAGTCATATTCCTATTTTCAGAGTTCGTTGGAACTCTCGTAGAGGCCCTGAATTCACATGGGAGTGTGAAGATGAATTCAAGCGAAAATATCCTCATCTGTTTCCTGTCTCAATGAACAAATCAAAGGGAAACCCGGGACGGGTTTCTTCTTAGGCGGGGTGACTGTGACAACTGGTAAACTTTCGAGAACCCATTTTCATACCACATCATACTTGTGACATTATTTTAATAAACTTGAAACGTTTTAAAACTTGAATCAGTAGAGAAACGAGAAAAACATCTTGGAACGTGTAAAATATAAGCACACAGCGGACCGGCACGAGTTAACTAGCAATTTATATATATATTTGTAATTTTATCGAGAGTAGTCGTGTTTATAGTCATTTTGAATGGAAAAATTATTTTATAGCTAACGGTGCAATTTTCGTGAAATTCTGTAACATATTGGATTTCACAAACACATCATATCATAACATAAGTAGGTGTATGGGTGAGGTTTTAGAGAGAGAAGTGGGAACTTGATGAAACAAAGAAAAATGGTATTGAAGCTCCAACCCTCTACCTTGGGAGGTAGAGGGTATTTATAGTTTCTTACAAGACACGCCTCCTACAGGCTGTGGATCAGGCATATTGTGGGTAAAGACTCGTCCATCCTCCACGGTGTTACATAACTCACTACTTATTAACATAACTTGACTACGACTACGAGCTTTCTAACGAATACATATACTTGAGGTGACTGACACTTTAACTAATGAATTTTATAAATCCTAACAATCTCCCCCTAAGGGAGGTCACCTCAATTTACATTGAATACAAACAGATATTACATATGGATTGTTCTTGGATTCTTGGTTAAGTTCTTTTCTCTGTAGCCCGTAGTCTTTGATTCTTCATGTTTTGCAGGTTTGGTTAATCCAAGTGGAGGTCTTTAACTAATCCACGTGATGATGACTTTTGAGCTAGCTTTGAGATCATCAGCTACCATAAATCTCTGACTCTTCCTTTTTAGTGTTGACATTATGTGATTTTGTAACATTGGACCGACATGCTCACATTGTGGATCATGATATCTTCTCATCAGAGTTGCGGAAGCTTTTGTTGATTCATGATATTTGCAGCAGCGTAGTAGAAGCATGGAGTGAAAATATCAGAGTCGTTGATGCACTTATCATGATTTTTTTAGAAATGAATGTGTTGTGTGAGCATGCGGCTATGGATTGACCTCTCAATTCTGATCAGCTGCAAACGTTGGGTGTACCTGCATACAACAGTTAGCAATAAAGCACACGAAAGTGTCTTTGATCACTTTCGTTGAATTGAGGTACACGGCCCACGGTTCCCCGTTGATCAGTACAAGTACTGCCTGTGATAAGGTAGAATTCCTAAGAATCTCCTTGATAGGGTTTCGCAGCTGCTCTAGCATTTCTCAAACCGGAACGTCTCAAAGAAGACAACACGGAGTGAGTGAACCAGTGAACTGAGATTCACTGATTGATGAAAAGTGATTTGGAAAACAATTGCGTACTGCTTAATATAAAGTGTTTTGCAATACAGCGAAGGTTTTAAGAAAAAACAATTATCAATCATAAACACCTTTTATTTTGAAATATTAATACACAGTCGATGTGCTAGAGAAAAGAATTTTAAGCACAACGACCGGTTTTTCGAAGGTATCCGTCAATCCATTTCCTGGACCAAGGTTGATTCAATATTGAATCGCCCCATCGTTTCTATCCAGTTGTCACAAGTTTGATCTATTGGATAGATCTCACATGTTACCTACCAAGAGCTTGTTTGATGTTGGCTCTAGAAGGATTTCCATCTTCATCGTGAATATTTTACATATCACTCAGATGTTCTGGCAATACCACAAGGATAATGCGTAGGACTCTTAAGATATAATCTTACTTTCCACATTGTGTGAAACAGTGAGTCTTCATTGATTTTGTCCTAGAGAGATTTATTGATGATCTCATGGCTCTAGACTCAATAGTGCACATTTGGTTCCTATGCCGGAGACTAGGGAGAGGGTCTCCTTCTTCAATATCAACAATCTCTAGTAGAAAGTCGATAGATAATGTAGGTTCCCCGTGAGAATGAAACAAGTCCTTTTAAGAGGAACTTGAGTAGCTTAGGAAGTTTAGTGCAGTGCGTCACTGGGTCCATGACGTCTTGTCTTCAATACCGGTGTTACCTTAGTAACCACCAGTAGCATATGTATTGAACCCGGTTTCTGCCCTAAGGTTGAATTAAAGGAGGGCTATTTCTTTTCACCCTTTTCTCATTTCATTTCTTTTTCATTCTTCAACCCCTTCAGTGCTTATCAAGACTTCATAACTAGAACCTTGTTGGGTTTATTCCAGTACTAGCTCGCTTCTCGGTCGACACTCTTCCCATTTCTCATTTTTCTCCTTTTTCATCATACCTAAGGACTCTACACTATCTAGTGGATTGTCCCTGGTAGATCCCTCCTGCCTGGCGGTATCGGGACGAATATCTAACCTTACCATCCTTATATCTCCATGCATAAAATAAATGTTTGGTCGGTCTTTTGGTATTGTTCTTCTGCCATTGAAACCAATTGAAAACCATTTGAATAATCAATCCAGGTACTTGTGATATATGATCAAATCATTTTGTACCTGAATTGTTTTTGATATTTCAGAAAAAGCTCCCCCTCAACATGTGCATCGTATGTTTGAAATTTCTTTGGCACATGGAGGCAAGAGGACTTGAAAATCTCAGATTGATAATGAAGAATTCACTTCTTTGATCAACATTTTCTAAAAATATCGACATCACTTTCCCAATCAAAATTTGTATTTTAAATACTTTGTTAAAGATAATTTTTGGGAAAGGATGTGGTTTTCGAAAAGATGCTCTCCTCAATATGTGCATCGAGATTCGAAAGAGTTTTGCACATATTAGAGAGAACCTGCACTTAGTGACAAATCAATCACGTTTTAATCCTTTTTGGTTTGATATAGATGCTCCCCCTTAACATATGCTTGGAAAAATTTGGCATATGTAGGGAGGAGATCTTGCTAATCAATTACGAAACCATTTATCGAATTATCAGTTTAAATCCAATTAAAATCACAAATTCTCCCCCGATCACAATTTTCAAATCCATTGAGATTTGTGATCTATATTGATTTAAATTAATTTTGAAAACTTTGGAGGAGAATTGTGACTTGCTTTTGAAAAATATTTTAACTGATAAGGATCAGATTTTGAGACTTTAAACTCCAATGTTCAAGCATGCTTAAGTATCTTATGAAAACATAACATTAGCCAAGGTCTTAAACCAATTGTATAAGACATTGCAATTGTTTGACAAATAACCTTTTGATTTAATTGAAATCATTCTCCCCCTCAATCAATGACATAAGTTGTTGATTGAGAGATAGAGATTTTGACAAATGACAAGTCCAGATGATTTTAAAAAATTGAGTCCGAGTTATTTTTCAAAGCTATTTAGTTTTCATTAGATGACAAATATTTTTCAGAAGAATTTATAGAAGGAAAAATATTTGCGAAGGAAACATTTGTCTTTATGGTGACAAACATTTGTTTTTAGAATCAGAGCATGAGATTTGAAAAATAAGATTAAGCATGGTTCGTTTCTTTCTTTTAAAACGGGATACTGCCTTAAATGACAATAAACCACCATTTTTCTCCATCCCTTTTTTTTTTTTTTTTTTTAAGATTATGTACAATCGAACTTCATCTAAAGACCCGTGTCATTCTTAGAGTGACAAATCAAAGACCGTAGATGTTATCGAAGAATAGAAAAAGATGGGAAGAATAATATTTTTGAGCTTTTTCAAAGATTTCCTAATTTTTATGGATTTTTGAAATTTTATAATTTTCTATTTTCTTTTTGTGGGTTTTATAATTTTGTATTTTGCTTTTTTTGAATAAATTTTACAAGAGATGGATGAAGAAAAAAATTTTACTCCTCGTCTTCCTCTTGAAGACGTTTGAGTGTTTCCAGTTGTAGACTCTTTAGACCAAGTTGTGGAAGGATAAACTCAAAACGTTCTCTAGAAAGAGCTTTAGTAAAGATGTCTGCTAACTGATATTCAGTCTTAACAAAATATAGTTCCACCACACCGTTCTCCACTTGCTCCCTGATGAAATGATGTCGAATTTCTATATGCTTTGCTCTTGCATGTTGAACATTGTTGCATGAGAGAGAAATGGCACTCTTGTTATCACAGTATAGAGGGATTTTGTTGAATTCAAAGCCATAGTCAGATAATTGGGATCTCATCCATAGGATTTGAGCACAACAAGATGACATAGCCATGTATTCTGCCTCTGTAGAGGATATAGAGGTACTCATTTATTTCTTTGAAGACCAGCTCACAAGCTTATCACCCAAAAACTGAGAACCTCCTGACGTGCTTCGACGTGTATCTTGACACCCTGCATGGTCAGCATATGCATAGGCTGTTAGTGACATACCGGTGTCCATCGGGTACCAAAGTCCCATGTTGATGGTTCCTTGGAGATACCGAAAGACCCGCTAACCGCCTGGCAAGGCTTAGCCTGGTATCTAGCACACATGCATACAACAACGTAATGTCGTCCATCGGCGTGAAGGTACATCGGGACCCATCATACTACGATATTTAGTTTGTCAACCATGAACCCCGAGTGGTCCTCATCCGCTTAGTACGCTCCACCATGGGAGTGTCAATAGGGTCACAAGAATCAAATCCAGATTTCTTTAAGATTTTATTAGCATATTTAGATTGATTGATAAAAATGCCTTCGGGACTTTGTGAAATTTGTAATCCCAAGAAAAATGACATTTGTCCCATCATTGACATTTGAAATTTGGAGCCCATCTCCTTAGAAAAGCGATCACATTCATTGGGGTGAATGAGGCAAAAAATAATATCATCAACATAGATTTGAACATGAATTAAGTGTTTGCCTCTTTTCGGTGAACAATGTCGATCAACTACTCCTTTGCTGAATCCATTAGATACAAGAAACTTCGATAGTGTGTCATACCATGCCCTTGGAGCTTGCTTCAAACCGTAAAGGGCCTTCAATGGCGATAGACATGTAGGATGCTCTAGATTCACAAAACCTTTAGATTACCGACGCATATACTTCTTTCAGATTTAAGAAAAGCCGTCTTTACATCCATCGATAGACTACCATGTTCTTACTTGCCAAGTAGCCGGAAGATTTCGATTGCCTCGATACGTGCAACTAGAGCAAATGATTCTTCAAAGTCAATACCCTCCTCTTGACGGTATCCTTTTGCAACCAATCGAGCCTCGTTCTTTAGTACATCACCATGCTCATCAAGTTTTACTTTGAAGATCCATTTTAGAGCAATGATCATAGCACAGTCAGGAGCAGGTACTAATTCCCATACATCTAGTCGATCGAACTCATGAATTTCTTCTTGCATGGCATTGAACTAGCTGTCATCAGTCATGACAAGTCGCACCCTGGTCAACTCGCTTTGAAGACAACTCGCTTAATTGAAAAGTTGCATAAAGAGACAACTCGCTTAATAGTCAAGTCGCATAAACCCAACACGCTTCTACAACAACTCGCTTAAGTGACAACTCACTTAAATGACAACTCGCATAAGCTGACAACTCGCTTCCAAGGAAACTTGCTTAAACGACAACTCGCTTAAGATACTACTCGCTTAAATGACAACTCGCATAAGTCGGATCGTTAAACCACAATTTACGTTCATGACCGGGACAACTCAAAAGACCGTAAGAAACTCACAACGAGACTCAACTCACTTAGTGCCAATATTCAAAAACCTCCACTTTTCAATCCAAAAACAACCCAACCACGATGATTCAAGCCTTCCAAATCAAAACCTAAACACTTATAATGATTCTAAACACAAAAGTACAATCAAAATCCAAACTTTAACACTAGAAATGATCCAAATGATGCAAACTACTCTAAACTCATTCAAACCCAAAAACCTTATGAAATCCACTAGAAATCCAAGAACATGAAAGATGAGTAATCAAACCATGGCTCTTGATACCATTTGTAACATATTGGATTTCACAAACACATCATATCATAACATAAGTAGGCGTATGGGTGAAGTTTACAGTGAGAGAAAGTGAGAGAAGTGGGGAACTTGATGAAACAAAAATAGTTGATTTCCAACCCTCTACCTTGGGAGTAGGGTATTTATAGTTTCTACAAGACACGCCTGTGATCGTGCATACAGGGTAAAGACCTCCTCCACGGTGTTGCATAACCCACTACTTATTAACATAACTTGACTACGACTCACGAAGCGAACGAATAACATATACTGAGGCGAACGACACTTTAACTAATGGATTTTATAAATCCTAACAAATTCCGACAACGTTTGAGGGTCGAAACGAGCTCGAGAAGCAATATCGTGAAAGTATAGAGACGTGACGCAACTAGCCCTTGGAATAATTACTTCAAACGCTCTATTTTGGTTTTGTCAATTTCGGTCCCTCCTGGGGTATAAAAACCCCACCACACACACACTAACACATTTTTCACACACCTCTCTCTCTCTCTCACCTCTCCCTACCATTTCCAGCGACCGGAAAACGTCACCGCCGTCTTATCCGGCCACCTGCCACCGGAAAAATACACCGCCTATACCAAAAGATATCGTCGAAGGTGATTTCTTGACCTAGGCACACGCGTGAAACCCTTAACGCGCCCTAGATCTATGTTTTTAGTTTCGGAGTTTTCAGGTTTTCGTCTTGCATGTGTTACCGTGATGTTTTCACGCGTATACCCGTGCTTGGTTGTGTTATTTTCGTGGGTAAACCGTGTTTTACACGGTTGACTTGGCTTAGTCCTTGTGGAACGAGGGTTTTGGCCCTCTTGGTTCATATTTTGGGTCGTGTGATACTCGGTGGTGATGTTTTGGTGTTGGTTGTGGTGAAACCGACATGGTAACCAAGCGTTACCGTGCCTTGTGTGGGCTTCGGGGTAAAGTCGAGAGCCCAAGCATCTTTTGGGATGGATTATTTGTGTAGTATTTATTTAAGGGTTGTTTTGTTGATCGGATGTATCCACCGCCACCACCAAACCTAGTGCGGTAGTGCGGCCATGGTGGTATTATCTGGGTATAACGATGGAGTATTGAGACCGATTGACACCTCGGGTGTTCTTGCATGCTAGCGCAGGTTAATGTTTCCGCAACCAAGGGGTCACTTGTGTATGCATGTTACACACATTTATTGGGACTTTATGAATGGACCTATGGTCACAATAATTGTGGCGCTTTTGATATCCCATTGATTCGGGTTGATTGGTCAAATCTTTGAGATATGTGTTTGAGGCTAAACATTATCAAAACTTTGAAAATGAAAATGGATAACCACAATAATAATTTAAATTTCTAAGCCGTTATGATAATGTCGTGCTGATTTGGAGTGGTGATGATTGAGCACTGTGAATCATCCCAGACCTTATGGTTCGGATTGTTTCAGTAGTCATATATTTATTATTATATGGAAATTTTGGACTATATTATTATTAGATTATGACCTAATTAGATACTCTTAACTTGGGAATCGACTTGGGAATAGATGGGCTCGAGTCATTAGTATTGACTCGGTAGTGGTTGACTCGAATGATATAGGTCAATGTGAGTTAAATATACAACGCTTTGAAAACCACACCAAGCATTAAATAATGCAATTAAATAATAGTTTAATTGTATAAGATAATCAATGTTTCCAAAAGAAATAATAATGTAACACATTTCTCAGTACACCTAAGCCCAAGTTTTCATTTAAGGAATTTAATGAATTTAATTGTAGATTGGTTAACACTAATAAAGCGTCTATTATCATATTTATTTGGACTTATTGGATTGACTAATCCAATAAGAGCTCGACATAAATATGAGAATAGAGGTTATTAATGGCAACCCATCCAGTCCTTACGTACAACCCATCTAGATTTACCTTTGGATTAATAAACCAGGTATTTAAGGGAACGCCAATCTTTTTAAGTTGACGAAAGCCTAATAAGACTTGGACGAATCCTTCGAAAGTACCTTGTTAACGCATGGTTCAATCTATTTAGACCCACCATTTTGTGACTTATAATGACGATATATTCTTTTGTTTTAGTCTTCGTTGAGTTGGCGTGAGTTGGTTGTCAAGTTTGTTAAATCCACGCAAATGTTATTAATCGTAAGGTTATTTGATTCGGCCATTCCACAAGTGACAAAGCCAAGTGTTCCATTTCTATCGCCATGCTTCAACCCACAAGAATATTTAATACTTATTATGCGACTTTATTTTGGCAACTCCCGCGGAGGATACATAATGAGTCGCTGCCTTTTGTTATTTTAGGTTGAGCCGTGGTCCACATGCCAGCGAGATTTCTTGTTGTTGTTGTACTAGTCTCCTCTAGAGTGATTGTTTGTGCATTTCTTGTTATAGTGAGTTTATAGTTCATTTTTATCTTAGTTTTATTAAATTAGGTGAGAGAACGTATACTTTTTGGACCTTCTTAAACTCTTGATTTGCTCATGCATTGACTGGTTTAGTTAGATGTGTGGTAGTTGTTACATGATATTAGGGTAGCATATTTATGCTATAACATGATACCTATTTTGTGAATGGTTATTTATTTCAATCTAGTACGTAGTTTAACCGTACAAACCCGCAGGCCGGCTAGAGTCGCTTGGGATCCCACTTGTGAATTGTTATGTGATTGTATGTTTTGTGCATCTAGCTTAGTTCAAGATAGCAAATAAACTCTTACAAACCACTCATGAATTTGAACTTAAACCTATGAACTCACCAAATTTTATGCGTTTCACCCTTTTAGCATGTTTTTTCGTGTATTTGATATGAAAGCTTTGGTAATTTTTGGGAAGGCGCTAAGGTTGATGGCATGGTTCTCGATCCTTCTGCTAAATCGATGTTATATGGGGACCCTTTTCTTAAACTATCTTATTTTGGGCTTACTTCTGCACTTTTTAAGAAATGTAAAACTTAATTATTACATTGGCTATGTTTTCGAGTCATAAATTTCTATTTATGATGTTCGCTATCCTTGTGTTGTGTACCAATTTCATAGCACCCTAAAGTTAGTAAAGTCTTCCGCAGAGCCGATTTTGGGAGTGTTACAAAATGAGCTATGATAATGCTTTTTTCTAATCTTTGCAAAATTGTATCCCTGTGAAAAATTTGTAACACCAACATACAACTCCTTTTACCGAATAATGTACCAAGAAATTAACAAAATGTATCAAGATACATTTGTATATAAAAATTTTCAACTCACTTCATAAACTATTCGGATCCCATATACAATAGTTCTAGAGTCTAGACAATGTTTGATTTGGTAATATCAGCAGCCCAGTTTGAAAAATTGAATTCGATCAAGCCAAACTTGATAACTCATTTCAGCCCAAGACTCATTTAATCCGATTCAAGTCCAACACAGATTACACCTGGGACCATATCCAAGCCCAATCCAAACCCTAGAATATCCGTATAAAACACTCCCCTTATCACTCCACAACCCTAATGATAAAACATACAACTAACCCTAATCACCTATAACCTGCGCCCCCATCACTCTTTTCACTCAGCCGTTTTCCACATCTAACATACATCATCTAATCATCAAGAAATAAACAACAAATGATACGCCTCAATCTCCTTTTATTCTGTTGTTGACCAAGCATCATACAAACAAAAGATCAAAACCGTTTGACCTTTGCTGTGACCTACGAACCATACACAACAAAAGAATACAACACCTTCTTGTCTTAATTAAACGGCTTCAAGATCTTTTGATAAAGGTATAAGGTAGGTGGTTTCTCCTTTTGTTTTCTTTTGTTGTTGAGTATGTGAATGAACGAAGAACAAGGAATAACATATTTGTTAATTCCTTAATCTTGTTGATGCGGAAAATAAATTGAAGTCTAAACTTCAAGTATAGATCTATGATGATTCATATATGTATAAGAACCTTTGATGTCTAATTTATCATTGAATAATCATGTCTATAATCAGAAATCTATTTGATTTTCAATTTAGTACGAGTCATTGCACGAATCAAAATAAGAAAATAACATTCATTGTTATATTTCTTAACTTTTACCCTTCGTATATGAAATGAAGGTAGACTTCAATATGGATCCATGATGGTTTCTTTCTTTCCTTTTATCCGTTATGACTTGATATACTTTTGTATCACATGGAAAGAAAGTAGACTGAGATCATTTGTCTTTTCCATTTAGTTCGAGTCATGAATTAGGTTGTAGTTGTTGGTTATTGAGGAATTAGATAGATATGGAGTTGATGATTGACTGTTATTGTTGTTGATGTGATAAAGGGATGTTGGATTTGATGATGGGTCCTGACTGCTAATATCGTATATGATAATGCTTTACACATCTGTCAGTCAAAGGAACTTCCTTTTCATCGAAGTGTTTTTCAACACCCTAGGCAAAGGAACCTAATCGCTGTAGTGTAGTATTAGGGTGCTTCACGGTATTGATATCATTCTCTAAAGGGAATAGAATGCTAAAGTGTAAGCCAACACGCTTAAGGTTGGGGTTGGGAAGATTATTTTTATCTTTTTTATATTTTTAGGAAATGGAAAGGTAATGTAATCTCTGGTTTGATTTGGGGTTGGTATTTACCGCTTACTCTACTATTATCTACTCAATTAACTAAGCTAAGGGTAGTCAATGCCTGTTTGTGTGTGCTCGTGATGATGATTAAGAATGCTACTTAGGTTTTATTACTCCCTAGTTATCCCTATTGATGGTTAATTGTCACTTCCTTTTCTCTGACGAGTTGTGTTTCTAAGATCAGTAGGGTATGCTTATCCCTAACCTTTCAAGCTACCAAAGGTTAATGACTACAAAATCTCTAGGATTTATAAACTTAACACTAAGGTATTCTTTGGATGTTTAGCCTACAATAACTCTAGGTGATTATAAACTAAGGTCCAACAAAGATTAATCAAGCATTATTAGCACAACTAATGACCTCGTCGTAATACTAGGTCTAGTACAATTAAGATAAGAGACAACCAACCAATATTCAATAACTAAGTTTTATATTACCTAAGCAAACACACAAGTAAATTAGCCTGACATGCACATGCAAGCATACACACAATCAATTGAAGACATAATTGAATTAATGAAGTAAACACTTATCTTGATGTAAGATAGGGTTTGGAACCCCAAAATACTGCATTACATGCCTAGGTTCTGCTTAAGTTTTTACTCCACAAACTACACACCGAAAACCTAAAAATTCGGATTCTATATAGTGTTACAACCGCGACTCGGCCACTCTTATTGTGACTGGCCGGGTCAGCCGCCATTGTGGGTTTCGCTCTGGCCACGTTAGCATCAAGGACGTGGTCACCTTATGATTGTGACGCCGCCTCCTTCGCCTCGACGCCGCTCGATCAAATCTAGGCCGCCCAGCCTAATGCCCCTACTCTTTTAACTCCCCGGAGCGCATCACTTGTAAATAAGTAACTTGCTACCGAAGTCGTCATTGTGTCCTTGTTCCGACGGCATCACAAGTAGAACCTCGACGTCCTTTCAATCTGCCACTGAGTGTCAATTCTTGACTATACATTTTCTTCAGATATCCTTTTCGTCCAAATAAGTGCCATTCCAAAGAATTTGCCTTTCAAGAGACCCTAAAAATGAAAAGGAACGAAATTAAGTAGTAACGGATACAAAAGTGATCAATTAAGGGCTTAAATGACCCCTCAAAAAGGTACCTTTTAAATCCTTATCAGTATACATCTCGTATCTTTTCATAATACCATGGACTGATGATGGTGATACAACCTGAAGTCGTGGATGAGTTGTTGGTATTATGATATGGTCATGACAGTTTACGAATATGGTATTGGTATTTAGTTTACGAATAAGGTCTTGGTTAGTTGTTTGTTTACAAATAAGCATCTTCTTATTTGTAAAAACGTTTTTGCTCGAAAACCTTTCTTATTCATAAGAGTTGCTCGTAACTTTTTATTGCTCGTGAACCTTGTTCGTAACCCATCTTTTAGTCGTAAACAAGCTTATTCGTAAGATCTTAGTCGTGAAAGACTGCCTTATTCGTATGGGTCAGGGTTTACTTAATTCTTTCCAAGAAATTCGCCGGAATCCCTTATTCATAAGAAAGGTTTTGAATTCCTGACCTTCTCGCCTCCTACGTATTTTCCAACCAAGAGTCCGTTCAGCTTCATGAACCCAGAAAAACTGAATAATAAGCTTCATATTTGACCCACTAACCACAGAATCTGACCACTTTGACCACCAAAATTATCACATGAATGGAACAAAAAAGTCATAAAAAATTTACATAAACTGTTATTAGGAATAAAACCACAAACATATATGAAAACTGAAATTGAAAGGATGATACTTTTTTTAGCAAAAGAAGATACAACATCTTTCTAAAACTGTTATAACCAATAAGAAAGTGGTAAAAAACTTGTTAAAAAACAGTTTAAAAGGTGACGATTTTTGACAATATGATACCACAAAATCAACCATAGTGATAAAACCTTGGCTCCTTATACCACTTGTAGGATCGTTAGTATGGTTGATATGGTGATTCGGGAGGTCGGGGAAGATGGAAGAACACCATCTTCATTGTTAAAGAGAGAAAGTAAAAAGAGAAGAGAAATACTATGTGTTTATTGATAATGAAAGGTAAAATACACAAAGAGTCTCACCCATCCATGGAAGTATGGAGGGGTATTTATAGCCTAGCACAACATAACTATTACAATATTACCTAACTAGTCCATGTGTTTCGGCTAAATAAGATAGATAATGTAATCCCGTAAATTTCGTTCTATTTACGTTTTAGGAGCAATCCCAACAGTAGTATGATTGGATCCTTGATGTATCTTACTGCCAGTAGACCTGATATTATGTTCGTTGTATGCATGTGTGCTCGCTACTAAAGGATTACTAAAAGCACCTTAAAGCGCAAGTTAAACGTCTTTTCTCCAAGTAACCATTAACATGGGTCTTGGTGGTATCCCAAGGACACCGCCATGTCACTAATAGCCTAATGCGCATGCTTCTAATTCATGTAGGGTGTCAAGATACTACCCGGCACGCCAAGAGGTGCTCAATTTTTTGGGTGATAAATTAGTGAGTTTCTCGTCAAAGTTGAAGCAAATGAGTACTTATATATATTTCTACGTAGGTTTAATACATTGCCATGTCATCATGTTGTGCTCAAATCTTATGGATGAGATCCCAACTATCTTACTATGGCTTTGTATTCATCAAAATTCCTCTCAGACAGACAAAAAGTTTCATCACCTTCACGCAACAATGTCCAACACCGAGATCAAAGCACATTGACATTCACATCACTTCATCGAACAACAAGTAGAGAAAGGTGTGGTTGAACTCTACTTTGTAAGGACCGAGTATCGCTTTGGCTATTAATTTCACCAAAAGATCTTCCAAGAGATGGTTTCGCCATATCCTCCCTGCCTCTAAGATGAAGAGTCAAGTAAATGGAGACACTCAAACGTCTTCAGGAAGAGAATGAGGATTAAAGGAGTTTCTTCACCAATTATTTGTATATATTTTTCAAAAGCAAAATACAAAAATATAAAACCAACAAAAACCTATAAAAATTTGAAAAATCAAAAAATTCCAAAAATATTGTTTTCTCAAGGCATGTCTTCTCATATAGATAATGTCTACAATCCTAGAAATGTCATTCAATAATGACACGGGGTTTTAGATGAAGTTTGAGCAGAAGTTCAAATGTTTTTCAAAAAAAACATTCTAAACAATCTGCTTACGCTATTTCGCATCAGAACTCGCCAAGATAAAACATGGCTTGCGCTATTTCGCATAAATAACCAGCTTTTCAAGAAAGGAAAGTGTTACAAGAAAAATCATTTTTATAAATATCGAAAGCACTTATCCTAAAAATATGAGTAAGCTCGCCAAAATGACGGTTTGTTTCCTATACAATTTTTTTTCTTTCAAGATTCTTCAGAAAAAAATATTTTTTTTAATTGTGGAAAATGAGTTGTTTGAAAATCAGTCAGACATGAAGTTTTCATAAAATTTATCACTCAATCAATGACCCATTTTATGAAAAGTTTAAGAGAGCTGAATTCATTGATTGAATTGAAAGGAAATGTGTCACCAATCTCCACTGTGGGTCATTGATCGAGGGGAGAGTGTTTCTTATGCCATCTAATCCGCTTATTTAATCATCCTATATTTAATAGAAAAAGGTGTTTGTCAACTTTGAATAGCTAGGATGTGATTGTTAGGATTAGATGATTCGAGTTTCATATTCACATATAATCCCTATGCCTTTGTATGTTCTGATTGAATGATTTTCGATTTTGGATTGACTTTTATTAGTTGATTGCTGTTTGGGTGTTGTTGACTAACGTATGCAGATAACATGGTTTATAAGAATTTTCCCGTTCCTACTCCCACAAAATTGGATGGTCAGATTTTTCCATTTTATGATTGGGTGACGATAGGAAAGGGGAACTATATTTTGGGTCGACAAAAGAAGAAAAGGAACTTAATACTTCAAATCTTTGTGAATAGTCTGCATGATTGATAACATCAAATAGTCCTGAATATTAAGTGTCAATTTCCCCCGATAAATCTCGTATTTTATATCATTTATACGGATTTATGCTTGTTTTCCTTTATATTTCACTTTCAGGTAAATTACGAGCATTGGTTTAATGAGACGCTGGGATTTGGGAGAGAGATTTTCTAAGAGATTAATGATAGTATGCCTAATGAGAAGAACCTACAACAGAATCACACACCACGCCAGTAGCCTGGGCAAAGGTGACCTCGCAACCACTCAAGAATCAATTACTACAAGAATCCCAACTAAGGATTATGCCAGAACCAATTAGGTCATCAAAGGATGTTCCACACCATCAAATACGCTAGGTCCTTCCAATGACACAATGTAATCAATACAAAAGTAACCTCAGATCGAAGATACGCATCCTATCCCCATGTTACGTACCAGAATAAGCTACCGGAGAGCATTATTATGGAATTATTAAGGTTACTGGCCGTAACTCTCAACTCAAGTTACTGCAATCCAGATCGTGTTTATAAATATACAAGCCCCACTCTCTGCATTACACACCATTCACTCCACACCGCAGAGAACGTGAAGAGGGTCCAAAGGCGCATCTTGAAGAGCATACAAAGCCATCTCCAAGTGGAGAAATCACTCCCCAACTATAAGCATTAGCTTAATATTTAACCCTTTACTTTCGATTCATGTATTTCATTATGTGAAACATTGAATCTTTGGTTTCGTTTAATATGATCGGCTAAGCACCTTTGGTGCTAGCCTAGTTATGATTCCTTAATTGTTGTATTTACATTTACATGCTTCCTTATAATTATTTCTAGTGTATGCATGCATAGTTCGTTGGTAGCTACCCTAGCTTTGTTAGTTTTGAATGGCGGTAGTGTCTAGTTAAGTAGGAGAATTGGACCAACTAACCCTAAGTAGGTAGAGATTGAGTGGGAAGGGTAAGAATTTACCAATCGAAGAACCTTCCTCGCCAGTAATCCCACTCAAATGATCACCGCCGCTTTATGAACTTAAGAAGTTGGGGTGGATGAGTTGTCTAAGATGCTAGCTCGGCACTCAATTTTGAGTGTTTGCATGTAGAGGTACTTAATGACTTGGCTTAGGGACTAAAACAACGGACTTTTAAGGGTAGTAGCTTGATTCTTGCCGTGCAGGTTAGGAAAAACTGACCAAATGATGTCCTAGCGACTTAAACCCCCACTTGAATCAATTGGAAGTAGTTACACGTGAACAAAACATGATAGGATGAGTAACTAGGTTAGCACACTTTACACGTTTTATTTCTTTTCACATTTTATTGATCACAACCACTATTTACTTTTCACATTTTATTTCTTGTTTTATTAGTTAATAATCATTTCAAATCTTAAAACAATTAAAACCAGTGACACCTAGACTTAATATAGATCCGCTCACGTAGATCTTAGGACGACCTCGGTTTTACCGATTACTACACTACACAAGACCGGGTACACTTCCTGTAACACCCCAACCCGACAAGGGTAAAGATATCACAAATACGATTTCAAATCAGAACCTTAAATACTATACAAAAACGGAAACCTTTACAAAACTTACAAAAGGAAACATAAACGTCTTAATAATCAAAATAAATCTAAGATCCCTATTTCAAATCTTGCTCTCAATCTCTACTCTCAACCCAGATCAGCTATCCCATAAGCTCATCTTGAATGCTTAATACCTGCCGCAGGAAAAGAAAATGCGGCGGAGCTTACAAAGCCCAGTGAACAGATATAACGAAATGGAAACTAAACAAAACAAATTTACAAAATAAAAAAGAAAACGAATAACGAAGTCACAACGGAATAAGATCAATGAATCATTGAGGATTCTGCGGAAGCGCAATCATACAAAAATCCGGAAGAACAAATAACGATCAAGAACAAACACATAGCATATTGATGGCACATACTCCAAACACATCAAAATAATCAGACATTCAATACATCCATATAGTAGAGTTCATATAAGCCAAACGGAATATCTAAAGGCTAACGGGAACACTTTCTAGAAGATAATCATGGCATTCATAGAAATTAAATAAATCCATATTTAACACACTTAATTCAATATTGTAGCAAATGAAATAGCGGTCAAATCATGGTAGTCTCACACAAGATAGAAAACACAGTAGACAGACTATAACTAAATAGACAAAGACATAACATAGCCATTATTAATTATCAACGTATATCATAAGCTAAACCAGCTTCTCGATCAAATCCTAACCTTAGCAAAGTTTTAACATGGCAGGTCACATATGCAGCGCAGATAACTAATCGATAGGCAAGGTTTATAAAATTAACTGAACCATCACACATACTAAACTTCCAAAACACTCAATTGTACACTAGCACATTCATCTCGCAGATCAACGCATTCATGTAACGATAAACTAACATAATATCGATATAACGAATCATGTTTAAACATATTAATCCTATCCTAGCATGGCAAACTAGTAATCACTTGAACATATACGTCATGAGCACATTCACTAACATGTCATATCAGAATACATAATATAACACTCGAAAATACCGAACCATAACAGAATACTTAACACAAACATAACGGATAAGGATTTAGTTAACTACCACGAGCCCAGAACATATCATATCGTAAACATCATACTTATACGTAAATAATCTCGAAATAATTTGGAGTAGCTAGCTCCCATAATTTTATGAAGACGCCAGACACACGACATCATTCACCGACATTAAATCATATCGGATAACGATCGTGATCTAGGATGCATCCATAACGCCCCCAACACGGTATTTATAGTGGTCATATAACATAACTTGAGCTCATAACATATAACAGATAAGGGACGTGGCAGAACATCACTCTACTGCCCTAGAGTCATGTCAGAGGTGCATCACTGACACGAACATGGAACCCCTATGACTAGTGAAATATTTGGCTCGGGTGTCAAACTAACTTAGGTCAAACAGATCTTCAGATATAACACATGTCATAATCAAACACAAGGTCACAGATAACATATCAGATAGTTCATATCATAATCACAAATCATACATTCATAATTAGAAGTTCATAATTAAACTTAGTAAGGTTTAACAAGTATGCATATCAGAGTCTTCATAACACAAGTTCAAATCAGATATTGCATGATTTAATAATACAGAAGTTCAGATAAGCAATAGATCAAACAATCAGAAAAGGGTTCATAGCAATGGCATCGGGAACCCTAATAATTGAAATAGAAGAGCTAACGAAAAGAAACGTCATAAGGAACCTTTATTGAAAAGGTCAGAATATATGTACCTTAAAGCAAATGAGAGAAAAGCAAACGAATGAGTGAATCACGAAGATGTAACGTCGCGTCTCCTTCAAAGAATCTACACGGATTATGATTTATTTAATACTTATTAGCATCATTAAATTATAACGGATTTATCAAGGCGCTCACAATCTTAAAGTCGTAAGTATAATCTTATTCTTAGTACTCGACGGAATTCCAACATTTTAGAATCTTAACCATTAATTATCCAAACTTATGGGTTGTAATTGATAAATGGTAAACTTAAGGGTTTAATATGACAAATATCTTAATTGAGGACTTATATGATCATCATTCAAAGTATAGGGTTTATAAGTGTCAAGAACAGATTTTAAGACTTTCTTTTCACAAAGTTTACACCTACTTCTATATCTTACGCGGATTGACCAAGACTCTCATGTAACATTGTTCGAAATACAAACCTAATGAGACCATGCATATACTCTAATTTAATCCATGACACTTGACTTCTTGCATAAAATCATAACTCACGCATGTTTACAACATACTTAATACTAGCTCGTTATACGCTTAATCATTCGTTATTAATTGCCTCCAAACTTACCATTTTCACATGAAATAACAGATCAACAACACGCTTAAAACCCTAATCGACTCATAATCATGACCTATGGTTTCTCTCAAACTTCTAGCACCATATTAAATACACATTAAATTGACAGGTTACGGATTTTAAATGACCAATTTCATGCATGCCTTTACACAATTAACCACACATGTCGACTCATTATCCCAATCATGCATACATTTGAAAAAAACAAATTATACTAAAAGATTAGTGTGATGCATGCATATTGTCACCATTAATACCTTTTCCCAAGACTCACGTTAGGAAACCATGCATGCACTTGACCTATAGCTTTTACGAGACTAACACATCTTCATGATTCATGTTTATTTACGTTTTACACAACAACTCAATCTTGACCTAACAACTCATGCGTTAACCTTAACGTAGGAAACATCAAAGTGTACTTTTAACGCGATAACATGCACGTTACTTTACTATGGTTAATACATATGATCGACACGCCTCCAACTAGGTTTCGAAAAAATATGAAATACGAACATATAAACACTATCTACAAGCTCACATGTTTCACAAATCACACGCACGACTCATGGTAATATTCATATGGTTCGGTTATATTTTATATACGGGCTCATGTTGCACTCGTACGACTTAACTTAGTCATGTGTGTTTTACGTTTTGCATGTTTCACAATTCCTTAATGCATGGCCATGATTCCATTCGCATGGTTACTTTTTTGATCCGTGACGGTTTGTTATCCTACTCACGGTGTTTCATGTTTTAAACGTTGCATGTAAATATAAGTGAGACGAATGAGAATGGTTATACCTTAGCTTGCTTGAGAGAAACGCATTTAACGCCGAACACAAGGGTTACCAAATGACGATCGAAAAGAGAAAAGAAAAACCGAACTTGTATGTGTGCCGAGACTTTGCATAAACTAGGGTTCCAATTCTATGTATTGTGTTTGTATTTATAGTGTATATGTATACCCGATCGGTTCTAGGGCTTGGGATGGCTTGGTTCTCGGCTCAAAGCCCAACCGACTCACAAACAATCTCGGCCCAACATGAAGGTTGGCTACCGATCGGATCACAAACAAAAGAAAGATTTAGGCCCAAGCTCATGTCGTTATTCAAGCTTTCAATTTCGAACCGCCATGACTTATGTGTACTTGGCCAAAGAAATATCAAACAAGCCCGACTCGGTCTCATGGTAATCGGTTCACAAAATAAGGAGAGGCCCAACATAGTTTATATGCGTATCTTTGATTTTCGTCGTAAAATGTCGATTACTTAAATATACATTGTTAGGTTTTAAATATTCATAAGTTAGGTTATTAAACATATATATAAATTAGATTTTAATTTCGTTTAATGGGCGTTAACATATTTTACGTATTTTATAACCTTGACTATTTTAAGGGTAAAATAGTCTTTGATATGTTTATATTTTTAGGGTTTTACACTTCCCGTGAGTGCATAAGGTGGACCATAGGTAAACGAGACATTATAAATATCAAAACCTAGTTAGAAAACCTATATCAAGTTTTTGGCGCCGTTGACAGGGAGTTATATTAGGATTTTTGTTAAGTCTTTTATTTTTGTTTTATTTTGAATTCTTGTTTTCTCACGATTTCTTTTAAGTTTCAGATACTATGGAGGTTGTGAACATTGATGACCTCACTCTTGAAGAATATGTGGCATTGACTAGGGATGAACATGGGTTGGGGCTCGTTAGGTCACTAGATTTACAACACAAGCTTAATAGAAAGATAGAGAGGCGATTGAACAATATCCAAACAAACACACGCGTATAAATGTAGCCGGTTATGCGTAAGGAGTGAATGAAAGGAATAAATTGAACAACCAACCTTCAAAGGAAGGTTTACAAGAGTATTTATAGGAGGGAAGCTAGGGCAACACTCCTAGTTCCCATCCTTTCCTTATTGGACATGGGCCTAAGCTCATGGGCCTTCTACATAAGCTTAAGGCTAATAACAAACATAAAGGCCATAATTAAGCTACATATTACATATTAATTACTAACACTTGATTATGGTTTAGGAGTGATTCCAACAATCTCCCCCTTAAGTGTTGGTGATGAAAAACGGTGAAGGCGTCGATGTAATAGTAGCTTTGACGTCTTCTGACATTCTTCTTTCTTGTGAGAAGAATTGCCTTGATTCGAACCATCTCCCCAGTGTAGCGAGATAGTTTTCTTTGAAAAGTTATGCTTTGACGCCATCTTTAACTTTGTTCTTTGATCATTGTTCTTTGTGATGAAAGTGATAGTATGTTGTTATCTGCATCAATTCTCGCCAGGTCCGCTTCGCTGCTCAGTGTCTCCACGCCTTTCTCCAACATGCTCACACACTCTTTAACGTTGGATTACGGCATCGATGAAGTTCTTTAAGTCTTTAACTTTGTAGATTCTTTGATTTGACGAAGAATCATTCTGAATTTTGTGTTGCTTTAAGATAGAACATCTTTGATGATGTTGTTGGTGTGAACAAGTGGAGAATCGCACGATCATTCCGCTCCAGAGCTTCCATAAGAAGTAAACATTAAAACGGTTAGTAATAAGCGGATTCCGTCACTTACAAGTTTGAACTTCGAGAGTGTTGACAAAGATAGTGTGAAAACACAACTCTAATTCTTTCAAAGGCCGCTCCTCAATCGGAGTCCCACAAGTGAGATAACACGATAAAAATCGGTACACCTACGATTCGTGATGAGTCACGAGGTACACCAAGCATCACCTCACGATCGAGACCGCTTGAGACCACTAAGCGCAATCCACGGGAGTTGCCGGTTACCCGTCAGCCGTGGTCGTTTGATGTTGACCCTGGCAAGAGTTTCCATTCAATCATTGAGGATCACTAATGTGAACCTCTCATAAATTTTCTTGACAGATTGCTAAGATCTGTGAAGGACTCGATAATGTACCACTGAAATTCTTATTGTTGAACGTCAAGTGATGAAATGTCAAGTGTACCTAAGAGATCTTTTGATGAATCTCGTGGCTCTAGACTCAATAGTGCATTTTGGTTTTCCTGAGCGGAGACTAGGGAGAGGGTCTCCTTCTTCAATACCAGCAATCTCTAAGAGAAAGCCGATAGTTTACGTAGGGTTCCCTGTGAGAATGAAACAAGCTTCTGCTAAGAGAAACTTGAGTGGATAAGAAGGTTTAGTGCATTCACATCGGGTCCATGACAACTTTTAATCTTCAATACCGGTGTCATCTAGTGACAACCAGTATCATATGAATTGAACCCTGTCTCCGCCCTAAGTTGAATAATCTGGAGGGCTATTTCTTTTCACCCTTTTCTTTGCATTTCTTTTAATTCTTCAACTCCTTCTTTCTCCGATTCTCAATTCTCCTTTTTATAATCATACCTAAGGACTTCTAAATTCTAACTATTTGTGGTGTCCTTGGGTAGATCCCTCTGGCTCTAGCGGATCATAGGACGGTTATTCCTAACCTTAGTCACCTTATAACTCCATGACTAACCTATGTTGCCATAAAACCATTTTGAATAAAATCTCTCAAAGGGTTTGTAAATGAAAAAAAACATGTTTGAACCATCTTGAGAGTTTTATCTTTTAGCATAAATACTCCCCCTCCACATGTGCTTTAGAGTTTTGACGGAAAACTGCACAGGAGGAAAGAGCGCGACTTTTGAATTGATCGACTCAAGATAGACATTCCCCTGGAGACACGGTTACGTGGAATAGTTAAAGAGTTGCATTATCAGCTTTTAGGTGACAACTAACTCTAATAACTATCTTGAAGGTGTGGACAACCCCGAAAGGTTGTCAAACCCGCCAAGGTTCATGTCTACCAAGAGTTTCTCGAATGGTACATTCTACTAGGACAAGTCCTTTGCGAGACACGCTACATCACTAGCTTAACTAGCTTGAAATTATTACCCGTCCCTGACAAGTCTTTTCGAAGTTAACTACAGTTAAGATCTCGTCAATTCATGGGTTAAGTCTATAGCACAAAGATTCATTAGCATTTACACAACATATTTCTTATCACGTATTTTTTCCCCTCAAAATGGCATATAAAATGTTATTTTTGAAAAGTTGAGAATAAATATGACCATTTCGAGTGTTGCGGGAAGAATGACCACTGTGAACAACATGTGAACAAAGTTTTAAGTCAAGTACACCCCCTCAACAAGTGATATAAACGGTTGAGGTTTTGAAAATCATAAGGGAAATTACTTGTTCTTTTGAGCAAAACCTTGAAAAGTGAAAGGTTTGATAGGTTTTACTCAAAAGTAAGAAGCTTTCGCTCCTTTTATAAGGATTGTGGCACTGAAGCGCACCACAGGGTCCTTTATTTACAAGTACAGTTGTACATCTGTAATGTGTGCACAAGCCATAGACATAATAGATCATACATCCAAATATATAATGAAAGAAGCAGTTCGGGGTACCGTGTAGTCCACGATGTCGCCGGAGTGTAAATCGGGCGCTGAAAGCCGATGATGTTTCTCCTGGGTCGATCACCAACATAGCTTTCCAATCTTCTGAATCGATCCCTTCTATACAACCGTTCATCAATCATTGTGATGATCCTCTTCACATCCCTTCGATCCTGAGAATTCCATCGCTTAGGAGACCCAATCTTCTGATGTATATCCTTCAACCGATAAGCCAATCTGTCCCTAACCAACTTCAAAGTGTGATCTCCAAATTTGTGAAGATCTTTGCACGCCATCAAGCAATTTCTTTGAAGTTCACTGCGGTAAACGACGCCGAATGGTTTGCTGATGAGTGTAAATTGTGAAAGCTGGTTGATGTCGGGAAGATCAAGCTGCGTAGAGTGAAGTTGACATGGTCCGATAAGATTCTACTGCAGCTAGAGATCTTCTACACGCTCTTTGATGACTATGCGTCTGATGAAGATGAGCACCTGACTTTATGAATTCACGCTGTACTTAAGTGTAGAATTGTCTCATATGACCTGCACTTTGGCAAGGTACATATCTTCGATGTCGTTGATAGACAAATTCTCAAAGTCAGAGAATGCATAATCCCTTTCGTCTTGTCTTTTGACCACAATATTCTTAAGATAAGTGTAGTCCCATTTGGACGAAAGATCAACGTGTTTGATGGCAACGATGTTTTTAGTACTAACACCTGCATGTTGAGACTTCTCGACCCGCAGCTTCTGTAGTAGATTCTTCGCCTTCCGCCAATGATAAATCCTACATTGCATCTCTCGTATGCTTCCACTTTGTTGGAGAACAAGTGATTAGCTCTTTCCTCGATAGCTATGCGCTTTGAGTATTACCGGCTGCGAATGGAAGTGTCAAGGATGTAGCGTATTTCCTTGAGCCATCGCCACCATGTAGAAGAAATTCCAGGTCTTTGTTGAAGAAGTGTCGGAATGGAATTCTAGGCTCATTTGGTTGGCCAATTGTTGGTAGTGGTCTAGACCAGTCGGTGTAATAAGGAGGGTTGTCCCGCTTCGTAAAGTCGATGTTTGCTTCTGGGTTGAGCCAATCCATGTTATTAGACATAGCTCGAGCAATGTTATCAAGGTGATATTCGACCTCGATGGCACTTTCTGAGCTATCTTTTAACAGTTGAAATGCTTCATTCTTGATTCGGTTCAACTCGGATTTCGTCATCTTCTTTACTTTGAACTTTTCTTGCAGAATTTTAGCATGCTCCAAAGTAGTACCGTCTACCAGATCTTGACCTTCAGCCGGGTAGGGAGTGGAATTGACAAGTGTAGAAAACCAATCAAATTCCTCTGTGTTATCTTCATCTAGCCAGGATAGGACGTCAGCCTTGGGCGCCTTCTTCTTTTTCTTAGGCCTAGATGAGGATTCTGGTTTATGTACTTTGTCGGGTGAGGCGGTTGTTGTTGGGGGTCATGGTATTCTTTTCATCGCCACCACCCGTATACTCAAAGTGGTCACCGGTTTTTGAGTCCGGGGTGGTGTCTCTAATCCCGAGGTTTATCAGCAGAAGAGAGGAGGAGATCTTTGTTGAGCAGAGTCCTTTGTGGTGGAGGCGGCATTGAGTATTGAATCAAGATGATTCACCGACTCTTTGTGCGTTTAGGCTCTTATCCTTATCTTGATCTTTGTTCGTCGTCTCTTGAACGTTTGGGCCTTCAGCTTCTTCTCAAATGCGGACCTGAGTTGGTATTCCAGTAGAGCTTCAAACAGTTTAGTTTCGTGTGAGGCAAACGTTGCAGAGCGTTTCGACATTTGCGCTACTAGCCGGTTCACCAATTCATCATCTGAGAAAATTGTGGGTTCAACTGGTTTGATGTTCACAGTCATTGGTGTTGATTTCATGGTTTGCTTGGCTAGATGCATGAGATTTGGATACAGTTGTCTGGTATACATCTCCTTCGTTAGTTTTGGAATGACCTCCATTAAGAACTTGTGAGTGTATCCTTTTATCATCTCGTCCATGTTCCCTTGAAGATCATCCTTCATAAGCTTCTGGACATACTCCCTTTCAACTTTCATCTTGTCATTCTCATCATGAAGATCCGTTATCTATCGGGAAATTCAACTTTCTGTAGAGAATATCTTTCTTTCCGACTCGTTTGACAGCTTTAACGATTCGATTCTTAGATTGAGAGATCCAAGATGGAGTTAGCTTCTTTACTGATCGATCCGATGATGATTTGGTTGATTTCTTTGATGGTGGTGGTGAAGAGTGAGAAGAAGAATCTGATGATGAGATGTGAGGAGACTCCGGGTCCTTTGGTGGTTCGAAGTTTCTTCCTTTGATCGCAGCAGACTATCTAGAAGAAACGTATCATACTCAACATCTTCTTCATTGCCAGACTTAGCTTGTTGATCAGCTTTGGCTTTTGCTTCTTCATCGCTTTTACCTTCTAACTTCTCGATTCTCGTTCTTCAAAATCATACTCAAGAGTATCTTCAACACGTGTCTGTTGTTGTACCAAAGTGGTGGCACCAGATCCCTTATCAGGTTGATTAACCGCATCAGGACCTGGTGAAGGTTGAGTTGCACCACTTGACCCTCCGGGGCCACCCATTTGTTCTTTTGCAAATTCTTTTGCCACATGTTGGAGTCTAAGGAATTTGAACTTCTTCCTGTATGAAGTATCCAGTTGCTCTTCTTCTTCATCTGAGCTTTCTTCATAAGGCGCAAGTACAGGAGTCTTCCCTTTTCCTTTTGTCACCGGTGGACTTGGAGGTTTAGTCACTGCTGAAGGATGTGTTTTGCAGATTCAGAGTAGAAAGTCTCTTCATCGGATTCAAGAGCCTCCGAGTCCTCCGCCCATTAGATTTCTCTCGCTGTTCAGGCTTAGATAGGGAATAGGAACAGCCTTCCTTGGCGGAACTGCCCCTTCGTGGAGGATTCCTCCGGAAACATCCTCTCGACTTCTAAGCTTGCTTGCGCAACTTCCAGCACTTCCTCTTCTCGGTTCTCCTAGTAGGTGTTCCGAAGGCTTTTCATCGAGATGACCAACTTTGCCTTCGTATCGCTACTTGATACCTTTTGTATGTTTCAAGCTTTTTGATTTCATTTGTCGAAGGTGATCAGCAAAGCACGACACCGCTTCTTTGTTGACGATTCCTTGATTCTGACTGATAGTATAGGCTCACCAACATATCGGATTATCTGGGTCATTGAGCCTCTGTGGAATATCGGGATGAAGTCCAAGTGCTCTCTGGATCAGCAATTTCGTGTATCTGACATAGGGAATCTTTGAGCCAAGTTTCTTGTGAAATGACATCTTGTCTTCCCATAGCAGTGCTTCAATTTCGATGTCCTTTTTGTTGATTAATGACCATAAGATTTGTAGTTCCATGAGCTTGGGATGCTCATAACCACTATCACGACCAGAGACCGATTTGGTAATGATGATGTAGAGGGTTCTCCACGGTTGAGGAATGTTCTTAAGCTCCACATGAGAGTGTTTAGTGATTATTCCTGAAGCTTCATCATAGCCAATATCAATCAGGAATTTCAGAACTGTCTCTTCAGTAGGTGTGGCATAGAAGTCGGTTGGCTCGATTTCAAGAATTAGAATAACAGCCCGTAGATCTGCTTGTGTGATGGTGATTTGTTTGTGATTGAGCGTCACAGTCACCGCGACTTTGACCTTTGATCCTTTGCATTGAATTCCAGAATTGTTGTATGTAGATTTCAATCGTAGAGCAGAGTGTGAGAGCATGTTCTCGTACGGATGATTCCTAAGAATATCCACAGCAATCAAGCAAGAAGATTCGGAGCATGTGAGGGTTTCAAAGTCAACTCTGAGATTGTTCCTTACAATCTTTCTTGGATAGCCATTAGGGAAGATATCAGCAATTGTGAGAACTTCTGGTGCATCCACATTCATTTGATCAGCCATGTCGTGATCTGAAATAACATTAGCCAAAAGAACCAACATATCGAAAGACATAATGTTAGTCAACAGAAGGTTTTTATTGTCTAATTATTGAACATGTAATGTCAATGGTTGTTACGATTCCAAAGTCACGTGTATATCTAATAGTCCAATGACATCGTGAATAGTTTCGTGAGTTAGTTAACTTTAAATTTTAAAGTTTATGTTATCACTTATAGTTCACAACATATCAAACGTTAAAGTTTATTAGTGACATTATTGGATTCGTGACGTTATGATTCATTTATTTACAAGTTTGCACGCGTAACAATTCAAAACGAAGGTTTGATCAAGGCTTATGCGTAGGAATAGTAGCTTATGCGTAAACAAGATAAGTATACGTGTAGATGTAAGCTTACGCGTAGGATCCTGACTTACGCGATAAGAAATATTACGCCGTAGGAACAGGAGAACCTTATGCGTAAACTTAAGCGTAGGCGTATATAAACCTTACGCGTAAGGATTACTCGTAAGAGTAGACCTTATGCATAGAGTCATCTGTTTACGCATATCCTTCACGTGATACGCGTAGTCCCATGTAGAAACTTACTGCGTAATGTTACGCGCGTAAAATTTCTCTTACGCGATAACTTTTACGCGTAAGGTGATCCTTATGCGTAGAGTAACAACAACCTTGATTCTGAATGTTATGAGTAGCAAACCTGAAAAATCATCATCATAGCATCAATTTTAACTTATACATTCAATCTTAAAACAGATCAAGGCATGAAAGCATGTTAAGCAGTTACGTGTAGAAAGTCATACGCGTAAGTCAAAACCCTAAGGTTCATAAATTACGCATATGATTTCTAACCATAGGAATAGCACCAAAGTTTTTCTTGTAGGTCTTAAGTGTTGTGAGAGTCTATTAACCAAGTTTTAACATCCAATTCGTGGTGAATCAAAAATACCCAAACTCAAGAACTTTAAACCCTAATTCCTAATTCTGACATAATTAGTATTTCTGGGTTGTTATAGGGCCTAGATAACATTAATTCATCATGATAACAACATCACACAACAATCATTTTGACCAAAAACAATCACATTTGAAAATACCCAAAACCACGCATAAACCCTAATTTTGAAAACCAATCAATTCGTGGTTCTGGGTGGATTATGAGGATAAAACTAGTATCATTGATGTTAAAGACATGTTTTGACACTGACCTTTTAACCATAAACACACAATCTTGATCATGTGTTCATACACATACGCGTAGAACACAAAAACAAGATTATACAACGCTTTTGACCGTTGATTCATGTAAAAATCAAAACCAATGTTTAAAAACACGTTAAGATTATGAAACAACTTACAAAATGATGGTCCAAAACACAAATTTCTTGAACGATTTTCGTGCGTAGGATTAGATAGGTTATGAGTAATAAATGTGAGTAGAAATGTTAGGTGGAAGAGTTTTTATTGAAAGTAACTTTAAACTTTTGGCAGTTTTGGTCCTTCCACCTTTTCCATTTTCATCCAAAGCCATATAACTTCCATGTTGGTTACCAAACAAAGATTTTTAAGAAAGAAACATGACGACACTCCCCCTTGACTTAAGAAAAATAATGAAAGGTTATAATTTTAGACCGAGGAGTGTCAGTTTAACCAGAAAATTTTACCACCATTGATAAAAGATACAACCAGAATAGAGTAACATGCAAGTACACGGATGTTTTGAAACAGTTAAGCATTTTTTCTCCCCTCAACACTTGATCGAAAAATACTAATTTTGAAAGATTAGAGTGTTGACGGTTGAAATGTACTTGCCATGTTGAAAGGAAAAATAGATAGAAGAATATTTTTGTTGTTTTGTCAGGTTTTATATTTTTGTATTTTGTTTTTGAAAATTATTTACAAAAGAGATTTTGGTGTTTGATGTGTTTTTAAGACTGCTTTTAGGGAGGCATCCATTCCTCTTGAGTCAAACACCTCAAACCAATCCGGTGGACCAACTCATTAAACCTAGCGGGAGGCAAGGCTTTGGTGAGAAGATCCGCCAATTGGTATTCTGTACCCACAAAATATAATTCAACGCACTGCTCTCCACGTGATCCTTGATGAAATGATATCGAAGATCGATGTGCTTTGATTTCGAGGCTGAATCGAAGTTGCACGAGATCGCAATGGCACTCTCGATTGTCGCAAAGACATCGGGATTCAAATACGTAACCATAGTCTTTGAGTTGTGTTCTCATCCAAATGACTTGAGCACAACACGCGAACATGGCTACATATCTCGCTTCGTTGAGGACAGCGGTGTACAATCCTGCTTCTTCGATTGCCATGACACCGCTTTGTCACCAAGAAATTGTAACGCCCCTGAAGTACTTTTTCCGTGAGTCTAAGCATCCTGCGTGGTCAGCGCCTCGAAAAGCGATTAGTTCAAAACCAGAATCCTTCGGATACTAGATCCCAAATTAATGGTTCCCTTTGATGTATCTGGAGGATTCTTTTAGCCTCGTGAGAGGTGGGTTTCAGTTGGTCGCGATTGATAACAGAGCAAAGATATACTAAAGACAATATCAGTCTCTAGTCGTTAGATACATGAGAGACCCAATAATACTACGGTATTTTGTAGGGTCCACCAATTTCCCATGTAAATCAATGTCTAGCTTCTTGGTATGAGCCATTGGTGTGGCATAGGTGTCACAGGTTTGCATTCCAAATTTGTGTAACAATTCAAGGGCATATTTGGACTTACTCAAGAAAATACCACGAGGTGATTGATGAACTTGTAGTCCTAGAAAGAACGTAAGTTCACCCATCATGGACATTTCAAAATGTTTCTTCATTAGTTTTGAAAAAGCGATTGAGTACTTTTTATGTGTTGACCCAAAAATGATGTCATCCACGTAAATTTGAACAATTAAAATATGTTCCCCGTGATATTGTATGAAAAGAGTTGGGTCGACCGAACCTTTGGTAAAGTTATTGGCAATGAGGAAAGATGATAACTTATCATACCACGCCCGAGGGGCTTGTTTGAGACCGTAAAGAGCTTTCTTCAGTTTATAGACATGATTAGGGAACTCTGGATCAATGAATCCTTCGGCCGACCGATGACATAAACCGCTTTCGTTGTCCATTGAGAAAAGCATTTTTGACATCCATCCGAAAGACCGTGATGTTCATGTGAGCGCAAATGCCGAAAAATCCGAACGCCTCAAGACGAGCAACCGGAGCAAAAGATTCTTCAAAGTCAATACCCTCTTCCCGACGATAACCCTTAGCCACCAGACGTGACTTGTTTCGATAACGCTTCCTTCAAAGATCCAATTTGTTGTTCCAAATCCATTTGAGACCAATGACGAGACCCTGTTGGTCTTTCAACCAGCCCCATACTTCAAGACGCTTGAATTGGTTGAGTTCTTCTTGCATGGATTCGATCCAGCTTGTTTTGTCATTGCGGCTTTGATGTTTTTAGGTTCAGATTGGCAGACAGTGAGTGCATAAATGCAATGTTCACCATCAAAGTGAAGACGTTGTCTTGTAACGACTGGTTGATTCGGGTTGCCAATAATGTTTTCCAGAGGATGGTCTTTGTCCATCTATGTGTGGAGGGTTGATGTTGGTATACATTGTGCAGACTTTGAGGATTCAAATGGCTTGTTGAAGATTCCGCACATCCTGGTGCAGCAGCTCTCATTAGCAAACGGGTTAAAAATGCATTTGGATCAAAATCGTAGGTGGGGGTACTTCATTCGAACAACATCACCGGTTCATCATTGTTGGAATCGTTTGTTCAACTGCTGTGTTGGAGTCAACTGGTGGTGCTTCTTCAACCGTAGTTGTTGTAGCAAGTGTATCAGGTATAAGAGTATTATCGTTGAGCATGAAACACGGATACACCCGAGCACGCTCATCAATATCGTCACCGAACAATGGAGCAAATAACCTTTCCATTTGTTGACGAGTAAGCGGGGCTTTGTTCACCGATGATGGGGTTTGGGGAAGTTTAAGCGGTTGTGTCCGGTTCCAAGTGGTTATACTCAAGCAATTTCCGTGAGTTCATCAAAATGAGCATGAATCGCTTCCATAACCTCCTTTGTTCGACGATTCCAGATTCGGAAACCTTTAGAATTATCACAATATCCTAAAAAAGACTCCAATGTCGCCTTTGCCTTTGAGCTTTCCAAAGTTATCACGATCATTATTTGGATAACAAAGAGATCCAAATACATGAAAGTGTTTGAGATTCGGTTTTCTGTTGTGGACAAGCTCGAAGGTGTTTTGTTGTGGCGTTTTGTAATCATAGACCGGTTTTGAGTATAGCATGCAGTAGATACGCCCCATAAGTAACTGAAGTTTAGCATTGATTAACATTGTTCTGCAGCTTCCACTAACGCTCGGTTTCGCTCTTCAACAACTCCGCTTTGTTCTCGTGTACGTGCAATAGATGTCCGATGCTGAATTCCCACTTTCTCATAAAATTCACGAAGAGTTTGGTTAACAAATTCGCAGCTCTGCCTATTCTCGATTTATCGAACGATGTTTCGTAGCTGAACTTGTATTTTCGTGAGATAGGTGATGATCATCTGTGGAGCTTGATCTTTGCTTCGAAGAAAGTAGACCCAAGTCCAGCGTGAATAGTCATCAACAATTACTAAGATGTAGCGTTTGCCATTGATCGTTTGCACGCACATCGGGCCACACAAATCCATGTGAAGAAGATGAAGCACATGCTGAGAGATGTGTTCCACCTTTGAAGGAAAATGAGCACGAGTGCTTTTGCTTTGTTCACAAGCTGAGCAAAGGTGATCTTTAGAATACCGAAATCGTGGGATTCCTTCAACTAGTTTGGGTCGAGCAAGGTTGGTGATGGTTTGAAAGTTTAGATGTGAGAGACGACGGTGCCATAGCCGGGATTTTGTTGATGTTGCCTTTGAAAGTAAGTAGATGGGAGAAGAAGCAACCATGTCTTGCATAGAGATAGTGTAAAGACTGGAATTACGCGAGCCGCATATAAGGTCGTTTCCTTGTAGATCACTTAATGAAACAAGTTTTCTCCCTAAAGCAACCTCCAAATCTCCATCACAGAACTGACTCTATCAAAACAGATTGTGACCGAGGCCTTCCACATAATAAACCCTCCTAATTTCGATGTTTCCATTGATATAGTCTCCAGAGCCCATGATAGTGCGAAGTAATCATTCCCGAACCTCGACAGTGCCAATGAACTTTGCAATAAAGTTTGATAACAGTTTAAGGTTGCCTGTCATGTGTCGGGAACATTCGCTATCAACAATCCAATGGATGATCTGTATCACCAGCATTACACATAGATCGACACAGATGGAATAGAAGTAGATTGGAACCCGAAATGTTAGAGGGTTCCGTAGCGCTTATAGTAGATATACATACATCAATAGCTTTAGGTATCCATTTAAATCCTAGTGTGTAATATATCCATTTCTGCCATCTCCAACTAGTGTTTGCTTTAGTCTTAGTGAATGCACTAGGTGGTACTACATTCCTAGGAGGTGAAACTGGAGCTATAGGGACAAGAAAGTGTTTCTTAGAATCTAAAGAGGGCGGTCTACCAAGCAAGCACTTAGAAAGATTAGTGGGCCTATAGGTATTCTGTTCTTAGGATTCTTAAACGAGAGATGATAGCTTTAGCAACACATTTATCATGACAATCAGAATTCATACTTTTACGACAAATAACACAAGGTGCATCCGACTGAATATCAAAAGTGCTTAAAGGTTTAGCATTCGTTACATCACTATTTCTATTACATGTGGCAGACGCAATATCTATAGTGTAAGCAACGTGAGTCTTATTCATAGTCCTAGGGTGTACTTCTACTTTAGCATTCTTTATTGATCTTTTCTTAGGTCGCAACTTCCTATTCTTCTATGTAGTGCTCTTAGGTCCGTGAAGTGCGGACGCTTGGAAAAGACGCAAATATTCCTGCTTTCAGAGAATGAAGCACGTTAGCAACTTGTGATTTGGCAAGAGGATTCTAGGTTCACGATTACTAAGTGTTACTCGGGCTATTCTCTTAATCACGGTAGGCGGAAGTTGTTCATACTTTCCTAACATTTCTCTTAACTTGAGGATAGTGTGAATCGATCTTGATTTTCGACCAATATTTCCAAAGAAAATGCATAACTTCTTTATTGTGTGCAAGATAATGATCAAGTTCATTTGATGCTTCATCACGAGTCTTTTGAGTAAATCAAATATGACACCATATTCCTTTTAACTTTTACAAGTTCTTGTTCATATTTTGAGATTTGACACTTAAAAGACACATTTTGATCATCCAGTTGCTCAAGTTTAGGATCGAATATTTTCCACGAATCGGGCGATTTTGTGTTGAAAAACAAGTTGTTGATCGTGAATATCGTTTTGACACCAATTAAGACGACGTATTGCATTTGAAAGTTCGTTTGACAATCGTTTATTTTCGACTTTTAAGGACTCGACCAAGCACATTATCGTTCTCAACATTTACCACGTAATCAACAAGATCAGCAGAGATATAAGCAAATGCATATGACAAAGAATTCAATAGCACAACATGATGGACATCAGACAGATGACATCTTCCAAGAGTCGATCAACATCTTTTCTCAACAGTTTCTTTTTACGCTTATTATTAGAAATAGATGTTTCGCTTTTCTAAAACGACCTTCATCAATCCAAGTTCCTTATGAAAGTCCTTTTCCCAAGACAATGCACAACTTTTCAAATTTTTAACATTTGGTAAAAGATTTTTCTTAAAAATATCTCTTTGTTCTCGCGCCAGAGGCGATTGAAACTATTGAACTTTGATTTCGTAATGATATTCTATCTCATGTTGTAAAGTTTTGAGGTCATCCATGAAAAGGTCAAAATATCTAAGAATTTTGCGATTTTCATGTTTTGAGTTTACTTCACTGATGGAAGGTAAAGGACCATAAGTTTGTGCATAATCTGGTTTGGGAGAATCATTAGAAGACTCGACGCTTTTATGATAATCCTTGGTGTGTTAGAAGAACTGCTGGTGTGACGAAAGTGACCGCTTTTGAGTAGTTAAAAGGTTTGTTGTAAACAACTTTTTCTAATTTTGATCGACTCTCGTCTTCTCCATCTAATTCCTCTTGACGATTATATTCAACAACACTCATAATGTAATTATCAATTTTATATTCTGCGACCGAAACTTCAGATTTGGTTTGAATGCTTTGGTTGAAAGCTTAGGTTTGTAATCAGCAAGATTCTGGTCCATATCCATTTGGATTGGGTTTTAAAGTAAACTTTTCAATGGCTGTGACCGACTCGCCATGTTTGTAAACAACACTTTTAAACTCTTTAAGTTTGTTTTGCAAGCCGATGATTTCTTCAAGATGATCATCTATTCGCTTCGTTGAATGCTTTTTGTATGCAGAGAACTGTTTTTGATAAGTTAAGAACTCATCTTTAGCTTTTTGATTTTCCAAGGTGAGAGCGTTAATTTGCTTTTTATGTTCATGTTTCAGTTGTTCTATTTCAGACAACAAAGCATTCTTCTAAGCGGCTAGATCACGCATCTGTCTCTCTAAATATTTTTCGCTTTGATGAGATTTGGCAAAGGTCGCTTTAAAACCGCTTTCACGTTTTTCTTGAGTTTTGAAAAAGTTGAGTTGCTTTTGTAAACATTCAAAATCCTTGGTTAACAGTGCATTTTTGCTTTTCAAGTCCTGATTAATGGCATGACATTTTTCCACTATGGTCTTTTGGTCTAGTATTAAACGAGCAAAATCTGGATGAGGCAAAAGTTCGGTGTGTTCAACGTGAGTCACAACATGATCATTACTTAGATCCTCAAGTATAACCACGGAGTCAATTTGAGTATCAAGGGAAACCATAAGGTCATCTTGATCATCAAATATAGCTACGGGGTCTATTTGAAAATCGGGGGAATGAGATGTGGACGACTCATTTTGAACATTCTGAGCCTTGCCGGATTCAGATGTTGGCGAGATATGAGATCGAGATGAATATGGTTTGTTCGGTACCTGAGACAAGCCATCAGTGTCATACACCGGGCCTGTGTCACTCATGTGTAACTCATGCATATTAGCCATCAACATAACAGCTGCATTGGCCCGCAAGTCCTCCATATCATCATCCGAGTCGTGATTTGCCATAAAGCTCGTTCTTGTCCGTGAGAGTTCCATCAGCCTTCATCCTTAAGAGCCAAAAGAAGAGCCTCTTTGTGATAAGCACTGCCTCTAGTCCTAGGCTTTGGGCATGCATTAGCCGATGTCCCTCTCATTGCAGCTTGTAGCATCGAAGACCATTCAACCCATTTTGAGCATTTCCCTGCTCCACCACTTGAGCTCGATTGTTATTCCTACCCACAGCAGATAAACCCTTGACCATCCATCTCGACCATAACCTAATACGATTCTCAACTTCAACTCGCCCATTGTTCACAACAGCTTGATTCCTTGTGTTAGATGAGGAACGAATACGGTTGTTGGACTTGTTAGTATAACGGCTAAAGGCATTAGCAATCATAGCAAATCCTTGTTGCGTGCTTCGAACGATCGATTCCTCATTAGCTTCATCGACAAGTGCTTGAGCATTGTTGTTGTTGTATGGAACCAATTGAGTTTGTTGAGATTGAGGCTGTAAAGGATCATACGGTGTGATTGTAGCAGTTTTGAGTTGTCGTTGAGAGAATAACCATAGTTGTCGATCCCGATCCTGATCTTAGGATTCCACGATTTTTAGATCGCAAAGCAAAATGATCCGATCCTACATAGATCTTTGCAAGCTTAGGATCTTATAGGATCCCGATCTTGACCATACGATCTTACGATCTAATCCGATCCGATCTTACTTTCTCGGATTACAAACTAAAAATCTACAAATTTATGGGTTGTTTGTTTGTAGAAATCAAAAAACAACATGTTAATCTTTTTAAACATTTTATAATCATAATTTAGGACAACATTTATCTGAAACATTCATAGTATTTTATGGTTATAATGTATTAGAATTTGTAGATTTGTATTAAATTACATAAATTATACAATAACATACTAGTAGGATCTAAAGATCCCGATTTTCTCCGATCTACGATCTTAAAGGCAAAACGATCCTGGGTAGGATCCCAATCCTGAAAACCTTGAGAATAACTATTTTGAGCATATAATGCAAGTTGTTGATTTTCTGGATGTGTCGGTGGAGCAATTTGAGCACGGAGAATCCTTTCCCTATCAACTTCCTTTTCATGAGGCTTCAAGTAATCGTACAACAATCCATATGTAGAATGATGCATATTCTTCGTTTGACGGAGAAAAATGACATACTTCTCCCATTCAGGACCAAGACTACTCAGGAACTTAGTATTCACCGCAATTTTGGCATGATGATGTTGTGTTTATCCAAATCATTGATGATGTCTGAAAAACGATGATGATAAGACTCTAGTGTCTCTCCGTGTTCAATCATGAAGTGTTCATAAGCCAATTAAATTTTGGATTCCAAATCCTCCTGATTGAGTACAGATCCTTCCATAAGAAGATGAATATAATCCCACATTTCCTTGCAGCCTTTGAGCATCAACACTTCCAAGAATTGGGTTAGGTAATCCTAAGAGGATATATTGCATTGCAAGTTCATCAGCTTCATAATGTAGAAGTTCCTCTCGCATTCAGGTCGCAAGAATGAGAGTAGCAATGTTGGATTGTTCATCTCTTGGTGGATTAGCATTTGGATCGGCGGGTACGATAACTGTAGGCATCTGAAATGGACCTTCCAAGATAACCTTCTTTAAGAACTTTCCATGTGGCTTCTTCAGATCACAAAACCGAAAGAACCTTATCACCCATTGATCGTAGTTTCCTGGAGTGAGCATTGGAGATCTATCAAGTGATCCAGCCTCATGAATTGATTGTTGGCTGCTTAAAGCTTCACACATCTTTGCAAACCAAGTGGGTTCCTTCATAGTGTTCCTTGATGGATGTTGATTGAATTCATTTGTGTAGGGTTGAACTTGAAGACTTGGTGGTGGTTGAACCATTTGAGGTGGTGGGATTGCAGCAAGTTGTGGAGTATGTTGTTGATTAAATTGTTGTTGATAAATTGCTTGTTGTTGATTCCATTGTTGATGTTGTGGAGTTAGTTGTTGTTGACGTTGAGAATAAGTGTAAAGGAAATAATTAGAGTATGGTGGTTGTGACATGTTGAAAACTTGTGTTGGTAAAAATGGATCTTTGTAGTCGAATGAACCTTTGTTGATGAAGAGTCCTTAGGTGTAGAAATCACAAGAAACCAAGTAGGACTTATGCGTAAAAACACCAAAGTTACGCGAAACAATCAAGAGTTACGCGTAGATTTAGCTTACGCGTAAGTAGGGAAAAGACGCTAAAGTTATGCGTAGACACAAAGTTAGGTGTAGAAAGTTAGGCGTAGGATTACCTTATGCGTAAGACTAGGCTTAAGCGTAAGATGAATCTTATGCGTAGGATTTCTACGCATAAGCTTTATGCTTATGCGTAAGTTTAGGGTTTTGCCCAAATGATCTTTTACACTATCACAGTGCAAAAGATATCCAAAGTCGACGTATTTTCAGGCTTATCCAAGCAAGAAAACACGGAGTAAACCACGAAAACGAAGATCAAACCAAGGAATAACTTACGCGTAAATTTAGGGTTTTGATACGTGAAGATTACTCGTGAAAAATGATTGTGCCCAAATTTGCTTCTAAACCAGATTTTTGTTATGGAATAGCTTCAATATCACCAAAATAACACAAAAGTGTGAAACTTGATGAACCAAAACAGCTAAACGGCTTACGCGTAGAACGACACCACTAAAAAAACAAGCTTAAAAACTTAGATCCACGCGTAAAGGTTGAAACTTTTTGCCAAAAACAAGTATTTTAACACCTTAAAACGTTGAAAGTACAAGAATCTTGGATTAAAAAGTGTGAAAAACGAGTTTATACGCGAACCAAAGTATCACGTTAAGCTACGCGTAAGACCAAACAAAAAAAACTTCAAAAATGAAAGTGTTAACCCAACTATTTGGCGATTGATACCACTGTTAGGTCACTAGATTTACAACACAAGCTTAATAGAAAGATAAAGAGGCGATTGAACAATATCCAAACAAACACACGCGTATGAATGTAGCCGGTTATGCGTAAGGAGTGAATGAAAGGAATAAATTGAACAACCAACCTTCAAATGAAGGTTTACAAGAGTATTTATAGGAGGGAAGCTAGGGCAACACTCCTAGTTCCCATCCTTTCCTTATTGGACATGGGCCTAAGCTCATGGGCCTTCTACATAAGCTTAAGGCTAATAACAAACATAAAGGCCATAATTAAGCTACCTATTACATATTAATTACTAACACTTGATTATGGTTTAGGAGTGATTCCAACAGGCCGACTATTAGAGCTAATGTCCATTTCGAGATCAAAGAACAGTTTATGAGGGAGTTACGAGCTAACCCTTTCTCAGGAAACAAAGACGAAGATGCTTATGAACACGTTGAAAATGTCTTGTACATCACAAGCCTTTTCAACATACCTGGTGTTTCTCATGACGTTGTTATGCTTCGAGTATTCCCCATGCCACTTACTGGGGCAGCAAGAAGATGGATTGAAAGATTGCCCGCCGGGGTAGTCGATACATGGGCTCTCCTAAAGAAGCATTTCATTCAAAGGCATTGTCCTCTTTCGAAGATATCTAATCAGCTCATGGAGATCCATAATTTTAAACAAGAAGGCGATGAAACGTTGTATCAAGCTTGGGATAGATACAACGATCTTCTGTACAAGTGTCCCACTCATGACCTAAATAGCCAGCATAAGGTCAACATTTTCTACAAAGGTATCAACATGGCTACAAGACAGATGTTGGACTACCAGGGACCAATTCCAAGCATGACTCATACCCTAGCCATTGAAGACATTCAAAAAATGGCCGATCATTCTTAAAAGTGGCACGATGGAGGAAGTCAAAGAAGCCTAGGCAAGAATCTTGAAGGTATTGCCGCAATTACTAGTAAGCTTGAAAAATCTTGGTCGGGACATGCTCAAGCTCAAGGAAAGTGTTCATGCTATCCAAGTAGGATGTGAAAGCTATGGAGGGGGACATCTCACAAAAAATTGTCCTCTTATTAATGATGATAGCAAGGTTGAAGAAGTGAAATATGGTGAAAATCGACCGTTTCAAGGGGCAAATGGAAACGAAAACGGTTATCGTTGGGGACCTCCCACATATTACAACTGCGGTACTTTCGGGGAAAGTAAATCTAATTTGGAGGACACAATCAGCAAGTACCTCGAAGACTCGACTAAAAGACCAAAGGAACAAGAAGAATGGCTTAAGAAATTTCCAAAAAATACAAACAAAAGCCTTTTTAGTCATGACGAATCGCTAAAAAACTTGGAAACCATGATTGGCAAACTTAGCGATGAGGTACAGAGAAGAAATGAAGAACAAAGGAGCAAACCAATAGCATGCAAAACAGTGTTTTCTGAAAAAGGCAAATCCGACAATGGCTCTAGCATGATGGAGGAAAATGACACTGAAAGTGCTAACAGAAGCCAGTTATGCCGTAACACAATATCCGAGTTACGGCGTAACTGGGATACGTGGTCTGACATATTTCTCGAATTGGATGAATCAAGAACACATGTTATTAACGGGTGGTCCAGTGATACAAACCTGTGTCCATAATCCCCATCCAATAGGAAGAATCACTGGTGCAAAGCAATACCAGTGGATAATGGTGAGTGATACGATCTGTGGGCCTCATGCAACCCTCGTAACGAAAATTGCGACGGAGGAGACGATAAGGAGAGGGTTAAAAATAACAAATACATGTGGTCTCTGATTTAACGATGACGAAAGGTTAGCAAAATTCTCAATCGAAGAAGCGGAGGAAACCCCTATTAAGCACTGCTGCAATCCCATAATGATCATTGGTATATGTAAAAACATATACCTTTTTCTTTATCAAAACCGGACCAAAAAGACCAAAAACTAACCCCTAAAGCCATAAATATTTGTGTTTTGTGGTTTATGTATGTGCAGGTAATGGATATTGTAAAATGGATAAAAAGAAGACAAATGGACACAAACGAGCACGAGAATGGAAGGAACACGAAGTTACGGGACTAATAATAATTTTATTTGGAGCATCGAGGCAAGAGAAGAAAAAAATTAAAGACAAAACGAAGCCCGAACAAAGATTGCAATTAAATAGAAGAAAGAAAAGAAAGAAAATGAATCAGCAAGAAAAGGAGCTTAAAGGAAAATTAAATGCAATACTTAACACAAAAAGACTCTTGGTCTAGTGGGTGGGGACATGTTTATCAAGCAAGAGGTCTTGGGTTCAAATCCCACTAATGACATATTTGATATATTTCGTTTTTGGTATCAAGCTACTGTGAAATCCATGCAGCCAAAGTCCCTTCGAGGCCCAACCAAGTCGATCCAGACCCAAGCCCAGCGAGATCCAAAGAGAACTCCAAGCCCAGCAACCCAATGAGCAGCCCAAGTAAAATGCAATCTGCTACTTATATATATTAAACTTGGGGACCAAGTTTTGATAGAGGATTTTTTGTACCAAGTTTAATAGTTTAAGGGTCTTTATGAAAATTAGTAAGGTAATTAAACAGTGTAACTTGTGGGTCTATATAAACCCACCTCCTCATCTCATTTTAATCTCTTTTATTTATTTTTGTACCCAAACTCTTGTAATTTTTATGCTTATTTAGTTTTATAAAAGTTTTATTTATTTCTTGCAAGTTAGTTCATCTTATTTATTATCTTTGCATCTTTTTTATTTTCTCATCTCTTAATCTTTTTTATTTCCTTTTATTTTTATAAAACTTTTTATAAAAATATGCCATGAAGAGTTGAGTTATAGTAAGATTGTGTGAGTGTATTTTATACGCTCCGTGCACACGCTCAACATATCATATTTATATTTTTATAAAAGTTAATCTTTTATTGTTTATTTTTATTAAAGTTTACGTTTTTTATTGTTTTATTTAGCTTAAAAATAGTAAAAAGTCTCTAAAAATCTCGTCTTTTTTACAAAAAATCCAAAAATATATTTTATTTTCGTCATCCAATTTTCGTAATTTTCTGAGTTGTTTTAGTATTTTTAAAAAATCAAAAACTGTTTCTGCTATTTTTCTCTTAAAAAAACTGTTTCGAATTTCTTTTTTAAAAAATAGAAAAAAATGTCAAAAAAATATTTTTATATTTTCTGGTAGCTTTGCATAGTTTTCTTAAGATAGTGTGAATTTTTCATATTTTTTTTGAATTAGTTTACTATTTATTTTGATTTATTTGCTATTTTAAACATTAAAATCGAAAAAAAATACTTATTTAATTCCGAAAATTCTAAAACTTTTTCTGTGAGTTTCTATCACTTTTATTACGTTTCTAAAAAATATTTGGAATTTTCGGAGTTCATTTGATATTTTTCCTTGATTTATTTCCTTTTCTTTATTAAAAAAAAAAAAAAAAAAAATCCGAAATTATTTTCTTCTGTTTTTAATTAGTTTTTTTTATTTTGAAAAAAAAAGTTAAGTTTTTTTTTTAAGTTCACTATTTTATTTTAAATTTCCTATTTGTTTAGTTATTTAATACTTTCTTCTCTTTTCTTGCTTAAAAAAAAAAAAAAATCTTATATTTTAAATCTTTGACCTTAATACCCAAATTAGTTTTTGTGGAAACATATCTCCTTGAGAGAGTTTGGTGGTTAAGATTTGATTTATTAAGATTAGTTTATCTTTTATTTTAGCTTTTTATTATAAAAATCTTATATTCATATATTTGTGCTAACCCTTAAGTTTTGATTTTGTTTGTGTAATCCGATCCTACCTCATAAGGCGTGGAGCTTACGGGTCTTATAAGCTTAAAAATCATTAAAGTTTACAAATTTAATAACTTTTATTAAGTTATTTAGTTAATAAAGCTTAAACTTTATTTAACTAATTAGCATAATTAAAGTTAATAAGGAAATAAACTTTAATAATTTATTTAGTTTATAAGATTGGGTGGTATTTCTCTCGTAAAAATCACCGGGTTCTATTCTCTTACTTTTTTTTTAGCTTATATTCTTAGTTTACCGTTACGTTTAATTATTCGTATGGTGCTTGTTAAGTCCTTTTAGAATTATTCTCTTAGCTTAATAGTCATTGTCACTAGTTGTAGTTTGTCATTTAAATTTTAGTTTAAATTTTAATTAGTTAAATTAGTTTAAAAAAAAAATTAATTATATATTCCGCTTTTTTTTTTTCTAAATTATCTTTTATCATTTAGAGTGTAGGAAAAATAAATTTGCATTCCTAAAGTTAAATTTGCAAAATTTGGTTTTAAATCGCGTATTTAGGATTTCCCGTAGTGTAATTTTCCTTAATTGTTTTCCCATTCCCCGTAGTTTTAATAAAATAAAAAAAAATCCAAAACATCGAGCATTTTAATAACGAACCAATAACGACGTTGCCCATTCACACCTCGTTGGGAAACGACTCGGATTTCCTAATCCGTATCACTATCACTCACGAGTTTTGATTCATTATCCTTTTTCCTAAAGGATTTTAAATCATTACTTGTGGTTATTTTTTATATCGATATTGTGGTTTTATCCATACACACACACCCCTAAGCCTACAACTTCGAGAATCAAATTTCGGCTGCCGGGGAGGTTGTGTCGCGACAATATCGTTAAAGGTTTGACGATTAGTGACTCGAGATCCTTCCTTTGTGAAGTTACTATTTTTTATAAAAATTAAAAAAAGTAAAAAATATTTTCCTTTTTCTTTTGTATATATATATCATTATTAAAAATACAAAAGATTTTCTTTTGTTTTTGAGCTAAATAGAATACATCAATTATATAACATTCTCAACAGAGGTGTTATCATTAGTAAGTTCCCGAACCAAAGATCAAAAACTTGCCTTTGTGTCGCTTGTGAGTCGATTTATTTCTATCGGATAAACAAACTGTGTGGTGGGTATAAGGACGGCCTGACATTAAATTGCGGCTGAAAAGAGGCGGGTTTGTAATAAGCTTCGCGCTGACCTAAATAGCTTCTCCGCCGCTTTTGTGCGTTTGTCTTATAGAAGTGATTTATTCACTTGGGATTATTGGTTAAGTTCACTGTTGTTTTCGAATACCGTTCTCTTTTAATTGCCTTGGTTTTTGAAAGTGCATGCGCACTCGTTCTAATAACTACAGACCGATACGTGAAGCCACTACAATTCCAAGAAGGCGAAATAGACGTGCTCCATTAGTCGAACCCGAGATTCGAACTAATCAAGCTCCGCCCATTGTCGAAATGGCGGAAGATAACCGATCCATGTTAGAGCAACTCCAAGCACCCACCGAGGGTTATGGAGAAGCCATCGTCGTCCCGGCAATCGTTGCCAATAACTTTGAGCTTAAACACGGCTTAATCAACTTGGTATCGTCGAGCCAATTTTACGGATTTTAGAGGGACGATCCTCACTCTATCCGACGGTTTAACAAGCTCACGTCTACGATCAAGTACCGTAACGTTCCGGAAGAGGCTATCAAGCTACTATTCTTCCCGTTTTCACTCGGGGGCCGCCGTTTGGCTCGAAAACTACCCCTCGATCGATAACCACATGGGAGAGTTTAGTGTCAAAATTCGTGAACGAATTCTTCCCACCGTCTAAAACAACAGGCTTAAAAAATGAAATAACAAAATTCACACAAAGATTTGATGAATCATTTAGTGAGGCATGGGACCGATTCAAAGATTTGCTTAAGCAATGTCCCCATCATGGTTTTTCTGAGTTACACCAACTTGACACATTTTATAACGGTTTGAATGAGACTGATCAAGACTCTCTCAATGCCGCCGCGGGTTGTAATTTGTTGACCCATCAACGAGATGCCTTGTCGATTATTGAGAACAAATCTAAAGTTCGTACCTCACGTAGTAAATCGGTTGCTGCCCGAGTGAGTGTTTCACCATCGTCCTCGTCTTACGAAAATACGTCTAGCACCGATGCTAAGATTGATAAGCTTACGGATATGATTCAGGCTTTGGTTAAGATTAAGACCGCTAAGGTTAATTCTTCTCCAACCGCTCAAGTCAAAGCGGTGGAAACGACTTGTACTACTTGTGGTGGCCCGCATGCCTACTACAATTGTACCGCCACCGATGGTAATCCTTTTGAAGCTAATGTCGTAACCGAAGGTAACCAATACCGTCCTCAAGTTGAACCGAATCCTCGTGTTAGTAATCAAATGGTACCTCCGGGATTTTCTCAATCGAACAATCAGACTCGTTTTAATTAGAATCAAGTTCGTGGACCAAATGTTCAAAATCAATTCAAAACCCTACCAAATCAATACCCGACCCAAGGGATCAATTACAATCAAGGATATCAAAATTCAAGCTATCAAGCTCCGCCTTTGCCTTCTAATGAATTCTCAAACTACGTTCAACGCAATAATGCTACAATCCACACCATGCAAACTCAGATTTCAAGTTTGAGAAATGAATTCCAATCTTCGTTAACTAGACAAAGCAATGAGTTTAAGAACGAAATTCGACTTCAGAAAAACAAGATGGATGCTTCGCAGAATAAACTTAAGAATATGTTAAACGCTGTTTTGTGTCAAATGAGTCAACCCTCGGGTTCCGGTTCTCTCCCAAGTAACACCATTCCAAACCCGAAGGGAGAAATGAAATCCATAACCATTCTAGATCATGGGCCCTCGATGTCTACTTCTTCTCCGGTGATGAGTGTAGCACGAGAGACCGAGGTGACAAAGGACCCGGTAATTCCTCTTGATAATGGAAAAGCCAAATACGTCCAACCTTTGGTTGCCCAAGTTCCTTCTATCTCAGTCAAAATTCCAAGTTCTAACCTTACACCGTGCAAATCTATTCAATCACGATTCGACAAGATGAAAGTTGTTCCCAAAACAAAGTTCAAACTTACGACTGATATAATCAAAGCTGCTGACATGATTTATGAAAAGAAATTGGAACAAATTTCAAAGATATCAATTGAGCCTACACCGTCTAATTCTTCCTCGAACCAAGCTCCCGAGAAGCTTGGTGATCCCGGGAAATTTCTCCTTCCTTGCTCTTTGAATGATATTGAGGAATGTAATGCCCTAACCGATTCGGGTGCAAGCATAAGTCTCATGCCTCTTGCGATATATCATGAGCTTGGATTGAAGACTCTTATACCGACTCGTATGACTATTGAATTAGCTAATCGAACAATTGCTCACACGGTTGGTGTAGTCAACGATGTTATGGTACGAGTGGATAAATTCCATTTTCCCGTGGATTTCGCCGTCGTTGATATAGAGGTCGACGCCCGAGTCCCTCTCACTTTAGGAAGACCATTCTTGAGAACCGCGAAAGTCCTTGTGGATCATTACCAAGGAACGTTAACGATCAGAAAAGGAAATGAAAAAATTGTGTTTTATGCCGAACAAACGTCAAAACCTCCACCCGATGACCATTCGATTCATAGCATCGGTGTGATTGATTTTTCTCAAGAAAGTGGTGATCCCATTTTACCGTCTAATCCGATTATGACCGACTCTTTCCCGTCTCTCACTACGAAAAGTGACCCCATTTGGGAAGAGATCGAGGCCTTTCTTAATGATGATTCAGTTCCCGTTGAGATTGACGATGCTACTTTTGACCCGGAGGGGGACATTCTTTTTCTTGAAAAGTTATTATATAATGAGCCGTCTTCTTACCCCCCCCCCCTCCGGATGATCCGGATGATGTGAAGAAAGTTGAACCTAAACCGTCTCGAATTGATCTCTCAAGATTTACGATTAAGAGTATGTCGACAATACGAGCTGAACGGAAAGAGAAACAAGAAAAGGAGTCTACAACGGTAGTGGTGGAAACTGCTAGCTCTAAGAGCACACCACTTGTCCCACCTCCGATTTCTAAGAAAATCAACCTTCCTTTGAGTGGCAATCCCACTCCTTCTTCTGAAATTATGGAAACTTCTTCTGAGACATCTTTCGATCCAGAATCTTTCAAAACGACATTCACAAATCCCTTGTTTGAATTCGATTCTGAATATAATCCAATTTTTGAAAATCAACTCTTTGACGAAGAAAGTGAGGAGTTCACCGATGAACTTGCTCCTACCGACTCGATTTTCTCTGAGAATGAAGAAGAATACTATGATCCGTTTTTCCCGAAGAAAGAAAAGGAAGTGAAGTTTTTGACAGATGAACTTGTTGATCCTGAGGTCCAACATTATTTTTTATCCAAGAGTGATTCCTCTCCTCGTGAGGATTTTCATGCAGATGATACGTTGATTTCATTCCTTTCCGAGGACAAGATTTTTAACCCTGGGATACTCATCGGAGAGGACATTCTTATCACAAAAGTTAACCGGAAAAAGGATCCTCTCTTGGATGCCTTCGTTGATAAATCTTTAAGAAACATTTCTCTGTACCATGGACTCCCTTCTTCTATGGAGTCGTTTCTCTTTGATCCGTCATCCCTTCGTCCGCCCGCAAAACCACCGGATGATGGATCGATCTTTCTTGATTTACCTCATGTGAGTTTGGGAGATGTTATCTCATTTGTGCTTGAGCCCGACATTTTCTTTCCCTCCCAACCCACCCATTATTTTTCCCTCCGGAGTGAGGATACCATCTTTGATCCGGGTATCCCTTCCGCTTGCTTCCCCAAGGACAACTGAATTCGGGGACGAGTCGCTAGCGACTTCAGTGACCAAAAACAGTAGGCCGTGGGAGGCACCCCATGCTTATCCTTTTATCTTATTTATGTTTTCTAATAAGTGACGTGAGGAGATTCGCCTCTTCCATTTCTCGTGTTTCGTGTTGTTGTTGTTTATGTCCGTGATTTTCTATATATGAAGACTCTCGTGCTCGAAGTTTTGTCTTTTCTCCACTCGAGTTTCATGTTTCGACGCTCTTATGGAAATCCGATATCCAAAATCTTTATCGATTATCGTTTATCTATTAGCATAACTAACCAATGGCTTTAGATTTACGTTGAGAACCCGTACCTTTAAACATTGAGGACAATGTTTCGTTTTAGTCTGGGTGGGTAATCTTTCGATTAGATTTTTGCCTAGCACTTTGAGTGTACTCTTGCAACCCCGTTTTTCCTTAAAAAGTTAAAAAATTGTGCAAAATTTGTGAAAAATTTAAAAATTTTGAGGCTTTTGTTAAGTCTTTTTGATTGAAAAGTTTGCTAGTCTCTTAGACAAGAAGCTATAAAAGCGAATTCTAGCTCACAAGGCCAAGAATTTGCAAGTTTTCCTGAGTGATTTTAAATATGCATGACTTAATTTCATTTAGACAAAGCATTTGCTAAGTTAATATATGTTTTGACACCTTGTTGACTTTCCGCTGGTGAGAGTAGGAATGGAATTCGACTTGACCCATGGCTGTTGAGCCCTAGCTTGTTCCCTTAACCATAGATAATCTAAAATTATCGGCTAAGCATCCGCGGATCTCATTATTTGGGATTTTAAATTTCCAGGAGATCGAGAAAATGATAGAGTTACTTATGAGTTTAGATGCTGCGTGGAGTAGTTGGTTCTCTTTAGAGCCCATCGAAGGTACTTATGGCTTTTGTTCCCACAAAATTGTTTCACCCCATATATGTTAAATAATAATTAAAGATGTTAGGTTTATGGCGATAGTTAGTTCTTTATCTTCTTTAGAGAATCCTTGCCCATGAGGGTTGGGTAAACATCAAGGTACTGTCGTGTTACTGTAATAGACAACCCTGATTCCGATAGTTTGCTGCTATTGTTTCTATTGTTATAAAAGCCGTAGGGTTTGGAGTTTGGCACAAAAAATAACATGAAATAAAGCCCAAATGTTTTAAAATTAAAAATCCAAAGCTATAAAAGTTGTCATAGACTTCTATAAAAGCAGAGGAAAAATCTAAAGTCATAATAAGACTTCTGATAAAGCGGTAATCCCGTTGAGTTAGTAGTTTAAAAGACCAAAGGCCTAAATTGCAAAAATGCAAATGTGTTGAAATAGTGTTAAGCCAAACTTCGGATCCGGGAGATGTCTAAATAAAGCTTCTGTCTCTGGACTCGTAGATGAGTTGTCTCGGTCGCCATAAAAAGGATATTCTCCCTAAATCGTGTGAAATTAGGACCTTGATGTGGACCTCATTCTTGTGTGCAACGGTTTTCGAGGGAAGATGGATAACTAATTATCGACTTAGCTTCATATCTTTATCGGATAAAAATTATCGAAACGAGAAATTTGAAGAAATTCATTTCTCACAAAAATAAAAAAATCTAGAGGAAAATAGGAAAATGGGAGCAAAAGGTAATTACACAAGTAACTTCCATGGGTAGTGTTAGCATCTAAAGTCATATTTAACAATGATTTCGATTTTACGCTTAGTTTGGGGACTTGTGAAAAATCAGGGACGATGTATTCTATCCGTATGGTCACTTCACGCTGTGTTGTGTTTCTTACTCCGTGATCCTAACGTGTCGTTTGAAAAATGTTGGAGTTATTGATCGACATGAAAGTTCAACAAACCGTCACTCATAATTGGAATGTGCTTAAACGTAATATCTATATGAGAAATGAAAGGTAAACGGGGCGTTTTTAGAAATAAGGGTTTCTTAATCTCTTTTGAGGAATCTTTGCTACTTTTCATAGGTTTAGTAGAAAGAGATTGAAATCTTTGTTTTTAAAAGCGTGAGTTGACTACATTGCGTGAGGACACGGCAATCTTCTCGTCTGGGGTATTTTGGTATATGTAAAAACATATACCTTTTTCTTTATCAAAACCGACCAAAAGACCAAAACTAACCCTAAAGCCACAAATATTTGTGTTTTTGTGTTATGTATGTGCAGGTAATGGATATCAAAATGGAGAAAAAGAAGACAAATGGACACAAACGAGCACGAGAATGGAAGGAACACGAAGTTACGGGACTAATAATAATTTTATTTGGAGCATCGAGGCAAGAGAAGAAAAAAATTAAAGACAAAACGAACAAAGATTGTAAATAGAAGAAAGAAAAGAAAGAAAATGAATCACAGCAAAAAAGGAGCTTAAAGGAAAATTAAATGCAATACTTAACACAAAAAGACTCTTGGTCTAGTGGGTGGGGACATGTTTATCAGCGAGGTCTTGGGTTCAAATCCCACTAATGACATATTTGATATATTTCGTTTTTGGTATCAAGCTACTGTGAAATCCATGCAGCCAAAGTCCCTTCGAGGCCCAAGCCCAGCGAGATCCAAAGAGAACTCCAAGCCCAGCAACCCAATGAGCAGCCCAAGTATTCAAACCCATATGATGAAGACCAAAGCCAGTAGCCACGAAATGAAAATGCAATCTGCTACTTATATATATTAAACTTGGGGACCAAGTTTTGATAGAGGATTTTTTGTACCAAGTTTAATAGTTTAGGGGTCTTTATGAAAAATTAGTAAGGACCAAAGTGTAACTTGTGGGTCTATATAAACCCACCTCCTCACCTCATTTTATAATTTTATTTATTTTTGTACCCAAACTCTTGTAATTTTAATGCTTATTTAGTTTTATAAAAATTTTATTTATTTCTTGCAAAGTTATTCATCTTATTTATTATCTTTGCATCTTTTTATTTTCTCATCTCTTAATCTTTTTATTTCCTTTTATTTTATAAAACTTTTATAAAAATATGCCATGAAGAGTTGAGTTATAGTAAGATTGTGTGAGTGTATTTTATACGCCGTGCAAGCACACTCAACATATCATATTTATATTTTTATAAAAGTTAATCTTTTATTGTTTATTTTTATTAAAGTTTACGTTTTTTATTGTTTTATTTAGCTTAAAAATAGTAAAAAGTCTCTAAAAATCTCGTCTTTTTTACAAAAAAATCAAAAAATATATTTTATTTTCGTCATCCAATTTTCGTAATTTTCTGAGTTGTTTTAGTATTTTTAAAAAATCAAAAACTGTTTCTGCTATTTTTCTCTTAAAAAAACTGTTTCGAATTTCTTTTTTAAAAAATAGAAAAAAACGTCAAAAAAAATATTTTTATATTTTCTGGTAGCTTTTCATAGTTTTCTTAAGATAGTGTGAATTTTTCATATTTTTTTGAACTAGTTTACTATTTATTTTGATTTATTTGCTATTTTAAACATTAAAATCGAAAAAAAATACTTATTTAATTCCGAAAATTCTAAAACTTTTTCTGTGAGTTTCTATCACTTTTATTACGTTTCTAAAAAATATTTGGAATTTTCGGAGTTCATTTGATATTTTTCCTTGATTTATTTCCTTTCCTTTATTAAAAAAAAAAAAAAAAAAAAAAAAAATCCGAAATTATTTTCTTCTGTTTTTAATTAGTTTTTTTTATTTTGAAAAAAAAGTTAAGTTTTTTTAAGTTCACTATTTTATTTTAAATTTCCTATTTGTTTAGTTATTTAATACTTTCTTCTCTTTTCTTGCTTAAAAGAAATCTTATATTTTAAATCTTAACCTTAATACCCAAATTAGTTTTTGTGGAAACATATCTCCTTGAGAGAGTTTGGTGGTTAAGATTTGATTTATTAAGATTAGTTTATCTTTATTTTAGCTTTTTATTATAAAAATCTTATATTCATATATTTGTGCTAACCCTTAAGTTTTGATTTTGTTTGTGTAATCCGATCCTACCTCATAAGGCGTTGAGCTTACGGGTCTTATAAGCTTAAAAATCATTAAAGTTTACAAATTTAATAACTTTTATTAAGTTATTTAGTTAATAAAGCTTAAACTTTATTTAACTAATTAGCATAATTAAAGTTAATAAGGAAATAAACTTTAATAATTTATTTAGTTTATAAGATTGGGTGGTATTTCTCTCGTAAAAATCACCGGGTTCTATTCTCTTACTTTTTTTTTTAGCTTATATTCTTAGTTTACCATTACGTTTAATTATTCATATGGTGCTTGTTAAGTCGTTTTAGAATTATTCTCTTAGCTTAATAGTCATTGTCACTAGTTGTAGTTTGTCATTTAAATTTTAGTTTAAACTTTAATTAGTTAAATTAGTTTTAAAAAAAAATTAATTAATTAATTATATATTCCGCTTTTTTTTTTCTAAATTATCTTTTATCATTTAGAGTGTAGGAAAAATAAATTTGCATTCCTAAAGTTAAATTTGCAAAATTTGGTTTTAAATCGCGTATTTAGGATTTCCCGTAGTGTAATTTTCATAATTGTTTTCCCATTCCCCGTAGTTTTAATAAAATCAAAAAATCCAAAACATCGAGCATTTTAATAACGAACCAATAACGACCTTGCCCATTCACACCTCGTTGGGAAACGACTCGGATTTCCTAATCCGTATCACTATCACTCACGAGTTTTGATTCATTATCCTTTTTCCTAAAAGGATTTTAAATCATTACTTGTGGTTATTTTTTATATCGATATTGTGGTTTTATCCATACACACACACCCCTAAGCCTACAACTTCGAGAATCAATCATGGAAGACGATTCCACACGAGCATGGCCTACATGCAATCCTTTTCGTGAGTATTGCAACGGGGGTTGTAATATGAAGGATGAAGAATGGACATGCCCTCATGAGCTAGAAAGACACGACCTCAAGTTCGAAGATCTATCCTTTCATGATTGTTATTTGGTAAGATTCGGGGATGCTATAACTAATGCGGTTCTTCTAAGGAAGCTAAAGCTCGACCATGAAGAACATTGTCTCCAACAAAGAAAGTCCATGGATGAAAGACCAATCAAAGATGATACCTCCTGCAAGGATGTTCCCTCAAGCAACACCAATGATAAAATAGCTCGGAAGCATTGGTGTGAGAAGAAAAAGACCTTTGGCGAAGTTTTTTGGGCATCTTGTAACCCGTTTGATGATGAATGTAACGGAGGAGTAGCATAGCGGGAGTTCGGGGTGATGAGTTCTTGTGGACCTCAACCAATGACGATGAGAGGACAAAATTACCTTGGCTAGACAAGTTGGGATTTGACGATTGGGTTAAAATCAAATATGAAAAGGTAGCTACTTCTACTAAGGAGAAGATTTGGAAGGGATGTATGAGTGAAGAAGACCCGAGTGAAGAAATTCCCAACGATGTGAGTGAAGTGATGGATGAAGATATCAAAGATACAACGGGTACTGAAAAAGAAGAATGCAAACGTGTACTCATCAAAGAATTCCCGAATGATAAGTGGTTCAAGGGGACTGAGTCCGATGATGATGACATCGGGGGAATTATTGACTACCCTGAACTACATGGTAAAGACGGGTTCACTGACCTCGATGATGAAGCATACGAGCAAAGAAGGTGCAAACTTCTTGGTATTCCGTACTAAAGGCCGCCACCAATTGTAGCTGAGAAATATGAATTTACAAGATACCACTTGGGGCCGGACGAAAAGTTTTTCAAGATTCGGAAGATTGAGACGAAAGAGTATCTCCGCACCGCTACTAATTTTGCTTGGGTCAGGCACAACTTGATGAAATATATGGAGGAAGTTGGCCAAGTTCAAAGGCCACCGTAAAGCCCCATGGCTTTGAGTCTAACTTAAAGACTTGATAATAAAGAAAAGTGCTCTTTTGAGAGACAACCCAAATTATCCTTTTTATTTCCTTTATTTCTATTTCTTTTGGGTTTTGTGTTTTTAATAAATTTTGCAGGAAATTGGGGAAAAATTCACAAGTAACTTAAATGTGGGCTATATCTGTCCATCAGGCTACTTAACTCATCCCAATGATTAAGTCATAGCATATCATCAGATAAATTCTCTCCGAGCATTACCCATTACTGCATCCCATGCTATGGTTACTCCGTAGCTACCCTCGAGTAGTGACTGTCAGGTTTTGCCATGATTACGACGTAACTCCTCCATTGGGTTACGATGTAATTATCCCACAGTTTCAATTCTTTCTATAATAACACAATAACCTTGTATTAGTTTTTAAATGAACTTTGTGGGTATGTTCCTTGTAAGCCCTCACGAGACTACACTCGTCTACTTAAGACACCAAGTGATTTAAAAGGCTTGTTGCATATGCTAAATGCAATCGTGATTTCTACGAAAGTGAGTTAGATTTCTTTTTGTTTTTCTTTTTCTTTTTTTTAGAATTATGCTTGTTGGTTAGTGTGATTTCAGGGAATGAAGTTTGCTTGTGGATGCTTAAGCGAAGGTATGATTCTCTATCGTGGGCCTTCTTTCTTTTTAGGAACGAATTTCAGTTCTCGCTCTAATTCTACTTTCTCTTCACATTTATTTAAAGTTTAGTACAAAAGGGACTTTGTACATTTCAAGTGGGGGACGGGAGTAGAATTATCTCTTGAACTTTATTGCCCTCGTTTTTCTAGTTTATTTTGAAAAATTATGCCATTTTTAAAATTTTGACACATTTTTCTTAACCTAACTAGATTAGACCTTAGCCGAGCACATTATAACCCTTGATATTATATGGTGAGATTAGCCTTATCCGTTTCCAATTATTTACCCAAATATACCAAATTATGAGTGTGCCGGTAGCTTGTAAACTTTAGAACTTTGCCTTTGCATCATTTTGAGACCATAGACGAGGTACGTTGAGTTCGCTTAATGTATTTGGAATAATTAGTTTAAGAAGGCAATATTATAGGATTATCACCCAAACAGCCTATCCTTGTGTGTCTATCAATTTGTCACCTCGACTTTTCGACCCCCATGTCAAACCCTTTTGTTGCACTCACCCTTAGTGCAAGATACCCCTAGATAAACCCGTCTGAGCCGTTCCTTTCATTTTGTTCACCCAATATATATTGTTTCGTTACACCCATTCAGCTTAGTCTACCGTGTAGTCTTAATTTGTGATCATGAAGTCATTGTTTGCCTAAGTTCAAGGTTCAAGTAGAAAGGTTCGAAGTCACGCTTTCGTCAAAGACTTATATTGGAAGATCATTGAAGACCCCCCCCCCCCCCCAGATTTTCATATTATGTTCATCTCAAGTCGGGGTATGTTATGTTTAGTTGATGTAAAAAAATATATATATATATAAAAAAAGAGATTCGAAAAAAAAATTATAGTTATTGTAAAGTGCAATGTTATAAGCACTATATTTGGAGCTCATCATAGATTTAGTATCGACGAGGCCACCCTCCACATTTGAAGAATTGAGTTGGTAATTATTGCGCCAACAATTGAAGAAACGTGTAATGTGCATCATGACGTCCGCTAATGGCACATCTACTTGGTATATCATGATTCGGTTTCTTAGCCTTAAAACTTGAAATGTGGATGAACGGTAAGCGGTGATGACTTGGTTATAGGTTTAGACTATTTTCTTGTTATTTTCTACTTTACACCAATTATATCCCATGTCTTATCCTACCCTTTAGTCATGCATCGTGTCTAGGTGATGAAGCGAGCAATCTTTGGTGTCTTGGCCATGGATTTGGTCATGTGTCATTGATTTTGTCCACTTTTCCGTGACATGTTAGTAATGACAATTCACCCTTAACCCATGTCGTGTCTACCCATATGCCTTCAAGAATTGTTTAGTCCTTAACTCTAGTGGTTGAGATTTGCATAACCGCCAAACTTATGATAGAATACATGCTATGACTGTGCTTTGAGTGATCACCCCAAAATTGACACTTAGACTAGTTGAGAGATTTTGAGTGTTTTGTTCCCATTTCGTGAGGTGTTCGGCTTTGATTTATTCTAGCATAAGGGATTTTTAAACTTATATTTTCCAGTTAATGGGAGATATCTTTTTAGGAATTTTTCTAATAAGGTCTACTTGAGGGCAAGTAGAGTTCAAGTGGGGGGATATTTGATAACATCAAATAGTCCTGAATATTAAGTGTCAATTTCCCCCGATAATGCTCCTATTTTATATCATTTATATGGATTTATGCTTGTTTTCCTTTATATTTCACTTTCAGGCAAATTACAAGTATTGGAGCTAATGAGACGCGGATTTAGGAGATTTTCTTAAGAGATTTATGATAGTATGCCTGACGGAAGCTACCATAACTCCACTCTCACATTAGGCTGTAGCTAGCGACTCGAAAACCAACTCAAGAATCACTTCTGGTAACTCCCAAGTAAAGATTACGCCGTAACCAATTAGGTCAAAGGATGTTCCACGCCGCCATCAGATACGCTGTAACTCCTTCCAATGATTACGGCTTAATCAATACAAAAGTAACCTGTACTGAAGATACGGCGTAACTCATTCCATGTGTTACGCCATAACAAGCTTACCGAGAGCATTATTATGGAATTATTAAGGTTACGGCGTAACTCTCAACTCAAGTTACGCTGTAACTAGATCGTGCCTATAAATACAAGCCCTAATTTTTGAATTTCACATCATTCACTCCACACCAAAAAGCAGAGAATGTGAAGAGGGGTCCAAAGGAAGATCTTGAAGATCATACAGAGCCATCTCCAAGGGAGAAATCACACCCTAACGATAAGCATTAGCGATTATTTTATCCTTTACTTTCGATTCATGTATTTCATTACGTGAAACATTGAATCTTTGGTTTCGTTTAATATGATCTGCTAAGCACCTTTGGTGCTAGCCTAGTTATGAATCCTTAATTATTTTGTTTACGTTTACATGCTTCCGTATAATTGTTTCTAGTGTATGCATGCATAGTTCGTTGGTAGCTACCTTAGCTTCGGTAGTTTTGAATGGCGGTAGTGTCTAGTTGCTTAGGAGAATTGACCAACTGACCCTAAGTAGGTAGATTGAATGGGAAGGGTAAGAATTGACCAACTGACGACCCTTTCTCGCTTGTGCTAACTGACCAAATGATCACCTTCCGTTTGGATGAACTTAAGAAGTTAGGGATGAGTGTCTAAGATGCTAGCGCCCGGGCACTCATTGTTGCGAATCTTGCATGTAGAGGTACTTAATGACTATGTTTAGGACTAAAACAACTGGACTTTCAAGGGTAGTAGCTAGATCTCTGGTGGAAGCCTTTGCTAATAGGTAGACGAAATGACCAAATGTTGTCCTAGCGACTTAAACCCCGACTTGAATCAATTGGAACTAGTTAGACACGAACATAACATGATAAGATGAGTAACTAGGTTAGCACACTTTACCCCTATTGATCATAACCACTATTTAATTTTCGCATTTTATTTCTTGTTTTTTAGTTAAAAATCATTTCAAATCTTAAACAATTAAAACCGGATACATAGACTTAATATAGATCCGCTCATAGCTCTTGGGACAACCTCGTTTTTACCGACATTACACTACACACCTAATCGTACACCGCCGTGAGTGCATAAGTGGACCATAGGTAAACGACATTATAAATATTAAAACATGGTCGAAACCCTGATCAATGATATATACAACTTTAGAGTTCTGCGATCACAGATGTTTCTTCTATTCTGTGAGTAACAACCGAAACACTTCTGCATGTCCACCACCTAACGTTCTTTGTACTGTGACAAGTAAGTGTATGTTACAATTTTGTTATGTTATGTGTTCGTTGTCACAAAAATCTTTCATACTTATGACACTAACACCTCCTCATAGATTGAGGGGGGTTCCGTTATCAGAATATATTAAATCAGACCACATTTTCTCCCATGTTTTCTAAACCTATTTAAATCACTTGGGATCCCAAATCTCAAAGGGTTTGAATTTTTTGATCAGGGGAGAGAATTTGATTTTAATATGAAATCTGATAAAATGTGATCGTTTTGACTCAAAGTGTAGGCTCTCTCTAATATGTGCTAAACTCTTTCGTATATTGATGCACATATTGAGGGGGAGCGAATGGTTACTGTTGGCAATCGTGGAAGTACATCAAAAATACCGACCTTGCATTTACTTTACTGGAGTTATAAGGATGGTAAGGTTAGGTAATCGTTACCACGATCCCGCCAGAGCCGGAGGGATCTATCCAGGGACAATCCACTAGATAGTGTAGAAGTCCTTAGGTATGATGAAAAAAGGAGAAAAGTGAGAATAAGGGAATAGTGTTGACTGAGATAGAGCTAAGACTGTAACAAACCCAACAAGGTTCTAGTGATGAAATCTCGGTAAGCACTGAAAGGGTTGAAGAATGAAAAAGAAATGAAAAGTGAAAGGGTGAAAAGAAATAGCCCTCCAATAATTCAACCTTAGGGCAGAAACCGGGTTCAATACATATGCTACTGGTGGTTACTAGGGTAGCGCCTGTATTTAAGACAAGATGTCATGGACCCAATGACGCACTGCACTAAACTTCCCAGCTACTCAAGTTCTCTTAAAAGGACTTGTTTCATTCCCAAGGGGAACCGACATAATCTATCGACTTTCTCTTAGAGATTGTTGATATTGAAAAAGGAGACCCTCTTCCTAGTCTCCGCTTAGGAAACTAAAATGAACTATTGAGTCTAGAGCCAAGAGATCATCAATAAATCTCATTAGGACACACAATTCATGAAAACTTGTTGTTTCACACAATGTGGAAAGTGATAATATATATCGAGAGTCCTACGCATTATCCTCGTGGTATTGCCAGAACATCCGAGTGATACTTAAAGTATTCACAATGAAGATGGAAATCCTTCTAGAGACAACATCAAACAAGCTCTTGGTGGGTGACATGTGAGATCCTTCATGGATCAAACTTGTGACAACTGGAAAGAAGTGATGGGGCGATTCACTCTTGAATCAACCTTGTTCAAGGAAATGGATTGACGTATGCTTTTGAAAACCTTTCAATGTGCTCTACAATTATTTTTCAAGCACATATTTGCCGCGTTAATTTTTCAAACAAAAACAAGTATTTATAATTGAAACTTGATGTTTCTCATAAAACTTTCGTCGTATTGCAAAACTCTCTCTCTTTATCAATACGCAATTGTTTTTCGAATCAATTACTTATCAATCAGTGAATCTCAATTCGCTGGTTCACTCACTCCGTGTTGTCTAATTTGAGACGCTCCGGTTTGAGAACGGCTAGATCAAGCTATGAAACCCGTCAGGAGATTCTTAGGAATTCTACGATCATAGGCGTATTTATCTGATCAACGGGGAACGTGTGGTTCTTGCAACCTATTCAACGAAAGTGAACAAAGACACTTTCGTGTGTTTTATTGATAACTGTTGTTTGAGGAACATCGGCGGTTGAAGGCGATCGAAATTGAGAATTCAATCCATAACCACATGCTCACACCTCACTCTCACGTTTAAAGAAATCATGATAATCTAAAGACCTAAAGCAATGCTTCGCTTCGATGCAAAATATCATGATCCAACAAAGTGTGAGCATGTCGGTCCAGAAGTCATAATATCACATGGAGGCGATACAACAAAGGATGATTCAGAGATTTATTGTGGCTGATGATCTCAAAGAAAGCTCAAAGATCACCAAGTCATGGAACATTCAAAGACCTCCACTAGAAGTACAAAGTATGCAGACTTTGAAGAATCAAAGACTACGAGCTACAGATCTAAAATGTGTAATAGAATGCTAGAATTCAAAATGTATTATCTATATGTGAATGAAATGACCTCCCTTAGGGGGAGATTTTTAGGATTTAGTAAATCCGTAATTTAAAGACTCGGTCACCTCGAGTATCTGTTAGCATTAGAAAGCTCGTAGTCTTAAACCTTTAGTTATTTAAAGTAGTTAGTTAAGTAACACCGTGGAGGACGGGCGGGTCTTTACCCACTGTATACCTGATCCATAACCCCGTAGGTGGTGTATTTTGTAAAAACTATATATACCCTCTACCTCCCAAGGTAGATGGTGGAGCTTCATAATATTACTTACACTTTCTCTCACTAGAAGTTCCCATCCTTTCACTTTCTCTCTCTAAAACCTTCATCTCATTCGATCCATGTCATTTTTGAATTTTTGTGTTTATGATATCCGATCTCTTACAACTACTTTACAATAATGACAGTTTTAGTGCCTGCGTATGTGGCTTACAATATAACTAATGTAATCCCGTAAATGTTGTTCCATTTACCTGTTAAGAGCGATCCCAACAATAAACCTAAAGTTTTTGTGTTTGTTAATTGTACTCTCAGTTTGAATATGGAGTAGTCTCAATATGTTTGTTTAGGCTTTTCTAGCAATATGACATGAATCGGTTATTTAGATATAGGCTGTCAATTTTATGACTTACATACTTGATATGGTTGTACTTGGATTATTGGTTATTTGTTGGTGTATCTTTGTAACATAAATAGGTTGAAAAATTCTATTACCTTGATGCATTTCGTGTTGTCTATCTATAACAACCCGATATTGTCCTTGTGAGAATTGGTAAATAAAACTATAAACAACCTAAAGTAAAATCTTGTTTAAGACTACTTGATTAGGAGAAGTATGTTTGTTGTATTATCGACCATAAAACAAACTTAATGCGCTTGATATGTTTTAGAATCATAGGCCGAGAGGTTTTCTATGCATATTGGGTGGATATATTCGTTTTTGTGACTATCCGTCATACATTGCTTATATGAAATGTTTGTTTGTGCATCTCTATCCGTATACCAACTTGTCTCATATTGCTTAGCCTAAACGAACATAATTATAATTATCTTGATAAAACAACAAATTTTTAATTCCAACAAAAACGATTTTTGTAATACATGACAATCATTAGAGTCTAATTTTGTATAACCATACACTGAGTCCGAAAACATTCTCCTCCCTTGGGATGACCTGGTCTTACCTAAACCTTTACTATAAACGGGGGTTATACTTTACCAATGTGTTTTGTGTACTAAGGAAACGGTAGAACTAGTATTATAAATTTAAAGCTTTCGAAACACATCACTTTTCCTGAAGCGCAAGCTAATACACTACAAAGTTATGTACTATGTTTTATAAAATACAAAAATCAACATGTTATTCTTCTTAAACATTCCATATTCATAAATGAGGACAAAATTTCTATGAAACATTCATATAATTTTATGTTTATGATATATAATAATTTGTATATTTGAATAATAATACAAAGATTATTAAAAAAATGACATTATAGATTTATAGTAGGATCGTTACAATTTTAATCTTGCAAAAACACGAGTAGGTTGAAAACCTTGATAAATAGTATAGATATAGACTAAGCGTTTTATTGTGCATTTTGCTTCACTTTTCTTTCATTTTTATTTCAACATTTTTTTTTTTTTGATAATAAATAATTATATAACCAAAACTAAGAACTAGCCAAATCGCTCCTCGTAAGCGATGTCAGTTAAATTGCTTGTTACCTTTCCTCCTTGCGATCTCTAGTGAGGTGACTTAGCTCTTGGTCAGTGAAGCATAAGTTGCTCTACTCTAGCATATAAAAACAAACAATATCTGTAATTTCAAAACCAGAAACATGTAAAAGCAAATGATGAATAATGATTTTTATAACAAACATTATACAGTTACGTGTTGTCAACTTCTAATGAACAAACGAGAAGTAAAAGAAAGATAATACTTGTGCAGCTGCAAATACGGTTGCATTGCACTCTTCTTAACTAATCATGGTGTTTGGCTTGATGATTGGGATCTCAGGTTGTTATCGGGCATCCTGATTTCCTCTATCATTCTAACCACTTGATCCATATTTGGTCTCGTTTCCGGGCTTTTCCCAACACATGTCATGGCTATCTGAAGCATTTGCACCATTTCTTCTTCTACATTTTGGTACTTAATAAGCTCCACATCAAACACCTCAGCAGTCCACTCTTCTCGAACCACAGATTGGACCCACCTCGGAAGATCCACCACCTCATCTTGCCCTGCTGCTGATTGAACTGGTGCTTTCCCTGTCAGCATTTCAAGTAACAGAACACCAAAGCTGTAGACGTCTGATTTTTGAGTGGCTTTTTTGGTATCAATTACTTCTGGTGCATGATATCCTGATGTTCGAGGAGGGAGTGTAGGAATGCCCATAAGTGGAGTTAACCCAAAATCAGTTACTCGCCCATCATTGTCTTGGTTGAGAAGGACATTGGAGGATTTGATGTTTCCATGACTTAGTTTTCCTCCATTTCCAGAATGAATATGAGCAATCCCTTTTGCTGTCCCAAGAGCAACTCTTAATCTGGTTTCCCAATCGAGCCTTCTTCCTGAACCTGTGTTACCAGTATCATAGATGAGAATGGTATTAAAATTTTCTTATCAATGTTTTACTCTAGACAGGTAAAACAGCTAGAACAGAAAATGGTTAGCTATAAGGGGAAATAAACATGTCCAGTGAGTCAAAATTCGCTCAATGATGTAACTGTAATTGTATTGGTTTCTTAATAAATTTCTGCATTTATTCCCAATAAAAAAAAGGATACAGCAGTAAATGTTTTGTTGAAATATTAAGTACTAAAATTAATAAAAAATTGGTCCTTTGGGGGGCAAATTACAAAAATAGTTGAAATTTTACACTGCATTTCTTTTTGCCGGGGGCTCACATGACCCCTCGGACCCCCCCTTTATCTCCGCCCCTAGACGCCATCATATTAGAACATATATCTTCAATTTGCGCAGGTGAAACATAAATTTGGACATTGTCGAAATGTTAATACAAAGTTTCGACGACATACCGTGTAATAGAGATGACAAGCTGCCAGATGCAGCACAATCATAAATTAATAGCTTTTCATCCTTGGAGTAGTAATAAGCAAGAAGAGGAACCACATTTGGATGTTTTGCCACACTCCCAATAATCTCCATTTGTTGTTCAAATCCTCTTTTCCCAACGACCACTTCTTTCAACCTTTTAACAACAACAATTGTTCCTTCTCCCAAAACCGCTTTATAAGTGGTACCATAACCCCCTTTTCCCAGAACTTCAGCAGAGGCTCTAAGCAAGTCCTCAAGATCAAACTTATAAGACGATCCATCAAAGAAAACTAATTTGTTTCTCCCATTTTCTTGCAACCCACTACTAAAATCTTCTTTAGGTGTCTCGATCCTCCCAATGCTTAAGGCTTTAGCTTTATTTCCACTTGCTGCACTTCCTTTCTTCTTTGCACAAAATACTAGAAGTGTTAGAAGCAACACCAATAGCGCAGACGAAGAGACAACTGAAATGGCGACTACAGCACCTTTGCTTAATTTCTTATTGTCGTTTTGTTGAGAGGGTAGTCTTTGGGCAGGAGGGGCGATCATTCGTGGAGGAGGTAAAATTGGATTGGTTGAGGAAGAAGGTGAAGGTGAAGGTGAAGGTGAAGGTGAAGGCGAAGGTGAAGGTGAAGGTGAAGGCGAGGGGGAAGCCGAAGGCGGAGGTGAAGGGCATTTGTTAAGCGGTGCTCCACATAGCCCAGAATTCCCTCCAAAAGACGAAGCAGGGAACTTTTTTAACGATGACGGGATTGATCCGTATAGTTGATTGTTGCTCACATTTAAATTCTTAAGATTCCGAAGCTGGAGATTAGGGACGGATCCAGTGAGGGAGTTTCTCTGCAGGTTTAGTGTATTGAGGTTTGTCAAATTTTGGATCGAAGCGGGAATGTTTCCACTGAATGAATTAGAAGAAAGATCTATTGTTACAAGTTGGGAAGATAGGGCAGAAGGTATTTCACCAGAAAACGAGTTTTTGTTGAGGTAGATGTTGCTGAGAGAAGGGAGCGATAGAAGATCAGAAGGAAGACTCCCATTAAGGAAATTAGAATGAAGACTAAGAATAGTAAGTGCATCAAGGTTCCCTAAAGTGTTTGGTGGGATAGGACCATAAAGTCCAATACCAGGCAAGCGAAGTATAGTTACACGTTTACCATTGCAACTAACACCAGCCCACGATGTGCAAACTGAAGTCTTGCTTCTCCAGTTGAGTCTTCGACCTTGAGGCACAGAAGCAGCAAAGTTAAGAAGCGCAGTTTTGTCCGAGCTTAAATCAGCAATACTCAGTGGCAGGATCAGAAGAAAGAGTAAAAGCAACGACAAGGCTTCAACAGGATACAGCTTCATTGTGCAGAATTTAAAAAATTTCAAAGACGATCATGTACATTAGTCCTTTCAGTCACTTTTATCTACTCCCTGACAAAACAGATGTGATAAATGCACTGGAAACAAGTTAAGATGAAAACAAGAACTAACAGATCTATACAAGTATAAACATCAGCAATAAATCATGGGAGCTGGCCTTCTAAGAAGACTAATTCATGATAGTGCTAAGTAACTAGAGTCCAGTTGGCATATAGAGAGTTATACACTTTGATGGAAAAAAGAAAGAAACGGATGTGCTAATTTTTCAATAAACAAATGGACACATTATGGGTACTAAATTCAAAGGTGTCCAAAATATCTGTCTTTTTTTATTTTTTTTATTTTTTATTTTTATTTATTTATTTTTTCTTTTTAATTCAAAGTTACATAAAACAAGACCTTTGTTTTTATTTTTATTTTTATGTAGTAGTTCCGTTTTCTAACTAAAAAAGCTACGAGAATCAATTTTTCTGGTAATTAAGAAAGTTTGAGAAAATTTCTTAAAGAGACATATAGTGAACAGTATTACCAAAATAAACTTTTGAATCTTGTGTCACAAAAAACTACTTTACGCGCAAATTGCTTGCTCTCATAACTTTTTTGCGCTCCATGCTTTAGATCATTACACGTGTACATTAAGATCAAATATGAAGTCATCTTCACGTAGGAAGGCCTTGATTTTTTGCTCTCCTATGTTTTTGCACTCCCAATTTTGAAGCTTTACTTGGTTTAGTGGGGACGGAGAGCAAAATTTTTCTTTCTCAAACCTATTTTGCTCTCCCATTTTTAAGTATTATGTGGACAATATAGTGACACGTATACGGAGAGCAAATATTTTGCTCTCCTAACCTATTTTGCTCTCCCATTTTTAAGTATTATGTGGACAATATAGTGACACGTATACGGAGAGCAAATATTTTGCTCTCCTCAAGTTTTGCACTCCCTACCTTTTATTACTTATTCATCGCTTTTTTTTTAACTTCTAATAAAATATTTAAAAAATTTGCCTTTGCTTTTATTCTTTTGGGGAGCAAATATAAGGAGAGAGCAAAACAATTTAACTCTCTGCTAATTAATATCGTGTTGGAAAAAATTGCGCTCAAGGTAGTTTTTTGTAAACCGAATTTAAAAGGTAGTATTTTGTAGAACTCATATGCCAAATGACATTTTGGTTATTTTATTTTTGGCGATTCATCTAATGCAATCATGCATCTTTCTTTAGAGCCATGTACAATATCATTAATTTACTAAGGTAATCAAACAACTACGTATAGCATAATTTCATATAGACAAAGGAAGGGAGTACTCTCTCTTCTAATATTTAGAAGTCTCCAGCGACCTGAGAACGAGAGAAACACATCTTTACAAGTTTCACTATTTATAACTAGAATTTAGAGAACATTGATTGGACAACAGAAATAAAAACATTTCCATTGTCAACAAATTAAACTAGAGATAGAAAATAGTTGCAACTAAACGCACTTCACACATATTCTCAATACAAGTATAAAAAGCATCAATGTACCTTTGAAGATTATGAAGAACAAGAAACACTTTTAAACTACACACACATACCATACATATGTGTGTGTGTGGTAAACAAAATTTGGCGGTTGAGAGCTACTTCGTGAAGTAAACGGAAGGTCTACTCACTGCTAGCTAGCACTAATTGTATGTAGTATGTACCAATAAACAAGAACACAGATCTCGAGATTTTTTCTTTTTCTCTCTTTCACATACACAAAATGAAAATGCTTGTGTGTTGCGTTTGTTTTTGAGAAGAGAATAAAAATAAACAAAGGGAGCAGAAGCAACTGCTTTGTTGACAATGGTATGTTGGGTACACAGCACACCAACATTAAGGAAAGAGTGACACAAAATATACTAGTATATCTTTAGTTGTCATGGGTTTCTTGACAAAAACCTCTCCATAAACATGTATCTAAATGAATAACAAGGAATAATGTTAAATAGCTACTAAATCGAAAAATAAAACTTGTAGCCTATTGGTATCCTATGATCGTATGAGATGCTCTTTAATTAAAACGAGCGGGTGATCCCGCGCGTTGCGGCGGAAGTGTTGTGAAACGTACAAAGGACTTAGCTTGCAACGACACTTAAACCTCAGGGACTATTGTTGTCATACTTAAACCTCAGGGACTATTTTTGCTATTTTGCCAAACTTACAAAGGACTTAGCTCACTGCAATAGCTTAAACCTCAGGGACTATTCTTGCCATTTTGACAAAGATGGCATTTAATGCACCTACTTTGGAGGATTTGTACTCCCCATCTTTAGTATATCGAAATGTAGGCTTGCGTAGCGATTTGGTTTGGCTTTAAGAACTTCTTTGTAACGACACTTAAACCTTAGGGACTATTTTTGCCAAATTCCTATAGATAGCAAATAATGCTACATGGCTTACTTTGCAGCGACATAAACCTCATGGAACATTTTTGAAGTTGTGAAACTTTGCATTTAATGTTGGTTAGGACTTACAATGCAAAACCTAAACCATAAACTATTTTTCTAATAGATAGCAATTAATGATCAAGGATTTATTTTTAATAGGCTACTAAACCTCAGGGACTATTTTTGCCAAGTTGGGATTTGCAATTAATGTTCGTTGCAAAACTTAGGTCCTGCCTTTTAGTATATAAATGTTATGAGCTCAAGTACTATAGGATATAAATGTGATTTTTTGCACTATGTTGTTTTTAAAAAGAAAAATATATATATAGACCGGAAAACAAATTAGAAATTAATACACTTATGTACAATTATATGGAAAAAAAGATAACAAGTGTGGTTGCTATAGCTATACTTGATTAATTTTCTTTATTGCTATAAATATTTTTTAGTTTTTGAGAAACTATGCACACAAGTTTTATGTAATTTTTTTTTTTTTAATCTTTTTTGTTTATAACAATAAGCTAACATTAGCTGCGTACTTGTAGTTTAGTTAGTTTTGACTTTTTTGTTTTATTCAACCACTCTCATGAATATGATCCATTTGTCTAGGAGCATTTGCTATCGTAACGTAGGTTATGGCATAACTTAGTCTCACGTCTGCGCCACATCAGCTTTAATATTTCACTTTAACTCAACAAAAAAACACCCGCAATTATAACATTCTCAAGTTTAAACATTAACTTACCAATAATTTACAAAAACAACACCTCATTTAGAGGCTAGAAAAAAAAAAAAAAAAAAAAAAAAATGAACTAACGCACGTTAGAAGGGTAACACCCAACCTTTAACACCCAAATAACATGGACGACGGTATGGATAACTTGAGTTAACACCCAAATGTTAAACCTTAATATGCATTTGCTAGTTATGATAGCAAATGCTCTAATAATACATATTTTGATACTAGCGGTGTAGCCAAGATGCGACAGTAGGATATCTTGTAATTAAATTTTGCGGCGAGTAAATATTATTTGATTACACGTTTTTTCGAAAAATAATTGTACAAATGAATGAATTGGTGCATGCTGTTACAATGTTTTGAATTGGTGCTGTTACAATGTTGTGTATTTTATTTCTAGGAAAATACCTGAATTTTAAAGTTATGTATTGAATCAATAGCAAAGTTAATACAATTAATAACAAAATTAATACAGTTTTTGTAGTCTGACTTATTTTGAAATGTGAGACTTTCTTTTATAGTAAGTGTGTAGACTTATTTTTTAAGACTTCCTTTTATAAAAAGTCTTAAATATATTATAAGGTAGTATAGATAGGTGATACGTATTACTAAATTATATTAGGTGATTTACTTTATGATTTAGGATTAAATTCATACCAGGGATCAATTTACTTCCATCTTTCCTCCATTTTTATTTGATATAATTGAAGAGATTAATCCCAACAATTTAAAATTTTCATCATTTTTTTCAATATTAATATCTTTCAAACCGTTAATTGTTAAATGAAAAAAATATACCATTACGACAAACATTTAATTATCTTTCTATAGATATGCTTTAATATATGACAATAAAAAATTAGTGTTTTCACCTTTTTTTTACATTTTTTTTTCGAAATTTGCATAAAAAATCACATGTGATTAAACATTAATTTGAAAATCACATGTGATATTAGTGTTAAATCACATATGATATGATATGTATATCATATATGATTTAACACTAATATCACATGTGATATTACATATCATATGATTTAACACTAATATCACATGTGATATTCAAATTAGTGTTTAATTACGTGTGAGTTTTTCATGCAAATCTTAAATTCGAAAAAAAAAAAAAAAAAAAAGAAGAAAAACATGAAAAATAATTTTTCTTTTTCGTAAATCAAAGTCTTGTCCCATCTAGAAAGATATTAAATGCTCGTCGCGATGGTGTAATTATTTTCGTTTAACGATTAACGATGTAAGAGATATTTAAATTATAAAAAATAGGTGAAATAATAAAATGTTTTTAATCTCAACCATTGATTTCTTTTTAGATTGAGGGTGAGGATGAGTCCATTGATATGTGAGAAAAGTTTAGTATGTAAAATAATTCTCCTCTTACTTATACTTATATGAATATTTAGGGGACGTTTGGTTCGCAAGTTTAAAATACATGAATTTGAAAACCCGTAGTATTACAAATGGCTACCAATTTCAAAAGCTGTATTTTACAATCCCCATGTTTGTTTGGTTTGCTGATATGTGAGGCAAAGGTATGAAGCTACATAATAGTAATTGACATATATATCCTTCTTTTTAAGAAGACACTACATCCAGTGTTATGTCTTCTTCTTCTAACAAAACCATAGGAACTCATAGAAACAACAACAACAACAACAAAATTGCACAAAAACTAACTCATAAAAACAACAAAAAAACTTGCACAAAAACTATCTTATGATTCAAAAAAGATCGAGAGCAATAATTTTGTAAACCAAACATAACGCGGGTCTTAACAAACCCTATTTTTGGTAAACTCAAATCCACATCTTTTGTCAACACAAACATGCTTTTGATTAACATATATTCACGTATTGTTAAACCCATCAATAAATTGTTGTTTTTTCTCTATCTTTTTGTTGAATTTGAGCTACCCGGATGAGATCTATTCATAAAATTAATGAACGAATGTTGGGCTTTTATATAAATTGAAGGTACCCACATGGAATGATAAAAGTGTATGAATTATTGGTGAAGTATAGTATACCAGTAAATGAAAAAAGAAAATCATTGGCACCATATGAGAAAAAAAGGGAAGAACAATGGGGAAAGAAGGTGAGGAGCATTGGGAAGATAAATTATGTAAGGTTATAATGGTCCAACTTTGACCCTTAAAAGTTCCGTGTTTGAAAACTTGCCCTCACCCCACATTTTTTTAACCCAACCAATATGGGCTTTTTCAATATTTTAAAACTGCCTTAAAAAGCAACCAAACACAAAAAAGATTGAATTGTGTATATAAACCCTTCCAAAACCACTCAAATACAGTGAACCAAACACACCCTTACTTTCGTTGCAACCCAATTACATAATCCATGGATTCTACGCATTCATATTCTTGGAAAATCTACTAGCTTAAGTTAATTGTTTTTTTTATCCGCAGATGGTGATTTGGTTAGTATCAACCAATCTGTGTTTGTTCATGGGCGTCGTATATCGGATAGTATTTTACTTACCCAAGAGCTTATGCGGAATTATCATAGAGGGAGAGGTCCGCCTAGATGTGCGTTTAAAGTAGATATTCAAAAGGCGTATGACACGGTTGATTGGGCTTTTCTTAAGTCTATTCTGGCTGGTTTTGGTTTTCATCATAAAATGGTGGAGTGGATCATGGTGTGTGTTTCTTCCACATCTTATTCTATTTTGTGTAAATGAGGATCTTCATGGCTAGTTTCAAGGTAAAAGAGGCTTAAGGCAGGGTGATCCGCTATCTCCTTACTTGTTTACTTTGGTTATGGAGGTTTTAACCCTTATTTTGCAGAAAAAGGTTTCTAAATCGGTGGATTTTGAGTTTCATCATCTTTGTGAGCAACAGAGAATTATTAACCTTTGTTTTGCAGATGATATTTTCTTGTTATCTAAAGGCCACCCTTCTTCTGCTGATGTTATTATGCAAGCGTTGGAGGATTTCAAGAATGTATCAGGCCTTGTTCCGAGTATTCCCAAAAGTACCGCGTTCTTCTATAATGTTCCTAATGCTTTGAAAGCTACCATTCTTCAATCTATTCCGTTTGCAGAAGGATATCTTCCAGTAAGGTACTTTGGTGTCCCTCTTATTTCTTCTAGATTGCTTTATAGGGGCTGTAAGCTCCTTGTAAAAAAATTGGAAGGTCGTATTAATGATTGGCGTAATAAGTTCCTATCTCAGGAGGCTTTAATTGGTTCGATATGTCTTATCTTCTATATATATATATATATATATATATATATATATATATATATATATATATATATATATATATATATATATATATTTATATATATATATATTAGGTTTCTGTGTTTATCCTTCTTGCTCATATCATCCATGAGTTGGAGAAAATTATAAGAGGTTTCCTATGGTGCCAAGGAGAAATGAAAAGGGGTAAGGCTAAAGTTGCTTGGGAGTCAGTTTGTAAGCCTAAGCATGAAGGTGGTTTGGGTATTCAAAAATTGGATGATTTTAATGTTGCTTTTATCGCTACTCACATTTGGAGTATTTTAACCCATAAAGACTCTTTACGGGTTAAATGGATTCATTCTTACAAGCTTAGAGGTAGAAGTTTCTGAGATGTTCCATGTTTGGGTGATGTTAGCTGGGGTTGAAGTAAGCTTTTAGCTATTAGACCTAAGATTCGTCCTTTCATATGGCATAAGATTAATAACGGTATGTCTACCTCAATGTGGTTTGATAACTGGCGTGTCTTAAGTCCCATTCGTGACATGCTTACTAATAGAGATATTGTTCGGGTTGGTTTAAGCTTATCTGATTCGGTTTGTGATGTGATTGATAATGGTTCTTGGAGATGGCATCCTGATTGGTTTTCTAGGTTTCCGAACCTAATTAATCTTCCAGTTCCAAATCTTATTGATGATATTTGTGACAACTGGCAATTAGGGAGCCCATTTTAAGTAACCGCATTACGCTAAGTTAAACCGATTTTTTGCCTTTAGAACTATTTTGATTGACCATGACTTGTTTTGATATCGATTATTGGTTTTATGATTTATTTTATTATTGTATGAGTTGTCGTGTGAGTTTTAACTCTTTTCGTTAGGCACTATGTGATTCGGCACAATAAAATCCTATAACAAGAAATAACGTAACTTTTAAACCGTAACTCGAAACTTGGTAAATAAATAGTCAAAACTTGTGGAAAACATAAATAAAAATGATAGAAGGTCGAAGGAACGTTGTGGGACACTCATAGGACAATATATGAGCTCAGGATTGGGTAAACGGGATAGTTTTACAAAATTTACGACTTTGGCCTCCCATTTTATCCATGGCCGGCGCCCCCTCCCCATGTTTTTATTTATGTTTAAGTCCCCAACACCCATGTATATATACCCCCATCCCACCCTCATTTCATCCATTTGTTTCTCTCACTAAAAATACACACATATAATCTCTTTCTCTCTCTACTCTCTCTCTCCCAAAAATAAAAACCCTAACCCTAATATACCACCACCACCACCGCCCCACTTCCAGCCTAATTCCGGCCACCTTCCGGCGAGTGGTATCTCACCTCCATCACCATTTGATAGATCTCTCTTTCCTCTTTCCATCCATATAGAACGCCTATAGAAGACTTCATTAACACCTCCAAATCTTGCAATAACCATTCGTGATTCTAGGGTTTTCAAGTAACTTTGTAGATCGGGTTTAGAAAAGGTAAATGGAACGTGGGTAAGGCTTGTTTGAGCCATGAGAAGCCACGTATGAGCTCTTTTTGGCTCGTACAAGGCTCGACCTTGGTGGGTTTTTGATGAAACATGGGTCTAAAACTAATTTACAACTAATAAAACATGTAACTAGTGATTTGGTATCGTGTGTTGTATCATTTTATTGTGTTTTTGCATTTTAGTCATAGTTTCATGATGTTGGTTTAAATTAGTTGATGGGTCTGATAATTGGATGTTGTTTGGAGGTTGATTGATTTTGTTTGGATGTTGTGGAAGCCATTTGGGAGTGTTTGGATGGGATAGGAGAGGCGTCAAGCCATAGGGACTCGTGCGTGGCTCTTGGCTTTCGCATTGACCCATATGGACCAAGGGTCGGTTCGTTATTGTGGTATCTTTTGGTAGTTGTTGTTGGTGCTTGGATGAGACGCGTGGAGCCGAAAAGCTTCTAGAGCTTGTTTGGTTCACGTGGTCTTAACTGGGACCGTGTCATGACCATTAGGGTCATAACATTGGTTACGGGGTATATTTTGCAGTTTGTTTGGATGGCGAGATTGATATGGGTTGATTGGAGACTGATTTGCGCTATTGTGATTATTCACTTGGACTATATTATAAATTGTCAACTTTGTGCAACGTCGGTGTTATTTTGACTTTTTAGTCATAGTTGACCCCGACAACGGCGTAACATAGACTTTAGTATATATTGGACTATAGATTGATTAAAAGCCGGGAAGTCATGACTCGTGCTTGTAGGCTCGAAACGAATAACGATTTGAAACTAATATTGAAATCGAAACCCTCGATAACAAGACTTGTCTTGTTATTCACTATTTTAAATGGGAATTAACGACTAAAAACGGAAAGGTTTTCTAATTAATAAGTGTTTAATGTTTCGAGTGCACGTTTATCAAAATGTGTCATTTATGAGCATTTAATACCATCTTCAAGTATTTAATTTTAATTACGTCTTGTGCATGGGTTACGGATGACCTAACATTAATAGCGTCGATCTACGTGGATAGCCGACTTATTAGGTTGACGAATCTAATAAGAGCCGCTAGATGCGTGAGATAACATTATTAATGGGTGAATTATCCTTATGACTCGTTAAGATGCGACCGGTTTATGGGAAAATAGCGACGGATAAATGATTGAGTTTATCTAGTTGGCGAATTCGATAAGGTCTAACTATTTATTCCGAAACTTATTGGACTATGGAGCTATCGCTTAGACATCTCATTGTGTTACATTGAGTCGCATTGTGGTTATTTGAGTGCATTCATGATATCATGTTGAGTCGATACATACACCGTGATACCACGCTAGGACTAAATGGTGAAACAAGATATTTTGGAGATAAAGAAAAGGATTATCTTGGGGTAGATGACGTTGATTTTGGGAAATATATATTAAAATTGGTTTATATTAATAGGTTGTCTTAGAGTGGATTCTTGGCGTGTTAGCTGTTATCTTCGTTGCCAGTGTTTGTTTGTGCGTTGCTTGCTTGAGGTGAGTTTCATAGCCCCACTTTTATCTTTGTTTTTAACTAATTTAGGGTGAGAAATCATGCTACTCTTTTGGACCTTTTAAACTATTTTGATTGCTTATGTGCTTGACTATTTAGATAGATATGTGGTAGTTGTTGCCTTAGTCTAGGGTAGCAATCTTAATTGCTATGACACTTGCCTAGCTAAGTATAGACTTCTACCTCGACCTAGTCCAGGGTAGCAATTGTTCTAGACTTTGCTACGACTGCGCTGGCTAGTGTCACTTAAGGCCCTACTATGACTTCAGATATGATATTGATGATATTGTTGATTGTGATATGGGTATGTGATTGGTGTGGTATTGTGTATCTATCTTAGGTCTCGCATAGCAAATAAACTCCCTCTGGTCCACTATTGAATTTGAATTTAAACCTATGAACTCACCGGCGTTAGTGACTTTTAACATATCTTTCTTAGGTATTTAAGTGATGTTTGGAATGCTTGTTACGTGGGCTTGGCAAGGAGGCATGGTTGAAGGATCATATTTAAACTCTGATAATATTATGTGGAACTATTTTATAAATTATGTTGGGCCTTACATTTAACTATTTTGGGATGATTGTATTGGATAATTAAATTTGGGATTGGTTTTTTAGTTCTAATATGACTATCTTGTTTGCTATACTTGTGTGATGTACCAATCCATGTAGCATACGAAAACTTGATTAAGTCTTCATACTATTGAGATTTGGGGTGTTACAGTTGGTATCGAGACCAAGGTTATAGAGAACTAGGTATTTAATAAAACCTAAACTATAACCACTTTTAGAAAAGCGGTCCTCGACCGGTAGCATGCCACTTGAGCCGAAGCTTCTTTATTTGAGTATGGTATGAGCGCAATTTGATTTATGAGATATGATGAATTGTGAATTGATTTTGAGATGTTATGTTTTGAGATATGATTATTGATTTTGGGGAAATGTGAATTGATTGTCGAGATATTATAAACTTGATTGGATTATTGATATGTTATGATTTTGGGATTATGAGCTTGATTATATGATTGATTTGATTTGGGATTATATGATGCGTGGATTATGTGATAGAATAGAACTTATGTGTTTTATTCAAAGGCATATTTTGAGTAATGCGGTACCTTTATTTTAAAGCTTTCATTATGTGATATATTTTTTGGTTGAGTTGATGCGCATATTAGAACTAGTCTATGCCTTTGTCACAGACCATGCCTTCACTAGCTTATGATGTGTCTGAGGATGTCCTTGCTGCTCCTACTTCCCCAGCATTGACTCTGATGACTGTTGTGCAGGGTGATCCCTATGTAATTCCCCGACAGTCTAGTTCTACTTCATCATCATCTGATCGTCCTAGCTCATCTAGGCAGCTCACATTGCATCAGGTCTTAGCACGAGCCCAGACTCCTAGACTTACTCGTAGTCCAGCTTGTGTGTCTGTACGACCACCATCATCACCTAGTCACCTAGCGGCCCTCTCTTACGTCATCACCACCAGGCATCACCATGTCTTAGAAGACCTAGATCCCTCTTGTACCACCTCGGGATTCACCCACAGAGCGCCGACTTATGGACTCTCCCTCGAAGATGAGGCGAGGAGGAGCATGAGATCGAGGAGGAGTATGTAGATGAGGATGAGGATCCTCGGGAGGAGGATGATGAGGATATCCTAGAAGAGGGTACTCCACCATTGCGAGTCCTGCGCATTCAGCATTCTCGAGACCAGGCTCTCACACCTTTGCCCGAGCCCGATTCTCACAGGCGACCTTTTGATTTTGGTTCACCTCCTCACTCACCTAAGATAGGTAGCCCACTAGGTTCAAAGATACCATCAGAGATTACTTTAGAGCCCGAGGAGTATGGGGAGGCAGTTCGATTTGGGAGAGGATTACATCTCGGGGTGTTAGGCTTAGTAGCTTGCAGTCGGTTGGTTGGAGTATCGAGGACTGGTGTAGAGGATTTGAGAGTGGATATGAATAAGATGGTTAAGAAGTCGATGGCCTTGAGAGAGGGCATGTCGGAACTCTATGACCAGGTAGGGAACCGGCAGGTAGAGAGTTCGATAGCCCAAGAGGTAGACCAAGCTCTTTAGCGCAAGGTCGACGAGTTGGAGGAGGAGGTCATGAATCTTAAGAAAGATCGCGACTCTCAGCGTCTTGAGGTCTCGTCACTTTGGAGAGTGATGGAAGATGTTTGGAGATCATTTAGGAGTGCTCGTAATCGTGGCTAGATTGTGTTAGACTCAGGGCATTGTACCATCTTGAAACTGAGTAGGCGTAGTTCGAGATGTAGATCTATCCTAGTTATCTTGTTAGTATCGTTGTTAGGATCGTTTTTTATTTCTCCGTATCCTTTCATGTATTCCACTTTGAAACCTATGAGTTATGGTTATTAGAATGTGCATCCTTTAGTTTCGATTCGATCTCTAGTTATTTTGTTATGATGTAGTATTATCCTTGTTGGCCTTGATTATGTATTCATGCATTATTCGGTGATCCTTGGAACCAAACCCGGTCTTATAAAGTGAATTGTGAACTTATGGCTGTTGTTTTAACCCGGATCAATGGCACCAGGCGAAACCGCCTAGGACCAACAAGCGACTCTGGCTGTTGTGGTTACTCACGTCCGGTCGATTCGTCGTCCGAGACCACTCCCACTGTTGAGAACGAGCGATGGTAACCATTTGTTGGGAACCTAAATGTGACGACCGTCCGGCGAGAATGGTCTGTTCCACTAAACCCTCGCCTTTAAATCCACCCACATCGACCGGCATGGCCTTGTGTAAATTGGCGCTAAATGAGTCTAATCACCCTAACACCTCACGGTGCCCCACCCTTAATCGGGCTCGAGGTTTACCTACAAAAGTTCGATTACGTGATCCCATCGAGTTCGAAGGAACCGAGGGAGTGTTTTACCTAACAAGGTGGATGGAGCGAGTCATGTTTACCATTAGTAGCGTGATGGGGATTGTAAGGTTAAGTATGCAACGTTCACCTTGAAGGACGAAGCGTTGACTTGGTGGAACAACTATCGCAGATCCGTAGGAAGTGATATAGCCTATAGCATGACTTGGACCCAGTTTAAGGCTCTCCTACGTATGGGGATATAGCCTATAGATGGACTCTTACGTATTAGAAGGCGGAGACAAGGGTAAGAGTGATAATAGGAAGAGGAATGAGACTTGATTCGTGCTGAAAACAGTCAAGCTACCTCACACAAGCTAGCCACTTGTGAATGGCTAACCGTAAGAAGCTTAAAACTGCTTAAAACACAAATACAATGAAGTCCTGGAGAATAGAATGAATTCCCGGGTCGTTTAGTCCCACGGAGACTCAATGGTGTGTAAACACTTTCAGACGATAGAATGATCACTAAGGATAGTGATCAGTAAGGATTTGATTGGAAATTATACCTAAAGAAAAAGATCAATAAATTACAGCGACTTAAATGCAAATTAAAGGAAATTAAAAAGTTAAAATATATTAAATAAACGCTATCACTATTTTTTACAATGATGTTTTTGTGATTTTATAAAACAAAATATCTTAAATAAACTATTTTAACTAAAACGTAAACTTAAATTATTTAAAAACGTAACTTAAAATGAAAACGCAAGTTATTTATAAAAAATTATTTGGAGCGTAAGCAAAAGCGTAAATTTGTGAAATAAAAGGCCTACTAATGTAAAAACAATTTTCTTACCTACTATATGACAAAAGAAAATTTTAGAAAAAGATTTATATTTTTTTTGACTTTTATATTTTTTATTATGAATTAAATACTATTAAACACTAATTAATTAATTAAAAATACTAAAACATTTAGGAAAAATCTGAAACTTTTTGATAAAATACTTTATACTATTACAAGGATAAGAAAAATACAAAACATGAAAAAGCTGGTCTAAATAAGCTAGAAATAAGCTAGCTTGTACGTATAAGCTAAAATGAAAACAAAGGGGTAAGTATTTAATTGTGCAAGATTAAACCAAGACAAGTCCCAAGGCAGCTTTACATGTGGTGTGTTGGAGCGTGGGAATGGTGTGAAGGTCACAGGTTGAACACGAGCAACTCTTTTTTGGACTTTATTTTTTTCTTTTTGATTTTTCTTTTTGAAACTTGTTAAGCACACTTAAATAAGCACTTCTTATAACTACAACTCTTTATGAAAAGCGACCAATAAAATTTGAGTTTTAAGCTTGTGATTCAAGTTAACAAAAAAATGAACAAGCACAAGGATTTAAGCTAAAATGGCTAAAAAGCTAGAAATAAGCAAAAGGCTAACGGAGAATAAGCTAAGTAAATGATAATAAGCTATATTAACAACTGAAAAAGCAAAGTGACTTATAAATAAGCACTAAACAAGCCAGAATAAGCAATTACTTTAAGCTGTTTGCACGGGACATGCTTTCGAGAAAAGGACCTAAAGTAAGCTGATGAATAAGCACTTAATAAGCTAGTTAGAAGTAAACTTATATTTTTCTAATTTTGTTAGCGCTAAACTTTAATATCCCAAAAGGATTTAAGCTAAATCTTAATATTAAGTACACAATAAAATTCTAAAGTTTATTCAAAAACGGGTATTTAGAAATTTTGACTTTTTATAAAATGAACTAGTTTGACTTTTATGAACTTGAAATTGATTTTAATGACTGATTATGTTATAATAAGCTATACTAAGGTGAGTTTAAGCTATTTTAACAAGTTTTAAGCTAATTTGATGAGTTTTGCAATCTAAAATTTTAACAGTTATGAACTAGGACAGAATTAATATGATTTTGACTTTTTAACTAAAGAGGACTGATTTTTATGCTTGAAATGAACTATCTAGAGCTAATGTAACATGAAACAACTAATAACAATGACACAAATGCACTTTAACTTGAATAACTAAGCAGTTTCAAACACCCCTTTACAAGGTTGTTTTGAAGCTTATAATACTAAAACAAGCTTATAAACCAAGAATGTCATTTCATATCTTAAATTAGCTATAATTAAACAGATTTGAACTACTAATGATCACAGATTCAAGTATAAGCACAAAATGCAATACTGAATTAAAAATGGAAATGAGAATAATACTCACAAGGACCCAGGCTTGTTTCTTGAGGCTAAAACCAAACCTCAAGACCACTATACTAAACCATTTCCAACCCAAATCCAAGTCCTGCATCAACCATATCCAATTTCTTCACCACTTTGACCCAGTTTGACTTTTGTTGACCATAAACCAACTTTGCTTGAAACTGTAATGCAAGCTTATCAATAGCTATATAAAGCTTAAGTGAGTTTGAGTTGAATGATAAAATAAGCTTTGGAAGCTTGGATATAAGAACAAAGTTGAGATTCTAACAGTAAACCAAAAAAATATAAAACTTTAACACAACTTGAATTAACTCTTGAAAATGGTCTCAATACACTAGAATAACTTAACTTCATACACTTTAACTTGAAATTACAACATTTGATTTAAACTAAAGCATTAATTTAAAAAACGACATTTAAGGAAAACTAAAAAAACTAACTAACTCCTTTTTCTTCTCTCTTCATCCTCTTTTTATACTCCAACTCTCTTTCTTGTCTCTCTCTGAGCTAATCCCACTTGGTTTTTAGACCATTGGATGAGAAAAGAGTGAATTTTGGCCATTGGATTGATTTTTTGGCGGGAATTGGTTTTTTGTCTGTGGGTTGAGTGAGGAGGTAGAGGAAGCATTAAATGTGTTTTGTAGTTGTGTGGAGGTGGGGGGAACAAGGAAAGTGGATGATGGTTTTGGTGTGGGAGGAAGTGTGTTCTTGAGAAGCAGATTGGGAAGAAGGAGAAGAAAAAGAGCCAAGTTAGGTTTGACTAGGGTTATTATTATGAAGGGGGTCAAATGGGAAGGGTCCAAAGGTAAAAGGCAAGGTCCAATTTGGTTTGACAGGGGTCCAAGGGTTTATAAAGGGTTAATAACACAAGGACTTATGTTGCCAATTCTGAAAATTCAAGGACCAATCCTGTCAATTATGCAAAGTTGTTCCAAGGGCTAAAAGTGACAAGTTTCAAAAGTACAAGGACCAAACTTGACATTTTCCAATTTTCCAAGGACCATTTTTGCCAATTTTCAAACTTGAAGGACCAATTTTGTAATTTCTCAAAACTTTTGACATTTTTCACCAAAGGACTAATTTTGACAAGTTATGATTTTAAAAGGACCTTTGGTGATTTTTCTTTTGAAATTTTGTGCTCGGTCGACTACTATTCGACAACTTTTGAAACTTGGGGGACTAAACGCCAATTATGCAAACTTTGCTCATTTTTCATCCGATTTTAAACATTTTGCATCTGAAACATATAAAATGCAATTTTGGAATATTTTTAGAATTTTGATGCATTTCTCGAGCATTTTTAAATGCGTTTTTGCCAGATTCAGATTTAACCAAAAATGATGAGTATTTACACACTCATCAATCCCCCACACTAAACTATTGCTAGTCCCTAACAATCTTTTGAGAAAAACTTAATGGATTTGAATCTCTTTACCAAAAGCCATTACTTCTGGAGTAGCCAAATGTTTTAGTTCAAGTAAGAACCATGGTACCCCGATAACCATGTGATTTTGAGCAAACCACCAGCTTCCAACGGATTTGATTTGTCTTTACCGGAAGCCGTTTGCTCTGGACTAGCCAACTCTTAGATAAATTATCAATATTATCTTTGGTGAGTTGATTACCAATTATGGTTTTCCAATTGCCTTTACCACAAGCCATAAACTTGCGGGCTAGCCAACTCTTCACTTTTTAGGATATGGTGAGTTTGAATACCATACAATTTTGGGCAAATTGCAAGCCGTAAACGGATTTGATATATCTTTACCAAGATCCGTTTGCTCTCGGATTAGCAATCCTTCGTTTATTAGACATGGCGGATTGATAACCAATTGAGTAAGTGCAAAACACTTACTCCAAAAAAATTTTGGCCAAAAACCGGGGAATTGGGTGGATAATATATGATAAAATTCGTGAGAATTCCCCCTACACTTAGAAATGAATATTGCCCTCAATATTCAAAGTCTTAGGCGGTTATGCCGAAACGGCGAGAACGTAAAGGGAAATACTAGGCCATTATTTAGCAAGTTTTTTTTTTTTTTTTTAGAAAACTTATATACAACATGTGGGGCAACCCCCCCACACTAGGGTGGTAGAAAGATAGAAAGAAGTCAGAAATATTGGTGAAAACCCATATAGCATGCTTTTGTTTTTGATTCCGAGTCGCTAGCTTTACTCGACCCGTATTCATTTGTTCATGGGAAAGTAAGTGGAAAACCAATCTCGATGGACTTTTCGTTCACAATGTTAATAAACATTTGAAGCGCGTGAAAGTTCCACACCGATGAGATATATTCCCGGCTCAATATAATGGTACATGGAAATGCGGGATCAAAGATAATGTCTTCATTCCGAAGGAGTGAAGAACAGGGAGAAGTGTGACAGAATATATGAAGAAAGAAAGAAAATCATGATGGACGATCATGATAAGATCTTCTTCCTCAGGATCAAGTGCAGTTGCACTCGTTTGGATTATATCGGTTGAGCTCTTTGGCTTGGAAAGCATCTCGGGAGGGAGGGTTGGAAAATTTGTCATAGAAATACAAACTCTCATGTTTGAAAACTTTTCCCCCCGATCATGATTTTTGCCATCCAAGCAATCATACTCCGGTGGAGTCATGATATGAGTGAGTTCACCGGCGAACTCCTCATGAAGAGAATCATTCACATGATGTGAATTTGTGAACTCTTGTTCCATTGTGGACTCATCACTATCCTCAATCGAGTATCAAAGAGTGGATTCTCAGAAATTAAAGTGAATTCAGAGTCGAATTCAAATAGAGGATTGGTGAAAGTAGCTTTGAATGTTTCGGGAACAAAGTGATTAACATTCTCTATTGGGCTGTTGGGATAAGAAGTGAGTGAACGATCATTGATGTGAGTGAGTTCATCGGTGAACTCCTCAAGAAGATGATCAGCATCAGATTGTGGAAGAGATGCCTCAACATACTCAATGTTTCCATAAAAACACGTCTTCGCTACCATCGGAGAAAGTCTCAAATTGATCTTTTGAACACTCAAGAGGGGAAGAAGAATCACACATATGATCGAAAATTCCTGTGACTCTCTCGGTTGGGACAAGGTTCTCAACACTAGACTTTATGAATTACGTCCGATTCCTTTCAGAACAGTCCAAGATGCTTTCGTCCCCCATGTTCGAGAGAGTGAGTGGGAGCTCGGGGTGTGATAGCGATTGTTTGAGAATGAATCTCAAGCTGGCTGGGATATCAAGCTGATGAACTTGATGAATCTTTATAGAATTGAAGGATATCAAGTGTATCCTCATCATCAATGTCATCAGGAATAAAACGAAATTGAGAGCTAGATCGGCTACGCTTTTTCTTTTGCAATTGATTACCTAATAGATTTTTCAAACGCAATTTGGGAATTTATTTTAGCGCTCTTCACTAGCAATTCTTCCATGGATTTTGATTTGGATTATCTTGGGAATGTTTACATTCCTTCAAATCTTTCACTAAATCTAAAAGATCAAGGAGAAGATTCTGAGGAAGTGGATCAGGTGAGTGGTGCCGATTCATTTGATCTTGTGGAGGTTGGTCATGATCCGAAGAGTCGTAATTGTTACAAGGAAATGGGTTCCACTGTTTGACAATCGAGCTAAAGTGAGGACCTCCACAATACTCACATAACGATAAAACCGATGTGGTTGTGAGTTATATGTGTTGTAGTCATAATTGTTGTGGGAACACGCTCATAGACAAGCGTGTTTCCGATTGACAATCAAAACTGGAGTGTGAACCACCACGATTCTACACAACAGAAAGCTATTGAGTCTCACGGTGTGGTAGTGATGGAATAAATCAGTTGTGTTATGGTAGGAATAGGGATCCGGTTATAGACGACCCGTTTCACGACTCCACCATGCTACAACTGGGGCAATTGCCACCATTATAAGGACCACTACACCATTGACAACCAAGAGGGTGAGGATGAGACATAGAAAGAATCAAATATTTTCAGAGAGGTAGGGATGAAGAATCAAAGATGTGAGAGGGTAAAGATGGATATTTTTGAATTTTTGAATAAACATTTTGCAAAAATAAGAAAGAAGATGTTTTTGGATTTTTGGATTTTTATAAGAAAATATAAACATATAGATGGTATAAACAAGGATTGAATATTCAAATCACTAATCTGCTAAACGTAAGATAATTAGCACGACGGTGGCGCCAAAATTTTGATCGGTGCCAAACCGTCAAGCTACCTCACACAAGCTAGCCACTTGTGAATGGCTAACCGTAAGAAGCTTAAAACTGCTTAAAACACAAATACAATGAAGTCCTGGAGAATAGAATGAATTCAGGTCGTTTAGTCACTGAAGACTCATGGTGTGTAAACACTTTCAGACGATAGAATGATCACTAAGGATAGTGATCAGTAAGGATTTGATTGGAAATTATACCTAAAGAAAAAGATCAATAAATTACAGCGACTTAAATGCAAATTAAAGGAAATTAAAAAGTTAAAATATATTAAATAAACGCTATCACTATTTTTACAATGATGTTTTTGTGATTTTATAAAACAAAATATCTTAAATAAACTATTTTAACTAAAACGTAAACTTAAATTATCTAAAAACGTAACTTAAAATGAAAACGTGCGTTATTTATAAAAATTACTATTTGGAGCGTAAGCAAAAACGTAAAATTTGTGAAATAAAAGGCCTACTAATGTAAAAACAATTTTCTTACCTACTATATGACAAAAGAAAATTTTAGAAAAAAGATTTATATTTTTTGACTTTTATATTTTTTATTATGAATTAAATACTATTAAACACTAATTAATTAATTAAAAATACTAAAACATTTAGGAAAAATCTGAAACTTTTTGATAAAATACTTTATACTATTACAAGGATAAGAAAAATACAAAACATGAAAAAGCTGGTCTAAATAAGCTAGAAATAAGCTAGCTTGTGCATTATAAGCTAAAATGAAAACAAAGGGGTAAGTATTTAATTGTGCAAGATTAAACCAAGACAAGTCCCAAGGGCAGTTGGTTTTCAGTGTGGTGTGTTGGGCGTGGGAATGGTGCTGAAGGTCACAGGTTCGAACCTGAGCAACTCTTTTTTGGACTTTATTTTTTTTTTCTTTTTGATTTTCTTTTTGAAACTTGTTAAGCACACTTAAATAAGCACTTTTTATAGCTACAACTCTTTATGAAAACGACCAATAAGCTGAGTTTTAAGCTTGTGATTCCAACAGTTAACAAAAAAATGAACAAGCACAAGGATTTAAGCTAAAATGGCTAAAAAGCTAGAAATAAGCAAAAGGCTAACGGAGAATAAGCTAAGTAAATGATAATAAGCTATATTAACAACTGAAAAAGCAAAGTGACTTATAAATAAGCACTAAACAAGCCAGAATAAGCAATTACTTTAACTGTTTGCACAGGACATGCTTTCAGAAAAGGACCTAAAGTAAGCTGATGAATAAGCACTTAATAAGCTAGTTAGAAGTAAACTTATATTTTTCTAATTTTGTTAAGCAGCTAAACTTTAATATCCCAAAAGGATTTAAGCTAAATCTTAATATTAAGTACACAATCAAATTCTAAAGTTTATTCAAAAACGGGTATTTAGAAATTTTGACTTTTTATAAAATGAACTAGTTTGACTTTTATGAACTTGAAATTGATTTTAATGACTGATTATGTTATAATAAGCTATACTAAGGTGAGTTTAAGCTATTTTAACAAGTTTTAAGCTAATTTGATGAGTTTTGCAATCTAAAATTTTAACAGTTATGAACTAGGACATAATTAATATGATTTTGACTTTTTAACTAAAGAGGACTGATTTTTATGCTTGAAATGAACTATCTAGAGCTAATGTAACATGAAACAACTAATAACAATGACACAAATGGACTTTAACTTGAATAACTAAGCAGTTCCAAACACCCATTTACAAGGTTGTTTTGAAGCTTATAATACTAAAACAAGCTTATAGACCAAGTAATATGTTTCATATCTTAAATTAGCTATAATTAAACAGATTTGAACTACTAATGATCACAGATTCAAGTATAAGCACAAAATGCAATACTGAATTAAAAATGGAAATGAGAATAATACTCACAAGGACCCAGCTTGTTTGCAGGCTAAAACCAAACCTCAAGACCACTATACTAAACCATTTCCAACCCAAATCCAAGTCCTGCATCAACCATATCCAATTTCTTCACCACTTTGACCCAGTTTGACTTTTGTTGACCATAAACCAACTTTGCTTGAAACTGTAATGCAAGCTTATCAATAGCTATATAAAGCTTAAGTGGTGAGTTGAATGATAAAATAAGCTTTTGGAAGCTTGGATATCAGAACATGAGTTGAGATTCTCAACAGTAAACCAAAAAAAAATATAAAACTTTAACACAACTTGAATTAACTCTTGAAAATGGTCTCAATACACTAGAATAACTTAACTTGATACACTTTAACTTGAAATTACATCATTTGATTTAAACTAAAGCATTAATTTAAAAAACGACATTTAAGGAAAACTAAAAAAACTAACTAACTCCTTTTTCTTCTCTCTTCATCCTCTTTTTATACTCCAACTCTCTTTCTTGTCTCTCTCTGAGCTAATCCTACTTGGTTTTTAGACCATTGGATGAGAAGAGTGAATTTTGGCCATTGGATTGATTTTTGGCGGGAATTGGTTTTTTAACAGCTGTGGGTTGAGTGAGGAGGTAGAGGAAGCATTAAATGTGTTTTGTAGTTGTGTGGAGGTGGGGGGAACAAGGAAAGTGGATGATGAGCTTGGGGTGTGGGAGGAAGTGTGTTGCAGAGAAGCAGTTGGGGAGGAGAAGAAAAAGGCGCCAAGTTAGGTTTGAATGGGATTATTATTATGAAGGGGGTCAAATGGGAAGGGTCCAAAGGTAAAAGGCAGGGTCCAATTTGGTTTGACAGGGGTCCAAGGGTTTATAAAGGGTTAATAACATAAGGACTTATGTTGCCAATTCTGAAAATTCAAGGACCAATCTTGTCAATTATGCAAAGTTGTTCCAAGGGCTAAAAGTGACAATCTCCAAAAGTACAAGGATCAAACTTGACATTTTCCAATTTTCCAAGGACCATTTTTGCCAATTTTCAAACTTGAAGGACCAATTTTGTAATTTCTCAAAACTTTTGACATTTTTCACCAAAGGACTAATTTTGACAAGTTATGATTTTAAAAGGACCTTTGGTGATTTTTCTTTTGAAATTTTGTGCTCGGGGACTATTTAGACAACTTTTGAAACTTGGGGGCTCAAAGCGCCAATTATGCAAACTTTGCTCATTTTTCATCGATTTTAAACATTTTGCATCGAAACATATAAAATGCAATTTTGGAATATTTTCAGATATTTTGATGCATTTTGAGCATTTTTAAACGTTTTGCAGTTCAGATTTAACCAAAAATGATGAGTATTTACACACTCATCAAGACTGTTAAAGGGAATGGCAACAAATGGCAAGAGACTGCCAGGGTGTATGCCATAGGAAATGGAGAGAAGAAGGGTTATGAAGGTAGTAAGCCCTTATTGTGGTCGTTGCAACCGACACCACCATGGGCAGTGCTTAATAGTGTGTAGGAATTGCTCTAAGGTAGGACACATGGCCAAGGACTGTAGGTCCCGTCCCCTTGCTGTGGCCCAAACTGCACAAGGAGCTGACTGGAAGGCCACTCTTGTAACACCCCCAAATCTCGCATGCAGTAGGTAGACTTAATCAAGTTTTCGGGGCGTTACTTTTTGGATTGTTATCGCACACAAGTATAGCAAAAAGATAGTCATTTAACATTCAAAACCAATACCAAATTTAAGTATTCAAAACATTTAGTTCAAAAGTATAATTATTAGGCCCAAAACAAGGTTTAATAAAATAGGTCCCCAAAGTTTATCAGAGTCAGAATTGATCCTTGAACCCCGCATTCTTGCCAAGCTTCCACAAACCACGTATTCCAAACATCTTTCAAATACCTAAGAAATCATGCTAAAAGGTCAGCTTACGCTGGTGAGTTCATAGGTTTAAGTTCAACAAAATCATAGTGGACCTGTGAGTTGATTTGCTATGCAAGACCTAAGATAGATAAATACGATCCTACCGGGATCACCAACCAAAAACATATCCGCATCCGGGATTACATGGGCGGCGACTCTAGTCGGCAAGACTGGTGGCAAAATCTAGAACAATTGCCAACCTGGACTAGGTCGAGGTAGAAGTCTATATTCTTAGCTAGGCAACAGTTATAGCAATTAGGATTGCTACCTAGTCTAAGGCAACAACTACCGCACATCTATCTAAATAGTCAAGCATATAAGCAAATCCAAATAGTTTTCACGGTCCGAAAACAGTAGCATGATTCTCACCCCAATATAGTTAAAACGTAGATAAAAGTGGGGCTATGAAACTCACCTCAAGCAATCAACGCACAAATAAACACTAGCAGAAGATAACGGAAATCACGGCACAACAACTATCGACTCGGCACAACCTATTAATGTAGACCAACTTTAATATATATATTCCTCGAAATCAACGTTATCTACCCCAAATGTATTCCATTTCCTTATTTCCAAAAATGTCTCGTTTCACCATCTAATCCTAGTGTTTGGTATTCCTCATGTGGGTGTATCGACTCAATATGATGCTATGAATGCACTCAATCAACCAATATATAACTCAATACGACACAATGAGACCTCTAAACGATAAACTCCGTAGTCCAATAAGTTTCGGAATAAATAGTAGACCTTATCGAATTCGTCAACTCGATAAACTCATTTATTTATTCGTGTCGCTTATTATCCCATAAATCAATTGTATCCTAAAGAGTCTTAAGGATAATTCACCCATTAATAAGGTTACCCAACGTACCTAGCGGGCTCTTATTAGATTCGTCAACCTAATAAGTTCGCTACCCACGTGGATCAACACTATCAACGTTAGGTTATCCGTAACCCATCCACACAACGTAAGTAAATAAATACTTGATGATAATATTAAATACCCATAATTGGCATTTATTGAGAAACGTGCACTCGAAACATTAATTACTCATTTAATATAAAACATTTCTATTTTAGTCGTTAGTTTCCATTTAAAAATAGTAAATAACAAGATAAATCTTGTTATCAATATTTTTGGTACAAAAGCCCATTTATTATTTATATTTCATAGTCTATTAGCATTTTTCACATATATATATATTTCGTCAAATTCCAATATTAATCTCATATCGTTATTCGTTTCGAGTCCACAAGCACGAGTCATGACTTCTCGGCTTTTAATCAATCAATAGTCCAAATTATACTAAAGTCCATGTTACGGCTTTGTCGGAGTCAACTATTGACTAAAAAGTCAAAGTAACGCTGACGTAGCTCAAAGTCAACAATATATATATCAAGTCCAAATTTAAAAGTCATATTAGCGCAATTCAATCCCAAAACAACTCAAATCAATCTCGCCAACCAATCAACCAACCAAATACGCCCGAAACCAATGTTATGACCCTAATGGTCATGACACGGTCGTGGTTAGGACCACGTGAACCAAACAAGCTCTAGAAGCTTTTCGGCTCCACGCGTCTCATCCAAACCTCAACAACATCAACCAACAAGCTACCAAAACGACCCGACCCGGACCCAAGGTCCATGTGGGTCTCGTACGAAATCCAAGCCATGACCATCGTGGTCATGGTGGCTCGCACACCATCTCACACCCAACCAAACACTTCAAAATCAATTCCACAACATCCAAATCCAATCATTCAAGCTCCAATCATTAACCAAACACAAAACCCATCATCTATTCTAACCAAAAAGATGAAACTAAACCTAAAATGCATAAACCCATCAAATTGATACACCACACATTTACCAAACACTAAGTACTCGTTTATTTAGACACTAATTAGACTTAATTTCATGTTCCACCCAAAAGCCCTAAAAATCATCATAGGGTCGAAACCCTAGAATGCCATACGTGGCTTATTATTGCTTAAACAAGCTCTAACCATGTTCCATTTACCTTATTCAAGCACCAATTGCAAAACCCACTTGAAACCCTAAAAATCTGAATCTTAATCTTTAAATTTGAAGGTGTTAATGAAGGTTTTAGTATGAGTATTATATATGGATGGAAAGAGGATGAAAATATCTTTGATTTGGTGGTGGAGGTGAGGGGTGACGCACCTTCGTGTGGCGGTGGTGGCCGGAAAAGTGGCCGGCGGCCAAAGGTGGTGGTGGCTAGGGTTTTTAGAGAGAGAAAGGGGAGAGAGAAAGTGCTAGTGTATGTGTTTTAGAGAGAGAAATAAAGAGTGGAAGTGAGGTGAGGTGAGGGTATATATAGCTAGGGAGTAGGGACTTAAAATTAAAAGAAATGGGTTAAAATTAAAAGAAATGGGAGGAGGGGGTGGTCGGCTAGGTAGAAATAGGAGGGCTAAACCCGTAATTTTTCATAAACTATCTCATTTACCCATTCCCGAGCTCATATATTGTCCCCCGAGCGTCTCACGACGTTCCTTCGACTTTCTAACATCGTTATTTACATTTTTCCACGAGTTTTGACTATTTATTTGTCAATTTTCGAGTTACGGTCTAAAAGTTACAATAATTCTCGTTTTAGGCTTTTCTAGTGCCGAATCGAATAGTGCCTACCAAATAGAGTTAAAACTCATACGATAACTCATTTAATAATGAAATAATACGTAAAAACCAATAGACGATATAAAATCAAGTCATGGTTTATAAAATAGTGATAAAGGCAAAAGCTCGGTTTAGTTTAACGTAATGCGGTTACCTAAAATAGACTCCCTAAATTACCAGTTGTCACATCCTCCCAGCCTTAGAAGAAACCCGTCCCAGGTTTCACTCTGAGTTGCTTAGTGTCATAAAAAGTTTAGGATACTTCCTACGGAAAACATCCTCACGTTCCCAAGTGAACTCCGGTCCATGCCGGGAGTTCCAACGAACCTTAATAATCAGAATACGGCTATTCTTCAACCTTTTAATCTCACGGTCCATAATCTCAATCGGTTCCTCAACAAAATTCAATTTCTCATCAATACGAATATCTCTTAAGGGCACCACTATGTTTTCCTCCGAAAGACATTTCTTAAGATTACTAACATGAAAGACATTGTGTACATTGCTCAATTCCGATGGTAGCTCCAGGCGGTATGCTACCGGTCCGATTCTTTCCAGGATTGGAAAGGGACCAATATATCGAGGATTGAGTTTTCCACGCTTTCCAAAATGAATCACTCCTTTCCAAGGAGAAACTTTCAACATAACACGATCTCCAACCTGAAATTCTAAAGGTTTACGTCTCTTATCGGCATAACTCTTTTGTCTATCACGAGCGGTTTGCAACCGATTACGAATCTGAACTATTTTCTTAGTGGTTTCTAGGACAAGTTCGGGACCTGTAATTTGACTCTCGCTAACTTCAGTCCAACAAACAGGAGAACGACATTTTCGGCGATACAGTGCCTCAAATGGGGCGGCCTAAATGCTAGAGTGATAACTATTGTTGTAAGAGAATTCGGCTAAAGGGAGGTGTCTCTCCCAGCCTTTGCCGAAATCAATAACACGGGCTCTAAGCAAGTCTTCTAAAGTCTGAATGGTTCTCTCGCTTTGACCATCGGTTGAGGATGGTAAGAGTACTCATATCCAAATTTGTTCCTAATGTTGTCGTGCGACCTCCAAAAGTGGGATGTAAAACGACTATCCTTATCGGAAATGATAGATATCGGTACTCCATGACGCGATACTACCTCCTTAAGATACAATCGAGCAAGCTTATCAAGACTATCGATTTCACTAATACCTAAGAAGTGAGCAGACTTAGTTAAACGATCAACTATTACCCAGATAGCGTCATTGTCGCTAACTCGGTAATTTAGTGATAAAGTCCATGGTTATTCGCTCCCATTTCCATTCCGGGAGTTCGGGTTGAACTAAGAGTCCTAATGGTTTCTGATGTTCGGCCTTTACTTTAGAACAAGTCAGGCACCAACTGATATACTGAGCTATATCGGCTTTCATATTAGGCCACCAATAAAGTTTCTTAAGATCCGATACATCTTATCGGCTCTGGGATGAATAGAGTATTTTGATTTATGCGACTCGTGCATAATCAACTCACGGATTCCGCAATGAAATGGTATCCAGCTTACTGTCTCGAAGCATAAAGTTCCGTCGGAACGCTTCAAGAAGCCGTTTTCACTTTCTACCATTCCATGAAGATTCTCATAAGGGCGGTTCTCTTCGTCAATGCTTACCTTGGGCGGCTAAAATTTGAGACGGTAAGGGCGAAACAATGGTCATTCCTAAGGATCTAACAAGTAGGGGTGGAATGTCCTCCTTACGACTAAGTGCATCAGCCACAATATTAGCCTTACCAGGATGATAACGAATCTCACAGTCGTAATCACTAAGCAATTCCAACCAACGATGTTGTCTCATGTTCAGTTCCTTATGATCTAAGATATGCTTCAAACTCTTATGGTCGGTAAATACTACACACTTGGTTCCATACAGGTAATGTCTCCAGATCCTAAGAGCAAACACTACAGCACCTAACTCAAGGTCATGGGTGGTGTAGTTTTTCTCATGCTTCTTAAGTTGTCGGGATGCATAAGCAATCACCTTCTCACGTTGCATCAAAACAGCACCTAAGCCTTTATGCGAAGCGTCGCAGTACACGACAAAATCTTCGCTACTTCTCCTTCAGAAGTTGGAATGCTTCTTCTTCCTTTTCTCCCCATTCATACTTAACATCCTTCTGCGTTAGTTTGGTCAGCGACTTAGCTATCTTAGAAAATCCCTCAATGAATCTCCTATAGTAGCACTCGCTAACCCTAGAAACTGTCGGATATTTGATGGGTTCTTAGGAGCTGCCCATTCCTTAATGGCCTTAATCTTAGCTGGGTCAACATGAACACCTCGACTATCTATCACATGACCTAAGAATTGCACGGACGGAATCCAAAATTCACACTTAGAGAATTTGGCATACAGCTTCTCCTCTCTCAACAATCCTAAAATGAGCCTCAAATGCTCTTCATGCTCCTCACTACTCTTAGAGTATATCAAGATATCATCTATGAATACTATCACAAACTTATCCGGTATGGCACACACCTCGGTTCATGAGATCCATGAAAACCGCTGGCGTGTTGGTCAAACCAAACGACATCACTTGGAATTCATAGTGTCCATAACGAGTTCTAAACGCAGTCTTAGGGATATCTCCCTCTCGAACTCTAAGCTGGTGATAACCAGATCGTAAGTCGATCTTAGAAAAGATACTAGCTCCTTGGCGAACACCCTGGCTGTCTCATGCCGTTTGTTGCCATTCCCTTTAATAACTTCATTCCTCTTCCTCTTATCACTCCTATCATTCTTACCCTTGTCTTCTACTTCTAATACATAAGAGTCCATCAAATGATGAGCCACAGTAATTGCCTCATGTAAATTAACTGGCTTTGCAGCGATGACATCATTTCGAGTAGCTATAGGCAATCCATCAGTATACCTCTCAATCGTAAGTTCTTGGTCGCGAACCATATTAGGGCAAAGCAATGATAACTCTAGAACGGCAGTATAGGTCGCCATGTCAGTACCCTTAACCTTATGGTTCCAGAACTCACTCTCTAACTTCTTTACTTCATTCCTAGGAAGTAAGTCTTATTCGGAGAGTCTTAAACCGAGTCCAAGTCATACTATAAGCTACATCAATTCCTCTTGATGCTGTGATAGTTGTTCCACAGGTTACGCTTAATCCTTCAAGGTATATGTTGCATACTTAACCTACGATCCTCCTCACAATTACTAACGGCAAACAGTCCAGATTGAGTTTTCTCCAACCACCTAGTCGGGTAAACTACTCCCAGTTCCTCCAAACTCAATGGGACCACAAAATCGGAACTCTTTGTAGGTACAACCTCGAGTTCAATTCGAGGCATTGGGGTTCCACTAGAGGTGTTAGAGATTAGTCTCGACTAGCGGGTTCAGCGACACAACTGTGCCACTAATTGGTCAACATGGGCTAGGTTCACATGGTGGAGGGTTTTGTGGAACAGAGACCATTCTCGACGGTCGTTCACATTCGAGTTCTCTACAACTGGGTTATCAGGGTTGGGTTCTCAACGAGGTGGTGTGGGGGCCGGACGACGACCTCGATGACTGGGGCAACAACAGCAGCGAGGCTGCTGGGTTGTTCCCAAGCGAGTTTCATCTTGTTGCCACCATTCTAGAGGCAAGAAGAACAGTTTCCTAAGTTCACAATTCCGCTCACGAAGATAGAGTTGGGTTCAGGATCACCCATAGCTTTGAATACATACTCAAGGCCAGCAGGGGATAGCGCTATATCAGCGAAATAATCAAATACGAATCATAGCTAAGGATGCGTTCGGTAACCATAACTCATAGGTTTCAAGAGTGGAAATACATGGAAGGATACGAAGGAATCAAAAACGATCCTAACAACGATACTAGTTAGACAACTAGGATAATCCTACATCTCGAACCAAGTACTACTTAGTTTCAAGATGGTAAAAAACCATGAATCTAATACTATCTAGCGTCTCACGAATACCACTAGCGATCTCTAACATCATCAACCTCTCTCCACAAAGATGCTAACTCAACACGTCGAGCATCGCGATCACTCTTAAGCTCTGCGACCTCTCTCTCTAACTCACCAATCCTAGCCAAATCGCCTATCGGCATCACGACCTATCACGAACCTCTGGAGGTCCCCAACACTGCTCTGGGCTCGACATACCCTCCGCAAAAACCCTAGTCCTCGACTCACGATTACTCATATCAACTCTCAGATCCTCTATACTAGCCCTATATACTCCAACCAACCGATCCGTCAACTGACTAAGCCTAGTACCATGCGATGTAATCCTCTCCCACATCAGACCCGTTCACCATACTCCTCGGGCTCTGAAGCTGTAAAACCCTAAAAATGATAAACGCGTGAAAAGACTATGTTGCCCTCAATTTAATATTTATAAATTATGTAAAACACGTCAAGCTCATCAAATACGTTTATAACCTAACTAGTAAATATGTAATTTGTACAAAATAAATGAAACCGATTATGCTTGTGTTTAAAAAAAAACATTGTACACGTCTATACGTTTTTGTAATGGGCCGAATTTTTATTTAATACACAAATGCATGACAAGTAAATGTAAAAGCCCATTTATCTAGTTTTGGAAGGTGATTTTTCTGTTTTGAATCCCTTGTTTCACGCCCCTAATTGATGCCATATCTTTTCCATTTATTTGATTTTCACGTTTCTTTCCAACTTTCCATATTACTCATTTAAATCAAACCCTAAAACCCTTATTCTAAAGTGACGGCATAAAATCCTTTTCTCCCTCTTCCATGCTCTGTTGACTAAAGAGTGGCTCCAAAGAAGGTTCATAGTGGCTGGAAACTTGGTATTTGGTACGAAGGGTACATGTGTGGGTCGTGATCTGTGATGCTTATGCTTGGTCGTGGCATTCTTGGGCACAAAAGGGATGATTGCTGCTTCGTTTGATCATGTGTTCTTCCTCTTTGTCTCACGTTTCAAAGGTAATTGTTATGACCTTCGTCTCGACTTTTGTCTCTTTAAATCTGGTCGTGTGGTCTCCTCCATTACGCATGCTTATGTACCAAATAAAAACGTCACATGAAATATTAAAACTAGACTATGTAGAATCTAATGAAAGGCTACGTGAAATCATGAAACATTCGCATGAAATGTATATCCTTGTTAATTAATTAATATATTCTCGTTAATGTGCTAAAATGTATGTTAAAAAATCGCATGAACTCATGAAACAATAACCTCTAAAAGAACTTTTGAATTTGCCTTGTAACAAGAGTATAAGCGTGTTGTTTTATTAATGTAAGGTGCATCATGGGTGCATGGCATGATATGTCTAGTTCTTTTATACGCATGATGAGCAAAGTACGACAAATAAATTGTGTTCTTGGGGGTAAGTTTAAGGCCGATCGCGGAGCAAATGGGTAAGCCGGTTTGTATTTTTAAGAGGGCGTTGGGAAGATGAGTCGGGTGTTAGTCTTTTGGCATGTTTACATAGTCGTAAATTTTAATATTAGGACCCGCGAGCGAGCTTGAATATTGATCGAACATGCACATAAAATGAAAAGTGAAACATAAATCTATATATTACTACTTGAGTTATATTTCATGTACTTAAGTTATTTACAATTTGAACCTTAATATTTGGTAAATGTCTGATGCAAACCCTGAATTTTATAAATTGACATATAAAGCCCTCAAATAGAATATTTATCATATAAAACTTTTAAGTTTACCATTTATCATTTGTAACCCCTAAGTTTGGCTAATTAATAATTATTACCCTAAAGTATTTATTTCGGTCCATTACTAAAAATGAGAATACGCTTAATAACTCTAAAAAAAATATTAATACGACTAATTTATATCCAATAAATCTTATGACTTAAATGAGCTAATAAGTATTATACTAACCGTGTCTGTGTAGATTCATTGAAGAAGACGTGACGTTAATTCTTCGTGCTTACATTTCCATTGCCTTTCATTGCTAAGGTACAGATATTCTATCCCTTTTCAGTAGGGATTTCTCATGACTTTCTGGTCCTTTGACTTTATTCAATTTGATATTTCGTTGCTATGATTTCTTGCTATTGACCCTCTGATATTGAACCATTGCTATTGACCCCTCTGTTACTGAACCTATGATATTGAACCTCTGTTACTGAACCTTTGATATTAGACTTTGATATTGGACTACTGCTATGAACCTTGAATTGTGGACTACTGATATTGAACCTCTGATTATTATGACTGATATATTGCTACACTGTGGACCTTTTTCTGACCCTTCAGATTGATACCTAAGCCAAATAATGTTAACTAGTCATGGAGGTACCATGACCGTGTCATTGATGCATCAATGGCATGAATCCAGTATGTACGAGTGATGTTACACACCGTCCCTTTCTGTTATCTGATTATGAGCTCGATATATATTTTATGGCCACTATTAGTCTGCAGGGGTGAATGGATGCATCCTAGATCTGTACTGTATAGTTACTGATATATATACTATTCTGGTGATGTGGTGCGTGTGTGCAATACACCCCTCACAGTCTGGGAGCTAGCTACTCCATTGGTTACTGAGGTCTCCCCTCTTGTTATCCGGTATCAGGTCACCCCTCCGAATCACGATGGTTACTATTGATTATGGGTGCTATTGCCACTACCGATATTACTGCATCTGCATCTGTTGGCTCGGGATAGATTTCTCGACAACCCTTACCTTTGTTGATATACTTATATTGTACCATCTGTTTACCCCAACGCACCATATTCGTATTGACCGTTACCCTGCACTCTTATGTGACTTATTCTTCTACCATTCCATTCACGTATCGGGTCATTATTATTATGGTTATAGAATTTGATTATGCTTTAGGTGACAATCGTTTGCCCTGCTACTATATGATTAATATGTGATTGTCTGGTTCATCTATTGACATGCTAATAGCTGAAAAACGGTTTACCATACTGTTATGTGACTCTTTGATTCGTCTGGTCCATGTTAGTGTATAAATTATTGTTTTGACGGCCTATCATGTAAACTCTGTTTATTTAACCTCGTGGTCTATGAATATCTGTTAGTATCTTTTCCCGCTTATTGTTGATCTGCCATGTGTACATTGATGTTTATGTTACTGTATGATTGGATAAATGGTTCGACTTATGTGGTCTGGCTTGTTAACTTGTCAATTTGCTCTGATATGTCCTTAAGTCATTCAATTGTAGTGTTCATGGTGAGTTCAATATTGATACGTGTGGTTACCATGTCTGGCTACTGATAGTATTTCTGCTGTAGTGATACTGGTGATGTTATTAACTGTAGTTACTTGACTTGTATAATTGCCATGCTCACTTTCTAATTTAATTTCTTCCGTTTGCGTTTAGTTTTCCATTTGGCTTAATTATATTCTGACTTCCTGAATTGATTGTATGCTATTCTGTTTGAGTGAATACGGCGTTTGCTATGTTTGATTTTGTTTTCGGTACCTGTATGTCGGTCTGCTTATATGTGATTATGTATATGTCGTGGATGCCTTACCCTGCTTCGTTCTCCTTGTTATCTGTTCATTCTGGATATCGGTATAATTGTGTTCTGCAGGACCCTCATTGACTCATTGATTCCTTTCCGTTGCGACCTTTTTATCAGTTCCTTATTTCATTTCGCATTTATGATTTTATGTAGCTTTCGTTTTGTTATATATGTTCACTGGGCTTTTTAAGCTCAGCCGTGTTTCTTTTCCTGTGGCAGGTTTTAGGTTGGAAGATGGGCTTTGATGGGCTGAGAGTTGGAATATCTGAGTGGACCGACCCTAGTTACCTTATTATTTTGGACTTAATTTGAAGAGCTATTTTTTTGAGATTTCTTTTCATTTTGGATTTTGCAATCTTCTTTGTAAGTCATCCAATTATATGACTTAGGTATTTTTTCTATATGGTTTACGCTTGTAAAAATTTTTTTGTATGTTCTGATATGACACCAGAATGTGACGCTTCTACCCTTGTTGGGTTGGGGTGTTACAGAAGCAACCTCCGATGGTATCTCCGATCCTAACGGGCTACCTATATAAGGTGAGTAAGAGGGGGAGTCGATGTCTAAAGGCTGTCCAAGGGACTCAGGCTCAGGCAAAGGAGAACTTGGTCCTGGAGAATGTGCAGGACTCTGCAATGGAAGAGTACCCCATTCTGGGATATCCTCATCATCCTCTTCATGAGGATCCTCATCCTCATCTACATATTGATCCTCAATCTCATGCTCCTCCTCGACCTCATGCTCCTCCTCGCCCTCATCCATAGGGTGAGAGTCCATGAGTCGAGTCTCTGTGTGTAAATCCTGAGGTAGTACACTAGGAGATCTAGGCCTCCTAAGACATGGTGATGCTGCTAAACGGATAGGTGATGATGGTGGTCTCACGGATATGCGGGCAGTGCTATAAGCAAGCTAGGAGTTTGTGCTCGCGCTAAGACCTGATGTAAAGTGAGCCGCCTAGATGAGCTAGGACGATCTGATGATGATGAACTAGTGTGACGGGCAATCTCATAAGGATCACCCGGCGCAACCGTCATGAGAGTCAATGCTGGCGAACTAGCAACAGCAAGGACCTCCTCAGACATATCAAAAGCTAGTGAAGGCATAGTCTGTGACAATGGCATAGGGTAGGTATAAGTGTTCGAAACAACTAGTTTTAATAAGCGCATCAACTTAACCCAAAACATATATTACGTAATGAAAACTTTTAAAAGTGTAGGTACCGCATTACTCAAAATATGCCTTTAAATAAAACACATAAGTTCCGTTCCATCACATAATCCCATATCAAATCAATCGAGTTCAAAACTCCAAAATCACAATATATCGTTTCCTCAAATCAAATTCCGTAATATCTCGATAATCACATCTCATTTTCCAAAATCAATAATCATATCTCCAAATCATAACGTTTCCATAATCAGTCCACAATATCCCTTAACAGATCATCTCATAATTCAAATCGCAGTTCATACCATAATCAAATAAGAAGTTTCGGCTTGGCAAGCGGCGCTTCGTCGTCGAGGATCAATTTTCTCAAAAAGTGGTTATAGTTTAGGGTTTATAAAATACCTAATTCTCTATAACCTGGCTCTGATACCAATCTGTAACACCCCCAAATCTCGGTACAACGGAAGACTTAATCAAGTTTTCGGGGCATTACTTTTTGGATTGGTATCGCACACAAGTATAGCAAAAAGATAGTCATTTAACATTCAAAACCAATCCCAAATTTAAGTATTCAAAACATTTAGTTCAAAACTATAATTATTAGCCCAAAACAAGGTTTAATAAAATAGGCCCCCAAAGTTTATCAGAGTCAGAAACGATCCTTGAACCCCGTCTTCTTGCCAAGCTTCCACAAACCACGTATTCCAAACATCTTTCAAATACCTGAAAAATCATGCTAAAAGGTCACTTTACTGGTGAGTTCATAGGTTTAAGTTCAACAAAATCATAGTGGACCAGTAGGAGTTGATTTGCTATGCAAGATCTAAGATAGATAAATACCGATCCTACCCGGATCACCAACCAAAAACATATCCCGCATCCAGGGATTACACGTGCCCATCGACTCTAGTCCAGCACTGTCGTGGAAAAATATAGAACAATTGCCAACCCCGGACTAGGTCGAGGTAGAAGTCTATTCTTAGCTAGGCAACAGTTACAACAATTAGGATTGCTACCCTAGTCTAAGGCAACAAATACCGCACATCTATTTAAACAATCAAGAATATAAGCAAATCCAAATAGTTTTCACGGTCCGAAAATAGTAGCATGATTCTCACCCCAATATAGTTAAAACGTAGATAAAAGTGGGGCTATGAAACTCACCTCAAGCAATCAACGCACAAATAAACACTAGCAGGAGATAACGGAAATCACAAAGACAAAGAACTATCGACTCGGCACAACCTATTAATGTAGACCAACTTTAATATATATATTCCTCGAAATCAACGTTATCTACCCCAATGTATTACATTTTGTTATTTCCAAAAATGTCTCGTTTCACCATTTAATCCTAGTGTTTGGTATTCCTCATGTGGGTGTATCGACTCAATATGATGCTATGAATGCACTCAATCAACCAATATATAACTCAATGCGACACAATGAGACCTCTAAACGATAAACTCCATAGTCCAATAAGTTTCGGAATAAATAGTAGACCTTATCGAATTCGTCAACTCGATAAACTCATTTATTTATTCGTGTCGCTTATTATCCCACAAATCAATCGTATCCTAAAGAGTCTTAAGGATAATTCACCCATTAATAAGGTTACCCAACGTACCTAGCGGGGTCTTATTAGATTCGTCAACCTAATAAGTCCGCTACCCACGTGGATCAACACTATTAACGTTAGGTTATCCATAACCCATGCACACAACGTAAGTAAATAAATACTTGATGATAATATTAAATGCCCATAATTGGCATTTATCGATAAACGTGCACGCGAAACATTAATTACTCATTTAATATAAAACATTTCCATTTTAGTCGTTAGTTTCCATTTAAAAATAGTGAATAACAAGATAAATCTTGTTATCGATATTTTTGGTACAAAAGCCCATTTATTATTTATATTTCATATTCTATTAGCATTTTTCACATATATATATATTTCGTCAAATTCCAATATTAATCTCATATCGTTATTCGTTTCGAGTCCACAAGCACGAGTCATGACTTCTCGGCTTTTAATCAATCAATAGTCCAAACAATACTAAAGTCCATGTTATGCTTTGTCGAGTCAACTATTGACTAAAAGTCAAAGTAACGCCGACGTAGCTCAAAGTCAACAATATATATATCAAGTCCAAATTTAAAAGTCATAATAGCGCAATTCAATCCCAAAACAACTCAAATCAATCTCGCCAACCAATCAACCAACCAAGTATGCCCGGACCCAATGTTATGACCCTAATGGTCATGACACGGTCGCGGTTAGGACCACGTGAACCAAACAAGCACTAGAAGCTTTTCGGCTCCACGCGTCTCATCCAAACCTCAACTACATCAACCAACAAGCTACCAAAACAACCCGACCCGGACCCAAGGTCTATGTCGGTCTCGTACGACATCCAAGCCATGACCATCATGGTCATGGTGGCTCGTACACCATCTCAAACCCAACCAAACACTTCCAAATCAATTCCACAACATCCAAATCCAATCATTCAAGCTCTAATCATTAACCAAACACAAAACCCATCATCTATTCTAACCAAAAAGATGAAACTAAACCTAAAATGCATAAACCCATCAAATTGATACACCACACATTTACCAAACACTAATTACTTATTTATTTAGACACTAATTAGACTTAATTTCATGTTCCACCCAAAAGCCCAAACAATCATCATAGGGTCAAAACCCTAGAATGCCATACGTGGCTTATTATTGCTTAAACAAGCTCTAACCATGTTCCATTTACCTTATTCAAGCACCAATTGCAAAACCCACTTGAAACTCTAAAAATCCGAATCTTAATCTTTAAATTTGAGGGTGTTAATGAAGGTTTTAGTATGAGTATTATATATGGATGGAAAGAGGATGAAAAGATCTTTGATTTGGTGGTGGAGGTGAGGGGTGACGTACCGTCGTGTGGCGGTGGTGGCCGGAAAAGTGGCCGGCGGCCAAAGGTGGTGGTGGCTAGGGTTTTTAGATAGAGAAAGGGGAGAGAGAAAGTGCTAGTGTGTGTGTTTTAGAGAGAGAAATAAAGAGTGGAAGTGAGGTGAGGTGAGGGTATATATAGCTAGGGAGTAGGGACTTAAAAATAAAAGAAAATGGAGAAGGGGGGTGGCCGGCTAGGTAGAAATAAGAGGGCCAAACCAGTAATTTTTCATAAACTATCTCGTTTACCAATTCCCGAGCTCATATATTGTCCCCCGAGCGTCTCACGACGTTCCTTCGACTTTCTAACATCGTTATTTACGTTTTTCCACGAGTTTTGACTATTTATTTGTCAATTTTCAAGTTATGGTCTAAAAGTTACAATAATTCTCGTTTTAGGCTTTTCTAGTGCCGTATCGAATAGTGCCTACCAAATAGAGTTAAAACTCATACGATAACTCATTTAATAATGAAATAATCCGTAAAAACCAATAGGCGATATAAAATCAAGTCATGGTTTATAAAATAGTGATAAAGACAAAAGCTCGGTTTAGTTTAACGTAATGCGGTTACCTAAAATAGATTCCCTAAATTGCCAGTTGTCACAGCTGTCACTTGTTTTGGATGTGGAAAGAAAAGGTATTACAAGAATGAGTGCCGAGAGCCGCGGATGAAGGGAAAACCCGGTAATGGAGGAGGATTTGTTAACCGAGGTGTGGGAAGTAATGGCTAAAACCCTGTGAAGCGAGAGGTTATAGGGAACCAGGGAAATCAGGGTGCTAGAAATCAGCAAAGAGACATGGGAACAGCGCGAGTGTATGCCATTGGGGAGGAAGCTGGTGAGGACCTGAACGTAGTTACGGGACGTTCCTTCTCAATAATCGCCATGCTTCCATACTATTTGATACTGGTGCCGATATGAGTTTCGTATCCACCACCTTTATGCCATTAATAGGAATTTCCCCAACACCTTTAGGGTTAAGCTATGATGTGGAGTTAGCTAACGGAAATAAGGAAATAATTGACACTATAGTCCGAGGTTGTACCTTAAGTTTCCTAGACCACCCGTTTAGCATAGACCTTTTGCCGGTCACCTTAGGAAGTTTTGACGTCATCATCGAAATGGATTGGTTGTCGAAGAACGGTGCACACATCATCTGCGATGAGAAGATCGTGCGTGTACCGTGTGGCGGAAAGGTTTTGAGCATACAAGGAGATCGGAGCGACTGTGGAGGTCCCTCCCGGTTGAGCATCATCTCTTTTATTAAGGCCCAGAAGTACATCGATAGAGGAGGTTGTCTTTTCTTGGCTCGAATTTCTGAAAAGAAAGGCGAGAAGAAGAGTGAAGGACACCTCAAGGATGTACCCGTCGTTAGAGAGTTTCCGGATGTGTTTCTTGACAATCTGCCCGGGATTCCACCTGTCCGACAAGTGGAATTCCAAATTGAGTTGATACCTGTGCCGCACCGTAGCCCCGCACCCTATCGACTTGCTCCAAGAGAATTGGAGGAACTGTCAAACAGTTGGCGAGTTGTCAGAGAAGGGATTCATTCGACCAAGTTCATCACCGTGGGGAGCATCGATGTTGTTTGTGAAGAAGAATGATGGATTGTTTTAGATGTGCATTGATTATAGGGAATTGAATAAGTTGACGGTGAAGAACCGATATCCACTACCTAGAATAGATGACCTATTTGACCAACTCCAAAGAGCTAGTGTCTTTTATAAGATCGACTTACGATCTAGTTATCACTAGCTTAGAGTTCGAGAGGAGGATATTCCTAAGACAGCGTTTAGGACTCGTTATGGGCACTATGAATTCCAAGTGATGTCGTTTGGTTTGACCAACGCGCTAGCGGTTTTCATGAACCGAGTGTGTAAGCCATATCTGGATAATTTTGTGATAGTATTCATAGATGACATCTTGATATACTATAAGAATAGAGAGGAGCACGAAGAGCATTTGAGGCTCATTTTAGAGTTGTTGAGAGAAGAGAAGTTGTATGCCAAATTCTCTAAGTGTGAATTTTGGATTCCAACCGTGCAATTCTTAGGTCACGTGATAGATAGTTGAGGAGTTCATGTTGACCCAGCCAAGATTGAGGCCATTAAGGAATGGGTAGCCCCTAGGAACCCATCTGAAGTCCGCCAGTTTCTAGGTTTAGCAGGCTATTACCGGAGGTTCATTGAGGGATTCTCCAAAATAGCTAAGTTGCTAACCAAACTGACGCAGAAGGACGTTAAATATGAATGAGGAGAAAAGGAAGAAGAAGCATTCCAAATTCTGAAGGAGATGTTGTGTAGTGCGCCCATCCTAGGTGTTGTTTTGATGCAACGGGAAAAGGTGATAGCTTATGCCTCCCGACAACTTAAGAAGCATGAGAAAAACTACACCACTTATGATCGGGAGTTAGGTGTTGTAGTGTTTGCCCTTAGGATTTGGAGACATTATCTGTATGGAACCAAGTGTGTAGTGTGTACCGACCATAAGAGCCTGAAGCATATCTTAGACCTGAAGGAGTTGAATATGAGACAACTTCGTTGGTTAGACTGTGAGATTCGTTATCATCCCGGTAAGGCCAATTTAGTGGCAGATGCCCTCAGCCGTAAGGAGAACATTCCACCTTTACTCGTTCGATCCCTAGGAATGACCATTAGTTCGCCTGTACCGTCTCAAATCTTAGCCGCCCAAGCTGCGGCGTTGACGGAAGAGAACCGTCCATTTGAGATTCTGCATGGAATAGTAGAAAGTGAAAACGGCTTCTTGAAGCGTTCTAACGAAACCTTATGCTTCGGAGACAGAAGTTGGATACCATTTCATGGCGGAATCCGTGAGTTGATTATGCACGAGTCGCATAAATCAAAATACTCTATTCATCCCGGAGCCGATAAGATGTATCAGGACTTGAAGAAACTCTACTGGTGGCCTAACATGAAAGCCGACATAGCTCTCTATGTCAGTAAGTGCTTGACTTGTTCTAAGGTAAAGGACGAACACCAGAAACCTTCAGGACTCTTAGTTCAACCCGAACTCCCTGAATGGAAATGGGAGCGAATCACCATGGACTTCATCACCAAATTACCGAGAACAGCTAGCGGCAATGAAGCTATCTGGGTAATCGTAGATCGTTTGACTAAGTCTGCTCACTTCTTGGCCATTAGCGAGGTCGATAGTCTCGACAAGCTCGCTCGGCTGTATATTAAGGAGATAGTATCGTGTCATGGACTACCGGTATCTATCATTTCCGATCGAGATAGCCGTTTTACATCCTACTTCTGGAGATCCTTACAGTCAGCTTTAGGAACAAACCTGGATATGAGTACTGCTTATCATCCTCAAACCGATGGTCAGAGTGAAAGAACCATTCAGACCTTAGAGGATATGCTTAGAGCCTGTGTCATCGATTTAGGCAAAGGCTGTGAGAGACACCTACCTTTGGCCGAATTCTCCTACAACAATAGTTATCATTCTAGCATTAAGGCCGCACCATTTGAGGCGTTGTATGGCCGAAAATGTCGTTCTCCTATTTGTTGGGCGGAAGTTGGCGAGAGTCAGCTTACCAGTCCCGAACTCGTTCTAGAAACCACTGAGAAGATAGTTCAGATTTGTTATCGTTTGCAAACCACTCGTGATAGACAAAAGAGTTATGCTGATAGGAGACGTAAACCCTTAGAGTTTCATGTTGGAGATCGTGTTATGTTAAAGGTTTCTCCTTGGAAAGGAGTGATACGTTTTGGCAAGCGTGGAAAACTCAATCCCCGATACATTGGTCCCTTTCCAATCCTGGAAAGAATCGGACCAGTAACTTAAGGTCTTGAGCTACCTTTGGAATTGAGCAAAGGTACTCAATATCTTTAATGTTAGTAATCTTAAGAAGTGTCTTTCGGAGGAAAACATTGTTGTACCGTTAAGAGATATCCGTATTGATGAGAAATTGAATTTCGTTGAGGAACCAATTGAGATCATGGATCGTGAGATTAAGCGGCTGAAGCATAGCCGTATTCCGATTATCAAAGTTCGTTGGAACTCCCGACATGGACCGGAGTTCACTTGTGAGCATGAGGACGTATTCTGTAGGAAGTATCCTAAACTCTTCGTGACATCAAGAAACTCGGAGTGAAACCCGGGACGGGTTTCTTCTGAGGCTGGGAGGCTGTGACAACTGGCAATTAGGGAGCCCATTTTAGGTAACCGCATTACGCTAAGTTAAACCGAGTTTTTGCCTTTAGAACTATTTTGGTTGACCATGACTTTTTTTGATATCGATTATTGTTTTTTATGATTTATTTTATTATTGTATGAGTTGTCGTTTTTAACTCTTTTTGTTAGGCACTATGTGACTCGGCACAATAAAATCCTATAACAAGAAATAACGTAACTTTTAATCCGTAACTCGAAACTTGGTAAATAAATAGTCAAAACTCGTGGAAAAACGTAAATAAAAACGATAGAAGGTCGAAGGAACATCGTGGGACCATAATAGGACAATATATGAGTTCGGGATTGGGTAAACGGGATAGTTTTTATACCAAAACCCTCGATAACAAGACTTGTCTTGTTATTCACTATTTTAAATGGGAATTAACGACTAAAAACGGGAATTAACGACTAAAAACGGAAAGGTTTTCTAATTAATAAGTATTTAATGTTTCGAGTGCACGTTTATCGAAATGTGTCATTTATGAGCATTTAATACCATTTTCAAGTATTTAATTTTAATTACGTCTTGTGCATGGGTTACGGATGACCTAATATGAATAGCGTCGATTCACGTGGATAGCGGACTTATTAGGTTGACGAATCTAATAAGAGCCCGCTAGGTACGTAGGATAACATTATTAATGGGTGAATTATCCTTATGAATCGTTAGGATGCGACCGGTTTATGGGATAATAAGCGACACGAATAAATGATTGAGTTTATCGAGTTGACGAATTCGATAAGGTCTAACTATTTATTCCGAAACTTATTGGACCATGGAGCTTATCGCTTAGACATCTCATTGTGTTGCATTGAGTCGCATTGTGGTTATTTTAGTGCATTTACGATATCATGTTGAGTCGTTAGACACACACGACGATACCAAACGCTAGGACTAAACGGTGAAACAAGATATTTTTGGAGATAAAGAAAAGGATTATATTGGGGTAGATAACGTTGATTTTGGGAAATATATATTAAAATTAGTTTATATTAATAGGTTGTGCCGAGTCAGTAGTTGCTGAGCCGTGTTAGTTGTTATCTTCGTTGCTAGTGTTTATTTGTGCGTTGCTTGCTTGAGGTGAGTTTCATAGTCCCACTTTTATATTTGTTTTTAACTAATTTAGGGTGAGAAATCATGCTACTCTTTTGGACCTTTTAAACTATTTTGATTTGCTTATGTGCTTGATTGTTTAGATAGATATGTGGTAGTTGTTGCCTTAGTCTAGGGTAGCAATCTTAATTGCTATGACACTTGCCTAGCTAAGTATAGACTTCTACCTCAACCTAGTCCAGGGTAGCAATTGTTCTAGACTTTGCTACGACTGCGCTGACTAGTGTCGCTTTGGGCCCTACTATGACGTCGGATTTGATATTGATGATATTGTTGATTGTGATATTGGTATGTGATTGGTGTGATAGTGTGTATCTATCTTAGGTCTCGCATAGCAAATAAACTCCTACAGGTCCACTATTAAATTTGAATTTAAACCTATGAACTCACCGGCGTTAGCTGACCATTTAGCATATTTTTCTCATGTATTTAAGTGATGTTTGGAATGCTTGTTCTGTGGAAGCTTGGCAATGAGGCATGGTTGAAGGATCATATTTAAAATCTGATAATATTATGCGGACCTATTTTATAAATTATGTTGGGCCTTACATTTAACTATTTTGGGATGATTGTATTGGATAATTAAATATGGGATTGGTTTTTGAGTTATAATATGACTATCTTGTTTGCTATACTTGTGTGATGTACCAATCCATGTAACGCCCCGAAAACTTGATTAAGTCTTCCGCTGTACCGACATTTGGGGGTGTTACAATATTAATGATGGTTTATTTTGGCGTGATTTGGATGGCAACTTAAGACCTTTCTCGGTTGCGTGTGTCTGAGATTCTCTTCGATTAAGGGCTGATATGGTTGCTTGGTTTCATATTCCGTGGTTTACTCATTGTATTCCACGTCATGCTATACATTTATGGCTTGTTGTCAATCAGAAGTTGAAGACACAAGATAGGCTACGGCAAACGGATGTTGGTCCTAATGTTCATTTGAGACTTCTTAGATGCCCTCTATGTGATGGGGTTCCTGATTCTCACCTTCACATGTTTTTTGCGTGCCATTTTTCTATGCAGGTTTAGTTTCAAGTTCGGAGTTTATCTGGTATGGATGTTGTCCCGCCTACATTGCTTGATGCTATTATGTTTCTCATTCCTATATCCAAAGGGCGTTCGGTTATTAGCATTATCTCTCGGTTAGTATTTGCTGCTACTACTTATTATCTATGGATGGAACGTAATTCAAGACTTTTCAAGCAGAAGAAGTCTACTATTGCTGAAGTGTTCCAAGTAATTGTCTCTACCGTCCGGTTAAAGCTGGTTACCTTCAAGTTCAAGAAGATAACCCCTCGGTCTCGACTACTATTAGGTCAATGGAAGATTCCAAGTGCTTGTCTTATTCACGAGGGGAGTGCCAGGTAAGGGTTGTACACTTTTTTCCTTCTCCAAGGTTTTTCTCTCCGGGTTTATCTTGGAAAGGGTTTTTAAGGAGGCAAACTTCCTAGGTCGCCTTGCTCCCTTCGTGCTTCTGGGTGGACGCGGGATGTTCGCTTGTTACAGGATTTTTCTTGTTATTATATCTAGTTAGGCGATTTGTAATATAGCTAGGTTTGTTGTGTTTATGGCCTGTTATAAGCACTAGTTTATCAAGCTTTTTGCTTGAAGTTAATGTAGTACCTCTGTCACATTTCATTTGTACTTAACATTATTTTTTGATTATATATTTATCAGAGTAAAGCCCTTTACCCAAAAAGAAATTATATTCTAACAAAGTAACTAGTTAATTAGCGTTCATTCCACAAGACTGAAATTCTTTTCTAACAACGTAATTAGTTAAATTTAGTTCATTCCATATTGACAGTATTGAAAATAATATTAAAGGACGACAAGTGGTGGTAGAAGTTTTGTGATTTTTTTTCATCAAAGTGTGAATCGAGTTTGAATCATATTTGCTGCAAACAATTTTAAAGTGATCACGTAATTTTTTCTAAATAAACATTGTATCTGAGTTTAAAATGCATTGCGGTGAGCTCAAACTTCATGGTAATTATTTTTTTAGAAAGGCAGCTAACTATCACACAATATATCAATCTCACATGTCCTAAGCAGGACTTGAACCCACAACCATTTAGTTAGAGAGCATTCTTACACATTGGTTACCATTGCAACATTTATAAACCAAGTGAAATAGAAGAATAGTTTTTATGTGTGATAATTCCGACATGTTGGAATAGAAGAATAGTTTTTTATGGCTGCACACTCAAGCGCCTTGTCATAGGGGTAGACTGAACTGCTCACCCAACTCTTTGCACATTGAGTCAAGTAACTCTCAATTTATCTAACTTTTAGCTAAGCTACATGATTTAATCTGTGTAATGTTTGACTATATATATGGAAGTCAAGGAATTAATAATCAAACGTTAATAGTTCTAAAATGTTACTCTATTATATATACTAGACGAGTACTCGCGCCTAGCGACAGCGATTTCTAGCGGCAAATATGCGATATTGTGGTAAGTGTTTCGTATAACATTCAAAATATAATGCGAAAATATCAAAATGTAATTACAAACGGTTGTAACATGTGATAATTCAACTATAACAAAAATTCTTAACATGTATCAAACGACATATAAATTTTTTTAGTGAGACTGAAAAAAGAAAACATTACATCAATTATAAGATACTAACTAACACTGCACATTACAAGTCGCGTAAAACTTCTTGGTAGAAGATATTTCAGGTGTAGACTCCTCTTTGACTAGTTTCACATATACATTTGCTAAATAAATTATTAACTTGCAACAATATAGATCTGCGAAAATGAGATGTTCTATTCAAATATTGAGCAACAACAAATGTGTTGACATGTAAGATTTTATTTTTGTTGACACTAATAAAATAATACAATCTGAACAAAAATTATACAAATGCAATACACCTATAATGGTTTCTAGAAGAGATAAAATATTAATACAATGAAAAAGCATTATTTTAGTGATTGCTTAGAAAAATAATTCATTACGTATCTTCGAAAGCGATCAATAGTAATTTCGTGACATTTCTGTAAATGTGACTTCCATCTCGGAAAAAACAAATAATGTAAAGAAACGCATGTTAGTTAAGTGAAGAGACTAATGATATAAATAATAGATCGAAATTGATATTTATTATGGAAATATCTATACTACATATAAAACATTCGTACCATTTTTTGAATCTAGAATTCCTTAAACTTAACGTCGACTTTATTAACTTTTGAGCCGAATATTTCATATTAATGAGCCACAAAAAATTTCATATCTCAATAAATAGTTTCCATGATTTGGCAAATGACTTTTGACTTTTGGTCTATTATGTATAGTAAGATAAATAGAATTTTAATATATGAAACTTTTGAAATTTATTAACATAGATGTATATTTCAAACTTGCCGCTAAAAATCACGTTGTTATGCACGGCCATTCGTCTACTAATGAAAAAGCTTCTTGTGAAATATTAAAATTATAGATCTAAATTATTGTTTTAACAATATGGCCAAAATTTTATGCATCTTACTTCATAAGCTTTAACTATTTAATTGATCACCATAAATAAATTTTAATTTAACTTTTATAAGTCAAATCATAAAAACATAAACCAAAATTTATGCATCTTTCTTTAATAGATTTTAAGTTTCAATACTTCCATTTATACATTTTAAGTTTTTACTTTTAGTAGCTCATATGTCAGTCGGTAGCAATCTTTCAAACAAGTAATTTGAACCCGCCGCGACGCGGCGGGGTGTTTTGATACATTGTGTTTAAAATGGAAATAGGTAAGTACATGCATTACAATGTTTTCGTCAGCATTACAATGGAATGTACGTGCATTACAATGTTTTCGTCAGCATCAAGTCCAACTGCACATAAAATAAACTTGATAGAAATGCCAACCGATTCATCACATGAAAGTGTTATTATCATAACCATGATTGCCATTTATTTCACTACATCAGTAGCCTATAATCAAAATCAGTCTGTATGCAGTACCTCAAACATCTATAATACCTCAGACATATGAGAAAGTCACTATAGAATATGATAGAATATGAACACACAGAAGATTCCAACTTAAAAATGCGACCAAGTTTGACCAAGAAAGTCACTAAGTTTATAAAACGTTACATGTCTGCTATAATACCACACACATCAAGATTACAATTCTCCTTCCTACAACTAATTCACCACAAAAAAAATCAATAAAAACACGAACACACATAAAAAAAATACTTGCATACCGGAAATAGCATTCACAACAGTGGACTTGCCATGATGGTGGCCTGACGCGATATAACTTCAAGGGCAAGCGGATGGAGCTTTGCAACATCTAACTTACCCAAATCCTGTTCGCCATATTTTCAAACTTGTTATTTGAAGTTCACTCTATTCATAAACACTAACGACTAATGCACAACAACCTGCAATAAATAAAAGAAAAATGGTTAACATGACTTGCAATAAGATTAAATTACTACAAATAAAAGGAATAGATAACCTTCTGAACTGAATGCCGAGCATGAGTATGCCTTAAACTCTTGATAAATACTTGTGACCACAGGTTCAAACCCATTCGGCATCTTAACAGCCTCAAGACCAATATAAAACAACACCACCTCAAACCATTTTTGATCGCAGCATAATCCCCTAAACCATATATAAGCTAATCCAAACACACTAAAAAAATATGTTCATAAATTATACAATAATAAAAACACTAATTTCACAAACCAAAAATACAATATACCTTGAATAATCTCTCTTGGAGTGTTGAAGCCCAAACAAATAGTCTTCCATGAGTTGTTCCTACCTCTCCACACTTTTTGCGCCAACTATTTATTTGCAATACCATGACAAATAAAGCTATCAATACCTCCGATAGTGGTTGCGGGGATGTTTCCCACTCATGGTCGTTCTTTTGTTTTGCTCCGATGTTGCTACAGCTTCAGCTTGCCTTTCTGCGTATCCTGGTGTGTGCTTCCTCCACTCTTGGCTGCATCTGGGCTGTTTCTGGTTGTACACGAACAGCAGATTAGTCAACTCAAACATTAACAGAAAAAAAATAATAATAATGATGTTAGCAATTCAACTTGAAAAACGTAAAAAAATTGCTGAAACATAATTAAACTAAAATCCAAGCGACCACTATCCGAGGTATTGATTCTCATTAACTTTCCTCAACTCTAAGAGTATGGTTTAATAATTTAGTATAATAAAAAACTTACAAAATCTGGCGATACAAACCGTTAAATTTACATGTAATAGTGTTCAAGAATTAAAAGTGAATTTATACAGTAAAACTTGCCTTGTCTGCAGCTGCATTGTGGTTCCGTACCATATTGACATAGAAAATAAGCAACGGGAACACTTTTAAACATATGGTCTGATGGTTTCATTTGACCATTACCATATATGATCATTACCATGTACATAGTGGTGAACTCTTTTAATTATTATACATGGTATTGTTGATTAAAAAAAGATCATCGGTACTTGGTTTTTGTCAAGAGTATTTGATTGTTGCAATATTTAGGGGTTTATGCTGCACAGAACACCTAGTCCCTTGGACACACTGTTCAGTAGCGATGTTTATATCTTTTAGTTATATCCTCCGATATGTTCTCATAATCTGCATACAATCTGCAATATGTGAGCAAATCAATGGTCCCTTGGACACCATTGCAATTAGCTGCAACATATGGCCACATGGTCGAATTCTGATCCAACCCTTTCACAGCTCAAGCATTTTCAGTAGCGATGTTTATATCTTTTAGTTATATAGTTGTTCCCCGATATGTTCTCATAATCTGCATACAATCTGCAATATGTGAACAAATCAATGGTACACTATAATAACTCAGAAATGACAGAAAACAACCTTAAAAACCTGGATCAACCATTGCAATTAGCGCTGAGAAAGGAACATCAATGGCCACATGGTCATAAATTCTGATCCAACCCTTTCACCAAGATTCAAAAGAATATTCTGAATGTAAATATTAAGAAATAAGCCGTTAGGATACAAAAGTTTTTTGTAGTAGTCGATCAAAAAATCCTATAACCTTGAAATGTAGCAGACTCGGGTTGCCGATGCTAACTATATACTTTTTTAATATCTTGCAACTTACCATTCTAACTATATATATATTTTAATATCTTGCAACCCCTAATATTGTTTAATATGGGAGTTGCCGATTCTATGCTTCAAACACATACTATTTTTTTATGAACAATGCACAATTTATACAACCTACAATTTCTAAATGTAGCTAGTCCCATGTATGAAATAAGTAAAGCATAAAGGTAACAGAAGCAAAACCATGAAACCTGGAATGTCGCCCTCGAAGAACATGTCCGAATGTCCGATTCTAGCAAAAATAGAGCAAACCTTAGTAGCAGACCTGTTATTGAAGAGGTCGCCGCATGTTGCCTGAAAAAAACATATGAAACTGTAAATGGTAGATGTGCAAGTGCCTATGTTTATTCAAACTGCTTATGAAAACATTTATACATGCATAGACATGTTATACTAAGCTACATTTTAATATGTTCTTAGTCTAGAGTCTAACTCGCATGAAAAGTTTATTGTGTACATGTATTTCCTCGGTAGCTTGATCTCATTCTTATATTCTTCCACATGTTGTCACTAATTTATCCGAGGGCAGAGGTGCTACAGACCATCGGCTTGAACCATAAACGATTTATGAGAATCGCCACTATCATAACATTTACTCCTATTACTATAGCCCAGTTTGCTTCACAAAAAAGTAATTTACGTCACAATTCAATTATTGGAATTTACATTTTGTAAGCTGTCATTCACCCATATCACTTTGTACGCCCTCTATTAGGATCAACGACAACCTTATTTTCTTAAAAATAGATATCAAGTCCTAAGGTTCTCCTGCAACAAAAGAGCCATTTTGCAGCTTCGATCTTACCTTCAAATGTAATTGCCCAAACTACTTAGCCTCTAATAACTAATAACAAACAATATTATTATGCATAGAATAATAAACTACACCCAAACGCCAATAATGCTCAAACGCGCTTACTAAAACTAAGTCGATGTGTTTATTTCAACAACATACAACTTATTCTTGATCCTCAAACAATAAGCCTAACCAATGAAACTATATTTATTTATACCCAAGAATCTCAATTCCCTCTTTCTTTACCTAGTTTAAGCTTTTACAAATCCAAGTGAATGGAAAACATGGGTTCAGCTTATTCTTAAACCTCAAACAATAACCGTAACCAACCAAGTTATATTTCTAAGTAATCCGTAATCCTCGACCAACAACTGTAAGTAGTCATATCGTATTAGTAAACGATTTCACAAATTCAACCACAAATTATACAGACTAAAAGATATATAAGTTAACACATACACAGAATGAAATCTAACAACACAAAAATGATAACAACATAAATAAACGGGCGAACCTAAGAAATAGAAAACGCGTGAAACAGAACATAGTCGGGTAACATAAAAACAAATAAACCCACAAACGTTAACACACCAATTCATATAATTAGCATAAAGCACAAAACCCTGACCCAGCTAACCGTAATTAAGGCGATTGAATAACACAAACTTCAACCAAACAAAACCCAAACAATCGTAACACCCGATTAAAATATGATGGTTTAGAAGATCAGTGAGTGTTTTGTTTGTGGAAGGCGGTGGAACTTCTGCGTATATGTGTGTGTGGAAAAGCTAAAAGATAACAGATATCATTCATTTTACCGACTCAATAAACGGGTAAGTGTAACGAAAACATGGGCTGAAACTGGGCCTGACGGGTCTGCTATTGTGCTCTTATTTTTTTAATACATCCCGATTAAAATATGATGGTTTAGAAGTCCTTTGTGCTATGTTATCTTATATAAATTCATTTTTCTATTTGAAATCCAATTATAATAATAACGAAGAAGTAAAAAAGTATTATTTGTCAAGTTCAATTTAAAAGTAATATCCATATTCGTAATAGCTTCATCTTTTAGGTTGGTATTTTTTAGGCAGTTAGCCTCAATTTTTTTGTTTTGATTTATCTAATTGTGTTAAGTCTGTCATCTATATATCTATCAAAAACTTCTTTTGTGTGGCCTTAGAAAATATATGTTTAGCAAAAATAAATTGTGTTGGTTCTGTTGTTGTTGCTGATGCTGGTGCTGTTGCTGTTGCTGATGCTGGTGTCGGTGTCGTTGTTGAAAAAGATTATAAAAAGAGATTATTTTTATAAACTAAATGAAGTAACCTTTTATTTTCTGAGATTATGGAAGATTATTTCTTTTAATAATCTCTTATAAGTTATGTATGCCAAACAAAAATTATTTTTTAAGTAGTTTATTTAAAAAAAAAATAATCTTAAGCCTCAATAATCTTTCATAATCTATGCTGCCAAACATACCCAAAATATTTCGTTTTTTAATTTGGTATTTATAAGGCACTTAATGTCAAATTTTGGTCTTCATTTATCCAAGTGTGTGAAGTCTTCATCATCTATACATCTTTTAAGTAACATAAAACTATGTTTCTTAGTAACATATTGACTTTCAGTAACAAAAATTATCTTTAAAATAGTATGTTGAATCTAAAAAAATCATTATAGCTAGAACTACTCTTATATTATGAAACCATCCAAATAAAACAAAAAATTTTAGTGACTATCCAAACAAAAATAGGCTCATCTCATGTTAAGCAAGATTTTTTGTTAAAAGATGACAGTCATAACAAAACTGGAGTTGCGATTTGGTTAAAAAATCACCAAGATCACCATCCTCAAATTTTGTTAATCCAAGCTCATTATACCCAGACATTAACAAAGATCTATCATCATTGTCAAAAAAATAAAATAAAAGTATAGCTAAACAAATCCAATTGCACATAATGAGTCTATCTTACGAGATTCATGATGAAACACACAAGTATTTGCCACAACAAACATTCACATACTTGAACCCGCAACAAATCTTAGCCATCTTGTGAAATCATTCAGATTTAACAAAAGGGAAAACCTGTTAAACCTAACACAAGATGGTCTCGAACACCATCAGCTTGGTCAACCTCGAACCACATAAGAAACCATATTGTATGAGATAGATCTTAACGTACCTCGTGACCAGCAAACATACTAACCAAACCAACAAACCCTTTAGATCTGGCAAGATCCGGTGAAAGATTACGAAAAAAAACTCACGGCATCACCGAAACCAAAAAAACACTACAGAGAGATGGAAGTGTTGATAAACCGAAACCAACCAAACCATCCATAAAACCACCAATAACACCGCCAAATATACCAACTGAAACCACCTAGCCAATCGAAACAACCCATTCCACCTTTAAGTGGTGGCTATTTAAGCATACGGCGACGGCTAAAGCGCCGACAGTAGGTTAATAGAAGGGGTTCGGCTCAGAGAGTGAAAGAGAATAGAGATTGCAGAAACGTAGATGGGGGAGGGGTAAATACGTATCTATTTAAAATCTAAAATCTTTTGTATCAAATTTCTGATCAAGCGTGGCTAAATGAGAATAGTGGTTTTGATGATTGTAACAACTATACATATGTCATAAACATAATTCCAAATATGTTTACCAAACCAAGACACACATATTGACAACACAATATAAATAAATAATCACACAAACATAATGTTGGGTTCAGTAAGTACCCAAACCCCTTAATCTAGGATTTGAATAGAAAATAACCCAAGTGTTTAGTCCGTTAAACACTAACAGGTCACTGAGTGCATAGTCTCTCAGTGAGTCATCTTCAGGATACTCAGTATGAGGCGAAGAAGAAGTCTCTCCACTCAGTAAGGCGGTACTTATTGGGTAAAGACTGAGTCAAGAAGAAGATGATGGATTCAGTGAGTGATGACAATAACTCACTGGATCCCTAAGACTCCTCTCCAACTACTTACACTGAAGACAAACTGAAGTAGAAGACTGAAGGATGTAAAGATTGAAGAATGAGCGGGACAAGGCGGAATAAGTTTGAATCAGATAAGACGAAGTCCTTATCAACCAAATTCAACTTTTCCTGAATGGCAAAAGATCAGGCTCAGTGTCATCACTGACCTTAGGAAAGTAGTCTTGTCTTTTACTTAGAATAGTCTTTGTAAACAGAGACAAAATGCATCAGTATTTTGTCTTCTGTAAGATGTCAGTTTGTCACTTAGGAAAGAGTTAAATCTCATACATGTATAAATAACATAAGAGATGGAGTGAAAATGTTAAGCTTGTGAATTGTAAAAACACACATACACGCAAGCCATCTTTTCACTCCTCCAAATACAACTTAATCCCTGAGATAGCTCAGTGGGTTCTAAGAGTTGTGCTCAGACTTAGCCTGAGCTTTGAGAGGAGTCACCAAACTTTGTCATTTCAATCCCAAGTACTGTTTCGCAAGTACTTGGGCAACGAATTCTTTTTGAATGATTTCTAATAAAGAATATGATGTTGAAAATTACTTTGTGTCTTTTACTTATGTTAATTTCAGTCATTGTTCACTATTAACTTGTTTTATATTCTTAAACTGTTTTAAACGATAGTGAACGGGGAACAAAAAGTGGTATTAGAGCAAGGCTGATTATAAAACCTTTTTTTAGGCCGCTATAAAAGTTTTTAAATTAGGATCCTAAATGGCTGAAATTGATGTACCCCAACTAGTCGATAAAAAGGGTGGAGCTTATTCAGCTGTTGCCCCTAGACTTGAAGTTGGTAAATTCAACAAATGGAAAAAGCGAATGCTTTGCTATTTGATTGGGATGGAACCTTATTATATAAAGTGTATAAATGAAGGTCCATTTGTCCCAAAGACTGCTGAAGGTTTGCCTAAACCTGAAGCTCAGTGGACCCAGGATGAAAGGAGAGTGGTCAACCCGGACCAAAGACTCAAAAGTATCATAATATCTTGTCTTCCTGATGATATTATGGAGTCTGTTATAAGTCAGTAGTACGCTAAACAAACCTGGGATGACCTAGTTCATAGTCATGAAGGACCATCTGATACCAAGGAAAACAGGATAATGGACCTCAAACTTGAGTATAACACCTTCAGGGCTAAGGACTCAGAAACCCTCTCTCAGAATTACACACGGTACAAAACTCTTTTAAATGAACTATCAAATGATGGTGTTAAGTTGTCCAAACATGAAATCAATGTCGGTTTTGTCAACAGTCTCCCTGAGAAATGGTTGAATTTCTCTCAAGGACTTAGGAATGCTAATCATATCCAGAATCTTGAGCTTCCTAAAATTTATGGGAAATTTGTCTATGAGGAAAACCTCATCAACAGACGATACCCTGACTTAAAGAAGTATTAGGAAGTCAAGAAGTCCCCACCACCACCTCATCACCAATATCAACCGCTCTATTCTAACAATGTTGTTCAAGATTTTCGTGAAAATTCGATGATGAGCCCGATGAGAGATCAAGTGAGGAGTACCTAAATGACCTGAACACTGAATTTCAGGAAAGGGCACTTCTTGCTAACTCTCGAAGGTTTATAAAAAGAAACAAAGGTTTTTCAAATGCCAAAGCAAATGATGACACTGAATGCTTTAAGTGTCACAAAAGAGGTCATTTTGCAAAAGACTGTTTTTCAAAACAATTCTGAACCCTCTTATAAACCATCGTGGTCAAATCAGTCCTCGGCTTTAGCAAATTTCAACCAAAAATCTATCAGTCTCATCAAAACTTTCAAAACAAATCTGATCAAAACAAAACTGTTGATTTTGAAGCTAAGTATAAGAAAGTTAAAGCTAAGCTTGCATTGCTCGAGGCCAGCCCCTCAGAAACAACAAAAAGTGTTCAATCTGTGCAGGGTAAAAACAAAGGCCGTGTTGCTGAAACCTTTGACGGGATGAAGAGCCGTGTCATCGACGATGAAATGGTGCATGTCAGTGCACGATGGCCCTCTCGAAGAGGACAAGCCGGCTGTTGGAAAGAATCATGCCAAGAATGGAGAATGGGTCAATATCACAATGAAGAAGGTAAATATTCTACTTTCTATGGATGATGACTCTGATTGGAAGTCTTACATGAATTATCTTAATGTTGACCTTAAGTTCGTAAAAGAGCAAAGATTAAATCCTTTTTCAAAATACAACAAGCTAAGTTTTGAATTAAACAAGTGTAGGGATGAACTGCTTTTTTTAAAACAAGCTAAGCTTGAGGCTGTCACTTTGCAAATTCAAAACACTGAACTAGTTAAAAGAAATCAGGCTTTTCAAGACGAACTCAAAAAGGTTCAAGATATTCTTGATATTTGGACTGCTAAGAATCCCAGAGTCTTTGATGCTGTGGGAGCCCCTAGTAGCAAGAAGAGAGTCTTAGGTGAAGATCATCTTCCTGACTCTCTCAACAAAGACCAGATTCCTAAGCCATTTGTGTCTGGTGGTATGATTACTAATATGTTGACCATTCCCAAACCTAGTGATTGGATTGAAAGGGTCAATCCTGAGAGTAAGCTTCCAAATTTCGATTCGAGAAGGATTCTAGAGCTCGAAAGCCAAGCTCTAAAGAGCATGCTTGGACTCCCGATGTGTCCAGAGTACTGAACACATATCGAGTCCAAGCGAATCTCAAGCACCACTTCCACCACTGAAACCTCTTTAGGGTGCTGCACCAAGCTCTGAGCTTACTCCATTACAATTCAATCCTCACTCACCAAAAGAAAGGTCCGGACTTGGTAGAACCATCCTAAAAAGACCAACAAAACCAATTCAACAAGAGTCTACTCCTACTGAGACTTCAACATCCTCTGTTCCTACTGTGACCAAATTCAGAATCGACCGAGCTTGTGAGAAAGCTGATGAAAAGATGGAATCCATCAAAAAGCTCCGATTCAATCAAGGAAACTAAGTCAACCTCATCTAGCTCATCAAAGTCAAAATCCACCAACAAACCCAAGCAAAAGTTTGAGATGTGTCATTACACCACCATACCACGACAACTGCTATAGAATCCTTTTTGCATGATCCGCAAAAGGATGATCACAGAATCTGCAGACCACCTACAGATGTCGGTCAAGCAAACTATACCAAAGTTGGTCATCGGTATGCTTCATCCTCCAAAACTGCTCCCAAGAATAGAGCAAAACCTTTTCCTCTTTTCCCTCACTGTGGGTTTAATGATCATCATCAGGATGATTGTCTCATGAACAAATGCTGTGATATTTGCGGTAATCCAGCTCATGAGACTTCCCAACATGACAATGTCATTCATGCAAGGAGAGGTACAAAACAACCCAGAGTCACTGAGTCTTCCTCAGTCTCCAAATGCAAAACGTGTGGTAGCACAATGCACTCAACCACTGACCATGAGTCAATTACCAAATTCAAAGAGACCTTGAGACCCAAGCCCACTAGTAAGTGGGTCACTAACATAAACTAATTCAGTGTACTACTTGTGCAGAGACACGCCAGGGAGCCTATTTGGCATCTAGACAGTGGATGCTCAAGAAGCATGACTGGTGTGAAGGAGTATCTGCACAAGTATATAGAGGAACCAGGACCCAAGATAGTGTTTGGTGATAACTCATCATGTCCCACTGAAGGTTATGGTTTAGTAAACTGCAGTGGAATAGTTTTCTCTAGAATAGCTTATGTCAATGGTCTAAAATACAATCTCATCAGTGTCAGTCAACTGTGTGATGCTAAGTACATTGTGCAATTCAATGACAAACAAGGTACCATCTTCAATGCCAACAAGGAAGTTGTGTTGATAGCTCCTAGGAGAGATGATGTTTATGTGTTAGACATGTCAACACTCTCCCAAGATGGAACTTGCCTCTTTGCTAAAGCCACTGAAACTATCAATTGGTTGTGGCATAAGAGACTCTCACACCTGAACTTCAAAAACCTCAACAACTTGGCAAAACAAAACAAGGTCCTTGGTTTACCATCACTGGTTTTTGCTAAAGACAAACCATGCTCTGCCTGTGAAAAAGGAAAACACCATAGAGCATCATTCAAAACCAAACAAAATTTCTCCATCAAAAGTCGCCTTCACCTCCGCACATGGATCTCTTTGGACCTGTCACCCCAGATCTATCCAAAGATAAGAAGTATACACTTGTCATTGTTGATGAATTCTCAAGATACACTTGGGTATACCTTCTTTCCAAAAAGAGGCAGTATACAATAATGTCATTCATCGGAAGATTGAAAACCGAATGACATTACTATTAAACAAATAGAACCTGACAATGGTACTGAGTTCGAAATCAAGAGCTTGAGAGTTTCCGTGATGAAAAAGGAATTTCTCAAAATTTCTCATCTCCTTATACCCCTGAACAAAATGGGGTCGCTGAAAGGAAAAACATAACTCTCATTGAGGCTGCTAGAACCATGCTAAATGGCTCAGCTCTCTCAAAGCATTTCTGGACTGAAGCAGTCAAAACTGTCTGTTACACTCAAAACAAGTCAATCATTGTCAAAAGACATAATAAAACCCCATATGAGACCTTCAAAGTAGACTTCCGACATCGGCTATTTTCATGTGTTTGGATGTCCTGTGTTCATTCATAACCACAAGGATCATCTAGGCAAGTTTGATGCAAAAGCTGATGATGTATATTTCTTAGGCTACTCACTGATCTCCAAAGCCTTCCGGGTTTTTAACACAAGGAGACAACAAGTTGAGGAAACCTTTCATGTCACCTTTGATGAAAGTGCTGAAAGCATCAAGTTCACCAACACCTCTGGAGGAAATAGGAATTGATGACTCATCAAGATATCCTCCTGATGAGTACAACATCAATTCAATTCCTCATATCAAGCCGATGTCGACATCTCATTGTATGTCTTACCTCACAACCTTCCCCAACCAACTATCAGTGAATTCATTGATAATCAATCAGTCCCTACCGGGATAGGTAATACTGAACCAAATGTTCAAGAACCTGTGAATCAAGAACCCCAACCTGAACAAGACATCTCAACAGATGTTCTTAATGATTCTATGGCTCAAGCACCATAACTCACTCGAAGTCTCGAGTGACCTCTTCAAGCTCAGATCCTAGACCACAAAGTAAGTGGACAAAATCTCGAGACATTGAGCTTGTAAACATTATTGGTGAACCCACTGAGGGCATGCTCACTAGAAGCATGGTCGCTAAGTTACTGCAGCTTCACCAATGAATGTCTATATGTCGACGACCTATCGAAATAGAACCCAAAAGTGTCACTGAGGCTCTAAAGCACCCAAGTTGGGTTCAGCTATGCAAGAAGAACTGCAACAGTTTGATAAAAACAAGGTCATGACCTTGATCAAATGTCCTCGGGATGTTGTTGTCATAGGAATGAAGTGGGTTTTCGTAAACAAAACTAATGAAAACGGCAATGTCATTAAAACAAAGCCGACTTGTAGCCAAAGGTTACAGACAACAAGAAGGCATTGACTATGATGAGACATTTGCTCCTGTTGCTAGGTTGGAAGCAATCAGATATTCCTTGCATATGCAACATACATGAACTTCATGGTCTACCAAATGGATGTTAAAAGTGCATTCTTAAATGGTGATCTCAAGGATGATGTATATGTTCAGCACCTCCTCGGCTTTGAGAGTAGTGAATTTCTTGACTATGTCTGCAAGCTTGACAAAGCCCTTTATGGACTTAAACAAGCTCCCATGGCATGGTATGAAACTCTCTCAGCCTTCCTGATACAAAACAAGTTTGTCAGAGGAAATATAGACAACACACTGTTTGTCTATAGAAAACAACATGTGATGTGATATCGTCTAAGTGTATGTTGATGACATCATCTTTGGCTCAACAAACTACAAACTTTGCAAACAGTTTGAAAACTGATGACAAAGAAGTTTGAAATGAGCATGATGGGTGAACTCACATACTTCCTGACTACAAATCGGCAAACTTACAAAGGTATATCCATCATAAGAGAAATACACCGAAATCTCTTGAAGAAATATGAGATATCTGATTGTGCCTCAGTGAAGACACCAATGGTCCCACCAAACAACCTTGGACCGATCTCACGGCAAATCACCAATCAAAATCATTTCAGAGGGATTGTAGGCTCACTAATGTATCTAACTGCTACTAGACCAGACATACAATTCTCAGTCTGCCTAATAGCAAGATATCAGTCCAATCCCAAAGAATCCCACCTCACTGCAGCCAAAAGAATACTCAGGTACCTGAAGGGAACCCCAAATCTTGGACTCTACTATCCAAAGTGCTCAGGGTTTGATCTCAAGGGTTACTCTGATTCTGATTATGCTGGCTGCAACATGGATAGAAAAAGTACCTCAGGGTCCTGTCAATTTCTTGGAGTAAAACTGGTTTGTTAGAGTGCTAAAAAGCAACAATCAGTGGCTATGTCTTCAGCTGAAGCTGAGTATGTGGCTGCTGCAAGATGCTGTGCCAATGTTTTATGGATGAAAAGTTAACTCAGTGACTATAACATCCATTACAAAATGGTACCCATCTTCTGTGACAACACCAGTGCAATTGCAATCTCCAACAACCCCGTCCTTCACCAAAGAACCAAACACATTGATATCAGATATCACTTCATCAGGGACCACATAATGAAAGGAGACATAGAACTCCATTTCATCCTTACTGAGTATCAACTGGCTGATATCTTCACCAAACCCTTGGATGAACCTACCTTCAGGAGACTGAATGGGAATGCTTGACATTGAAAGTCATGCATCTGAAAACCAATCTCAGTAAGTTCTCTGAAATGGTTCCTCCTCCCTGAACAAAACCCACAATACAACCTCTCACTGAATGAGTAAGACTCATTCAGGGACCCTGACAGTTAATATTGAGCATTGAATGAGTAACTAAATGATCCAAGTATCAGTTACTTAAATGTCCTAGGTTGGTAACTATGCCAATTTAATATAGGAATATATGTCTCTTTGTCTTACTGTCAACCATATCAAGGGTCCCTCACAAACTTACCTAATCCCCTCTTGGCATTAAATGCCCCCTCTCACATGAAATATCTCATTGATATTTTATTACTGCAAAAGTGCACTTTTACTGTGCACTACAACTGTTCCTTTGAAAAATGGGATTTTACTGCGGGTAATGGAGTGGTGGCATTAAATGTGGAGATTCAAAACGTTTTCATAAACTGACTTTACAAATCCCCATTTATGCACATTTAACCCCTCTCACCATTCTATAAATACCCCCTTTTCAACCATAAACACACACACAAATTGTTTTGTAACAAAACTCTGCCAAAATCTTTTCTCAAACTCAAAACTTTGTGTGTGCTTCAAAATCTTCAAAATATTTCTTCTGAAAAACCTTCTTTGTAAACATTTACAAAAGTTTTTCATCACAAACTTGAGAGATAAAAAAAAACTCTTTGATTTTTCTTGTCAAATTGTTCTTATCAAAACCCTAAATTTTTGAAATGGCAAGTACACAATCTCTCCAGTTTGCTTCACAGTGGGTAGGTGATCTTAGCAATGTTGAATTCAAAACAAATAATGTCATAGGCAATTTTGAATATCCTCAAACTGTCCCAGCCTATAAGGACATTATGAAATTTTTATACAACTGCCCACTGAAAACGGCCTTTGTTCGTGTCCTCAATACTGTACCAAAACCTCCTCAGGGAGTTTTGGGCTACAGCCAAGGCCTTTGACCCGACACCTTCTACTGATGAGAACAACCTTAGACCTCTCAGGGAATATCTCATCAGGTTCAGTCTTAATGGGGGGCAACAATTCACCCTGGATTATAAAACTTTTTGCACCTCCACAGGGTTAGATTACAACAAAGGAGTTTATGTAGCCCATCCTGAACCCTCCATAGTGGCTTGGAGGATCCTCCACAGGGTTAGATTACAACAAATCATTTTAGATCCAACTTTTTTGGACAAGACCCCAGTCACCAAAAGCTCATTTCCCGTGGCTTGGAGGATCCTATTCACTTTTGTGATTCAGGTCCTCGGCGGGAACCACTCATCCACTAAACAAGTTAACTATATTCAGTTGATGATGGCATACTGCTTGATGAATGGGGTCACTGTCGACATAGGGTTGATCATTTACAGTGATCTCATAACCAAGCTACAGAGCAAAACTAGGACGAAATACGTTTCGTATCCTAGGTTTGTCTCTTGTGCTTTGCAAGTGTTACTGGGTACAAACTATCCTTAGGAAGAACAATTTGGTGCTTTTCCTGCATCCCTGAGCCAATCAAATTTTCAAAAGGACCCATCCCTTGTCACAAATATTGAATTGACGGCCCATATGGTTGCTGTAAACAACCAGAGGGAATCAGTGTCTCTAACCTTGCTCCTATTAAGAGAAAGGGAAGTCTCCGACGGGACTAAAACCAAACCCAAGTCTCAAGGCCCCTGAGGCTTCAGGAGCACCTAAAAGGCAAAAGAAGCCCCCGACTAAACAGACACCCACCTGGTGACCAAGCAAAATCCCCTGGTGACAACGAAGGACACCGATAAATCACAATCGCTGCCTTTGGTCCCAACTACTACTCCCCAAGATCCAGAGGGAAACATACAACCCGCTGGTAGGGGAGCGCCTTCCACAATGCCCAAGGATGACATTAGCAAATCACAGCCTTTGTCTGAGGGCACACTGAATGATCCCAAAGACTCATGGGGAAACAAACAACCCACTGATAGGGATATCACTTCCACTGACTCCGCTAAAGGCACTGGAAAACACCCGCCAGTGTCTTAGGGGTCTCAGGGGGACAAAGACTCGAGGGACGAAACAACCCACGATATGGAACCCAAAACCAATCCGACTCCAGAGAAGGCACTGGGAAACGCCCACCGTGTCTGAGGGGTCAACGGGGACAAAGACTCGAGGGAAATATACCACCCCGCTGATATGGAACCCATCACCAACCGCTTGTTAACCGTTGCTGATGTTACCGATACTATTTTCTCGAGGATGAACTTGCCGTGAGGATGAAATTTTATCAGCCAGGGAAGAAGGACGCGAGGTTCAAGTTGAACAAGGACCTCACCGATCAACAGGAGCATACCTGAATCACCATTCAAGCCTGACAATGATGACTCCTCTTCCTCCACTGATGAGTTCAAAAGATTTCATAATGTTCTTCCACTCACCGAGAGGCAGCTCGTTCAGTGGATCACCAAAGCTTCAAGAAGGTTATACTCTGGGGTCACTGAAACATTGTGGGAACAACACACCGAGGGCCGCCAGTTATGCCTGATCTAAAGGCCGAGGTACAAGCCTTTGATGAAAATGTTCATGAGCACAGGGATATGATGTATGACAATCTTCACAGACTGGACGACAACTTGGCTAAATTTCTCGCACCTTCGGTGTAGGCACAAAGATAGATGAAATCAGGGAATTTGTCAAAGAAGATCCAACGCTCAACTCTCAAGTGCTGAAGGCTACTGAGGCTTACTTGAAACAATCCTCCACTCACTGAACGGGTCGAAATGCTCCAATCTGCAAATGTTCAGGGTCTTCAATCTTCAGCCCAGTCTCTTCAAGCTACATTGGGCTCTGTGAATACTCAGGTGGCTACTTTGGCTCGGGCATCTTCTTTCCTGGCCTGGAATCTCGGGCCCAGAATGACTGCTCTAGAAATTTCTCAGGCTAATTTGGAAGCAAAAGTCACTGGTATTCAAACCGACACTTCCGATATCAAGGCTATGATCTCTGAAATTTATCAGGCCTTCAAGGGTCAAGCAGCTCCGTCCCCCTCAGCACCAACACCAACTCTTGCCCTCACTGACGCTCCGACAACAGTTGAGGGGGAGAAAGCTGAAGAAACTCCTCTTCACACTGAGGGGAGACAACACCACCAGTATCTGCAGCTCCAATCTCATCATCACCACCAGTCTCAGCAATACCTATCTCATCAATCCCACCACCAACATCAACAACAACAACACTGACAGTGATCACACCAATAATAACAACAACACCGCCCTTGGTAGCATCTTCTTCTTCAGGCCAGGACAAAGGAAAAGGCATCATGACAACACCACCTGTGCCTGAGAAGATTCCCTTTAAGATCGGCGACACTGAATGCCTGCTCACACCACAACAGCTAAGTGCCTATCTTGCAAAAGAAGAAAGGAAACATAAACTTGCTGAGGAAGAAAGAAAAAGCAGAGAGGCACTGGTAAAGGTGGTCGCTGAAGAAGCTGAAAACGTTGGAATAGATGCTAAGAAGCTTAAAAAGGGTCAGGCAGGACAAAAGTTCAAGGAAGCTCAGGCTGCTCAAATAGCTGAAATGAGAAAACAGTTGGAAGAAAAGAAGAAGAAAACTGAAGCTCTCAAGCAAAGCAAAATTGAGCATTACAACTGGACAATGACAAGCCGAAGGCTACCTGAAAAGATCACAGATGTCAAAATCATCCCCAATACCAAACCACTGGCCATGAATGTTTACAGAGGGGATGATAAAAGACACTTCGAGGTTCATGATCCCCTAAAATTCACTGACTTTGGGATCACTGAACTCGATGAGTTTGGTCCAATTATTGAATAGAAGAAGAATGCGTGGTTAAGGAGTGATGAAGATGCTCAAGAAAAGATATGAAAGACTGAGGGATGCACCAAAGACAATGAGGATTCATGCCTTTAACTGCACCTCAAGGATCTCAACCACAATCATCCACTGGCAAAAGGAAGAGAGTTGAGTTCCAGCCTGAAATAAAAGTGCCTGGTTTCGAATGCAACAGGGAGCCGCCTGAAGGTGTTAAGTTTGTAAAATGTTTGGTGATTGAAAAGCCTGAAAGAGGGCTATTTTTCATTGATGAATATGGAAACCCATCGTTCCAAAGGTGGAGCGATATTGATAAGGCTGGAGTGGCAACAATGCTGAGCTACATACCAGTGGCTTCTCAAATTCAGACTCATGAAAGTATCAAGTTTTGTGCTGACTTAAATACCAAGATAAGAGAACATCCTGACAGGGAAATACTGATCACAAAGAAAGTCAAGCTTGAAGCACTGGGAATTCATCTGGACTGATCATTTTGATTTATGTTTTTGTCCTAGTGATAGGAGCCATGTAATCTGATCAATAAAAGATGTATGTTTTTATTAAATTACTCAGTGTTCCTGATTGTATTCATTAGTACATTCAGTGTAAGAAGAAGCCATTTGGTTACTTACACTGATCAAACACTTAAGCTATTTGTATATCCAAATAGGGGAGACATTGGATTCAGTAAATACCCAAACCCCTTAATCTAGGATTTGAATAGAAAATAGCCCAAGTGTTTAGTCCATTAAACACTAATAGGTCACTGAGTGCATAGTCTCTTAGTGAGTCATCTTCAGGATACTCAGTATGAGGCGAAGAAGAAGTCTCTCCACTCAGTAAGGCGATACTTATTAGGTAAAGACTGAGTCAAGAAGAAGATGATGGATTCAGTGAGTGATGACAATAACTCACTGAATCCCTAAGACTCCTCTCCAACTACATATACTGAAGACAAACTGAAGTAGAAGACTGAAGGATGTAAAGACTGAAGAATGAGCGGGACAAGGCGGGATAAGTTTGAATCAGATAAGACGAAGTCCTTATCAACCAAAGTCAACTTTCCCTGAATGGCAAAAGATCAGGCTTAGTGTCATCACTGACCTTAGGAAAGTAGTCTTGTCTCTTAGTTAGAATAGTCTTTGTAAACAGAGACAAAATGCATCAGTATTTTTCTTCTCAGAAGATGTCAGTTTGTCACTTAGGAAAGAGTTAAATCTCATACATGTATAAATAGCATAAGAGATGGAGTGAAAAGGTTAAGCTTGTGAATTGTAAAAACACACATACACGCAAGCCATCTTTTCACTCCTCCAAATAAAACTTAATCCATGAGATAGCTCAGTGGGTTCTAAGAGTTGTGCTCAGACTTAGCCTGAGCTTTGAGAGGAGTCACCAAACTTTGTCATTTCAATCCCAAGTAGTGTTCCGCAAGTACTTGGGTAACGTATTCTTTTTGATTGATTTCTAATAAAGAATATGATGTTGAAAATTACTTTGTGTGTTTTACTTATGTTAATTTTAGTCATTGTTCACTATTAACTTGTTTTATATTCTTAAACTATTTTAAACGATAGTGAACAGGGAACAACACATAAACATAACACAAACATAATAATAAGCGATAAAGGCGAATATACACGTAAAGCAAAAGGTAAAAGAAAGTGCAAACCAGACATAATGATTTATAGTGGTTCGGTCACGAAGCTCCTCTTTGCCCTACTCCACTCCCTGAGTACTCAACTCGGGAGTTACTTCACTAATCAACAAGCTCCCTATAGGCATAGAAAACCACACAACATTTCTTACACCGATTTCTAACACTAAGCTAAATGTCGAGTTCTAATCTTAGCTAGAACCAATCTACACAATACTTCACGGACATACACACCGTTCGGATCTACACACAACACTTTGCAGACTTATACATCTTTTGGATATACACACAACACTTCATGGACTTACACACCGTCCAGATCTATACTTACACAAATATCCTTGAATTACACACAAGTCGGATCTACCAATATGCAGTAACAAAAATTGATAGAGTTTAGATAAAGAAGAGAATCATAACAATGGTTACATGTGTGCTTTGTTTCTTGGCCAATACGAGCGTTCTTCTCTTTGGAATTTGATTGAAGAAAGAGTGTAATCACTTATAAACAAATATATACATGTTAATGTGATCAAAAAAGGTAGGAGAAGAGAGTGGGAGAGAACAGAAAGGTTTGTGTCAAAGAGGGTTGAAAATTATTATGGAAATAGTGCAGTATTTATAGCCACTAGAAGGAGCGGGGGATAAACATGGGACAATCTGGGACCGTCACCTACTTAAGAGATCGTCCCTTAATTAGGGACCGTCACCTACATACAACGCGTAGCAACACCGCATAATTAATGGTTTAAATTCGATAATAATTAATGGAGTCAATAATTTTGTCTTTATATTATCATTACAAAAACCACCGCTACCGGAAATATATTTCTCGCAATTACTAAACCAAAGTACCCTGATTTCACTAGCTCAACGGGACACGAAATACCCGATATGATAATAAAAAAAAATCCCAAATCTTATCCTACTACTACACCGCCTCTTTGTCTTTTATCTCTCTAAAAGATAGACAAGATGTATGTTCCTTTCTCTCTAAAAAATGCCCCATTTCACTGTCTCCTCTCCCTAATACAACAACTACCACCACCATCGAGCACAACAACCATCATCATCATCATCATCATCATCATCATCAAGACAAAAGGGTGCTAGGGTTTTGGTAAGGGCCGCGTTAGGTTTGTGACTAGGGTTTGTTTGGTTCGAGTTAGCCACCACAACCACCACCATCACCACGCCGCCTCTCTCATCATCATCAAAACTGTCTCTCATATGTGGTGTGACCAAATAAACAATAATCAATCTTTCTCTATTTTTTTCCTAATTAAATCCAATTATAAACATGAATAATATAGTTTTCTTGGAATTAAGCAAGGGGATTAAAACATTTTTGAAACTAGTTGGATACCCGCGTACAGCGGCGGCGATAAATATAGTTATATAATAAATATAGTAAATAAATTGTTAACCCAACTCTCCTCGCAATTCCATACCCGCTTAGTGAATTCATTTCACAACACTCCAAATGTATATGTGTTAGTTGTATGTGTTTGTTTGTGTTTTCCGTATCTTTCCCGTGACATCATTATTCCCGCACATAAAAAGACCTTCACAATCTCTTACCCGTTAAACACTTTTCCAAAAGTAAATGATTTTGATAAATAAAGTTTGTATTGATTGAAATAAAGGTTAAAGTTATAAAAATTTGAATCAAAATAAAATAAACCTACTGAAAATGTAAAAACTAAAAACTCATAAAAATATATCAAAATGGATGTTGAATTAACGAGCACAAAATTTTAAAAAATATGGTGAAATTAGATCATAAAAAAATTAAATGAATTAAAAGATATTTAAATTTAAAAATAATGGTGATTAATTAGTTAAGAAGTGACATATGTCACCCTATTATTGGAACTAATTATTTTAGTTTGTTAGAGCTCATCCTTTTTTGTTATTTTTTAGTTAGAGAAGTGTCACATGTCACTCAATAATTGGAGCTCCTTATCTTAATTTTTTGTGGAGCCCTGATATGTGCTTAAACACATACCTTTTCATTATCAAAACTGACCCAAAATAACCAAGAAAGAGCCGTTTATTGCTAATATTTGTGGGTTTCTTGAGTTTGTGCTTACACGATACCTGGATATGTAAAACACACCTAAAGTTAACCAAATACGAAAACCCGAGCACGAGATTAAGAGAGCTAAAGGCCGAGCCGAAGGTCTCATTAAGCATCTGTGAAGATTTTTATGCTCGGAGGATGATATTTGAAAGATATAATCAAGTTTGAAGAATTGTCAAGATCAGTCCCTGAACTTTCAGAAAATGGCAGAAATGACCCCTCAAGTTTCAAAAGTTGCAAAATCAGCCCTTGGTTTATTCAGAAGGACAAGATTGGCCTTTGAAAGACATTTTCGTGATTTACATGTGTGGTCCCTGGATTTTCAGAATTAACACATTTAGTCCTTTAAATATATTTTGGATCAAATGCTAGTCCAACACAAACCTTTGGCCCATTGATAGCCCAAGTCCAAAACCCCTATACCCGGTCCAATCCCAGCTATATCCTTTACCCGGTATTTAACCCGAGTCAACCCATCTTACCCGGTCAACAAACACTCGAATTAATATAAAACCCAAACGCCAAATCCTCTTCCCGCCATCGCACCCACAATCACTCTTTTTTACCCTCAAACCCAACCATTTACCTCACTTAATGTACTTTCTAGAAGCCCCAATTAACGGTCGTAGCCGTGGCGAAGATTTGGATTGCCAAGATGGACAAAAGGGAGCATTTGATTGGCCAAGACACCTCATTATTTTGATCTAACGATGAGAATGAAGAGATGACAATAGAGGGTGATCAAGGGCGAGATTAGAAGACCAGAAGCTTCGGTATCATGGCTCACCTATTTAAAGCCCATTTCACACATAACAAGTCGCCCGTTTTTATGAATTTAGAAAATCTGAACCATTGTTGATTCGTCATTTAAATGTTTTCGTAGTTAATTAGTTAATCTCGGTTTAGAATTGTAATTTCAGTTTTATTAATACAAGTTTCATTTCAAATTTCAATTCCTTGTTTCAATTTCATTTCAAGCTTCCATTCGTTTTATCATTGTTTAATTAGCTTCTACTCTATTCCATTAAGCTCACTTAAGCTTATTATAGCTTATGTGAGTTTATTGTGTTTCAATTGTGTTTCGATTCGCTACAAAAAGTCAACTAAAGTTAACATTGGTCAAGTTTTCAGAAGTAAAATCCATTTTTAGTCAGAATCTAATTTAAATGTGTTAAAAATTTGAGATTAGTTGTATTTTGATGATTTGATTCAGTTTTAGTCAAATTCCATTAAGTTCGTGATTTCATTTGCATCTTATTGGTTTTAACTAGTGTTTGGCAATAGGTGCTAATTTGAGATCTAGGATAGTTCAGTGGTTCATTTTTGGTTGATAAAGTCATTTTTAGAACTCATTCGGTCATTAGTTGCTTCGATTTCAATCTAAGTCAAACTTCACTTAAATCTCTTCATACCTTCACATCGCTTAGTTTTTTGAAGTGCATAACCTTGAAAATAGGTATAGAAATCATTAGAGTAGCCTATTCTAGTTACATTATAGCTTTAAACATCATAATCTTTCAGTACTAGTAGCTCAAATCTTCATAAAAGTCAAATATGCTCATCTGTTCTAAAAGTCAAAAAGGCATTTTTAGTTTTGAATGGCAATCTTTGTGGATTTTTAGTTTCCTCATTTTTAGTCCAAATCAGATGAAATTCAGGATTCTAGCACTTGAGTTGGTGGACTTTAAGCTAGTACTTTTAGTATAATTTTTAGAATTTTCCTTATTAGCTTTTAAGTGGCTTGAGTTGGGTGGTTCGGATCATTTCCTCGCCTGCATCGTTTCATTTTGTCCAACTCCCTTATAGTTTTGATTTTTAATTCTTTCAGTTTAAGTCCTTATTAGCTGAGATTCTGGACTTAAGCAATTTGGTTGGTGGTTGATAAGCGATATTTTTAGTTTATTTTTGCAATTTTTTCTAAGTTAGATAATTAGTGCTTAAAGTAGGACCTGTAGGGCCTGTTTGGCTAGTGTAGTTTAGACTTGCGTTGTTGCTTATTTCCCTTTAGCTTGTGCTCATTAGGTCCATTTCAGTTACAAGAGCCATAACTTAGTTAGTTTAGGATATTTTTAGCTTTTAGGCAAATTTTGGTAGTTTATAATTAGCTTTTAGCTTATTTACATATGCTTATCTCATCAGTTGTGTGCCCAAATTGATCTTCCTGGGCTCCAAATTAGTTTCTGTTATTTTTCCCTTGTTCTCAGTATTATTTTATAATATTCTGGAAGTTTTCATATTTTTCATTGTTCATTTGCTATTTTTCATCAACATTTTATGTCATTTTCTAGCATTTTTAATTAGCATTTAATCCAAATAATTCAGAAAATGTTCAGAAAAATGTAATTTCAATTTTCCTAGTTTTAGAAAAATTAAAAAGTGATAAAAAGTGTTTTTCCAGAATTTTCTTAGTTTAAATAGTATTTTCTAGCATTTTAATTAGTTTTAAAGATTATTAAATTCATAATAAATAGAGAAAAGTCTAAAAATGTGACTCAGCTTTCTAAAATTCTTTTTAGTTAAATTTGATTTTTGAAAAATAGTTTTCTAATTTTCTTGCTTGTTTTCCTAATTTTTAGAATTTAGCTCTATTTTAAATGTCTTAAATTAGTTTTTAATTCAAAATAAATTCTAGAAAAACCCTAAAAATTAGTTTTAATTCTTAGTTAATTTTCAAATATCATTTTTAGTTAGAAAGTAATTTTAGATCATTTTTTTAGGATTTAGATTAGACGTAGTTGCATTTTTATTCGCATTTCGTTTAATCCCGTATTTGCATTTTAGCATAGATTTGCGTAGTTTGCTATTATTCTTAGTTTTCCCCATAGATTTATTTCCCTTTTATGCTTCCCTTGCCCCGTAGTTTAGAAAACTTCAAATTACCCCCTTTTCCCATTCAAATCCCGATAATCGCGACGTGAGTTGGAAATTCCATTCAACCCTCGTTCGGAACGATCTCGGTGCTCAAACCTAACACGTTTGAGTTACCCGTATACTACACACTTCTCTTATTATTGGTTTCCCCGACAAATCAAGCCCACAACTTAAAATTTTGAAATTAGATTCCTGTGGTAGAGATTAAAAAAAGGTGTTTGTTTGATTGATTTGGGTCTCTGGTCGGATGTCAACCCGTGTAGGGTTTCGAATCAGTGACCCGTTTGGGTTCAGGATGACCCGTATGGTCACAGTGGGTATGGATTTGCTTATATTTGTTGTTTCGAGTTTACTTGCGTCTTGTGTAATATTCTTAATGAATCTATTTGATTGTGATTTTTTGTAAGCTTATTAAGGTGTAGTTTATTCTGGTTGTAGTTAAAATTTTAGTAAACAAAATGATAAACATAAGGGTGAACTGATGTTGTGTTTTCTTCAGGCACCAAGGGTGCGCTTGGTTTGCTCGTTCCTAGCTCACACCACAAGGGTGGTGTTTTGGTTTGGTTAAACCCCCAAGAGGGTGTTTGCTGCTCTCGGTGACAAAAAGCCAAGCCACAAGGTCTCAAGTTCAAGCCTTGTGGAGATGGGGTTTATTTCTTTTATTTTTTTAGCTTATCTATGCTCATTTGGGTTTATGGCTTAATGGTTTTTGGCTTTGGTTTCAGTTGGAAACCACGACCCAGATAGGGTGGTGTTTGTTTGACTTGATACACGACAGCCACGAAAGGGTGTCGTTGTGGTTGTTTGTTGATTGTGTCGAACCCACTTTGGGTATGTTGTTTGTTCTGGCTCAAACAACCCAAGAGGGTGTTTAAATTGTTTTTACCCTCGACACAAGAAGTGAACCCGCAAGGGGTGTTTGTTTTATATTCTATATGTGACTTACATGCTTGTTCTAATCTGGTAATTGTAAAGGCTGCTTATATTTGTGCTTAATATACATTTTGTGTACATTGGGCTTCACTTGGTTAAATCTGTTAAACCGTAATGGGCTAAGACATTATTGGGCTAGACATATAGTGTGTTAATGAGCTAATATAGTTAATATTATTAGGCTAAGTATAAAAAGGATTAATGAACTAACTTGTAACATGTTATTGAACTAAGTATACATTGGACAAGTTGACATATATGACTATCGATCTCAAAATATATCGGACTATGCTAATACTTAACGGATTTGGATAATATGGATTTGAATTTAACACATTGGACATTAGACTTATATCGTACATAACGGACTTGGACTATTAAACTCATGTTGATATTTTATTGGAAAAAACATTGAACTTTATATATTATTAGACTAATAGATTATTATTAGAATAAACATATTGGACATTGAACCTATATGAATTGACATTGTTTGGACATTTAACTTATAACATATTGATTATTAGACTCGTGACGGATTTAAGATATCGGGCGATTGCCCAATGGACTGTTATTGGGCTATTAAATATAATACACATGTGTTATATGTTTTATACTTTGGCGTGCGTTTGTCTTGAGTCTATGACCTTATACCACCACACGAACTATCATACTAAACTTTTTACAAACATTGATATGAAACTTTCACGAAACCATAAATGTATTATCTCTTGAAACTCTTACGCATCGATTATTATTCGCGTATCAGATTATGAGACAAACTCATATCTATTAGGTTATGCCGATTTCGTATCGTTGTGCTATGCTTCTTTATACTGTTCTGTCATACTCTTTGACACCATTGTGTTACTTACGTCACTACACTCTAAGGTGAGTTTCACACCCCCATTTTACTGTTTTACTCGTTTTGGGGTGGAAAGCATGCTATGATTATTTAAAACTAAATTGGTTGTGCATTTATGAAATTATGAATTTACTGAACTGATTTAATTTACTAAGCTATGCTCTGCTATTTTATGCAAACTGATATGTATGCTTATGTTTGGCGCTTGAGAACAATCGTGAAAGTCCCCTGGAACAACACTACTTATTAACTTACTCCTACTATACGGGACGAGTTGTTGATATTTATAGATAGTGCTATTAGGGGTAGAGCCATCCCATCACTCTCACTAAACGGAGTGCATAGTATCACCTTCTCATGTTAGGTTAGAGCATGTTGCATGTAGGGGCAAGATTTTGGCTAAATTGGATTAAGTAGTGGACCATTCAAGGCATGAACACGCCGCATACATAATGGACTTTTTTGAGACTTTGACAACCAATTGATTTTCCTGTTTTGGAAACTACTTGGTGTAATAAAATCCTGTGAACTCACCAACCTTTGTGTTGACACTTTCAAAGATGTATTTTCAGGATTACAGGTGATAGCTAAACTTTGGAGGCGCTTGGGCATTGGCATGGCATGGTCATAAAAGACTCTGATATAATTTGGGGACCACTTAACTTCTTTTTATGGGCCTACATTCTAAAATATATATTTTGGAAGATGTAAACATAAATCTTTATGAAATAAGATTTCTCAAGTTAAACCGTTGTTCTATACAACGTGTTGTGATATCAATCGAGTAATACCCCAGTAACACTTACTTCTGCTGCAAACCATTTTTTTGGGGGTGTCACGAAAAGGTTTTGTCACATTTATAAAAATGTGAGGTTTAAGGACGATAGTAATTCTCTAATCACTTAACAAGTTTGATATATTGTTTGTACATGCCTTAAGTGATTCAGACTTGAGATGCTGAGAGATGTTGATGTATGTATGCATTGATGATTTGTGTTACGAGTAACTTGTGCACTTTACGTTATGTACTACAAGTTACATTTTTGTCATTATTAAAATTTAAAGAGACTGTAAAGATTAAATGTCGTAACTTTTGCACTAACAATCTACCCCTTTTTGATGATGACAATATATGTAAATCAACTCATAGTAGAGTGTCGAAGTTACTTATATACACTCCTTCTCCTCTTTTTCCGAAGCAAAAAGGTACCGCCAATTTAGAGATATAAAGAAGATCGGCGAAAATAGGGGATATTTCTATGCTTGTAGAGATTAGAAGAACGAAATGGTGGAGAAATTTGGCGAGCTTGCATCATCCTAGTGAAGTCTTGCTCATATCGTCATGGTTTAACTAATCTCCAAACCATGTATCCAAATATATCCGAGCTCCCCCTAGATCATTGCAACCACATGATCCTTTCATATTGACTTTAGCGGATCCATGAATCAAATAGGTTCCAAAAGCTTAACCTACATCAAGGGTAAGTTTCAAGCAACAATGTATGTAAAAGAATATGAGTAGCATTATAAAGGTGAAATACACATAGCAAGAAATGTGTAGATGCGTTAACGATTTGCAAACAAGTTGGACATTTGAAAATGCTCCCCCTCGGTGTATGCTCCTCCTTGTTTGAGCTACCAAAGAATTGAGCGATTAAGGAATGCTATAAAACAAAGTTAGTAGATAGGCACGCGCGCGCGCGCACACACACACACACACACACACACACACACACATATATATATATATAGCAAGAGACTATCATAGAATAAGACATGCACAACTTAGGTATGAGTATTCTAAAGTATGACACAAAAGAAATTGAAACTAGAGATATATAATCATTGATTCTACAATGACTACCTAAAATCGAGACGCATGCTTAAGGAGTAGGACTGGACCGACACCCTTTGTATAATTTTCCATCCAATTATACTAACATTAATGAACGAGAAAGTAATTTGTTTATTGATTGACATACCATTATCTAAATTCTTCTAAGAAAGTGAGGAATCAAGAAAAATATCTAATATCGAGACATGAAGACGATATGCTCCTGGATGAAAAAGATAATGACCTAATAAAATTTGAAAAGTGTGGAAGGATGAACGGAAATGAAGAAAGAAGGTGTTAAGCCAAGATTGGCAAGGACGGTGTGGATTAACAAATCATTTTCACTGCCAATGAATGTTCGGTCGTTAACTCCTCGAGCCGCTGCCGCCGTTTCTAGGACCGACCGATGCCTCACCTGCACAGGTACCTACCTAGTGTATTGGAAATCATAACACAAGGTAGGATTTGTATGCTAGTCGAATTATAGAGATAGAAAGTAGGATATTCTAGTGAGAGAAAGTAAAGTTCTAAGATTAATATCAAATGAACATCAAACCCTTCCCCATGGTGGGAAAGGGCTTATATAGTGCTTACAAAAATGCCCCCTACGGGCTGTAGAACGGGAATACAGTGGGTAAAGACCCGACCTGACTCCATGGGTGTAACGATAACTAAATGTTTACTATTAAGACTACGACCTAACTAATGCTAGATGTTACTCGGGGTGACCGAGTTTTTCAAATGAATTTTCATATTCCAAACAATCTCCCCCTAAGGGAGGTCACCCCGAAAATTACAATTTGAATTCTAGCATTCTATTACATAAATTTAATTTCCTAGCTCGTAGTCTTTGATTCTTCAAAGTCCGCAATATTTGTACTTCAACTAATGATCTTTGGATGAATGTTCCTTTAACTTGGGTGATCTTTGAGCTTTCTTCGAGATCATTAGCCACCATACATCTCTAAATCATCCTTTGCAGTATTGCCTCCATGTGATGATGTGACCTTCAGACCGACATGCTCACACTTTTCTAGATCATGATATTTTGCATTAGAGTTGTGGAATCAGTCTTTCAATTATCAATGCATTTCTTTGATTTTAAGTGTGAAGTGTGAGCATGTGGTTATGAATTGACATCTCATTGGCTAGCAGCTGCAACCGTTAGGGATTCCTGCAAACAACAGTTAGCAATAAACAAATGAAAGTGTCTTTGTTCACTTTTGTTGAATAGGGTTGCAAGAACCATGGTTCCCTGTTGATCAGTATAAATACTGCCTGTGATCAGGTAGAATTCCAAAGAATCTCCTTGACAGGGTTTCGCAGCTTTACTAGCCGTTCTCAAACCAGAGCATCTCAAAGTAGACAACACGGAGTGAGTGAACCAGCGAATTGGGATTCACTAATTAATGAGAAATTTATTTGATAAAAAATCGCATATTGCTAGATAAAGAGTTTTGGCGATACGATAAAAGTTTTATAAGCAACATCAAGTTTCAATCAAAAATACTTTTGTTTGAAAATTTATGCGTAGTCGATGTGCTCGAAAACAATTGTTGAGCACATCGAAGGGTTTTCCAAAAGCATCCGTCAATTCATTTACTGGAACAAGGTTGATTCAAATGCGAATCACCCCATCGTTGTTTTCCAGTTATCACAATTTTGATCCTTGAATGATCTCACATGTCACCCACCGAGAGCCTGCTTGATGTTGGCTCTAAAAGGATTTCCATCTTCATTGTGAATACTTTACTCGATCAATCTGATGTTCTGGCAATACCACAAGGATAACGCGTAGAACTCTTAATGTATATTTTCTTACTTTTCACGGTGTATGAAATAGCAAGCATATTGAAAATGTGTCCTAGTGAGATTTACGGATGATCTTTTGGCTCTATACTCAATAGTGCATTTTAGTAGTCGAAGACTGGAGTGGTGTCTCCTGTTTCAATATCAACATGACTCGTAATGAGCAGTCAATAGATTATGCAGGGTTTCCCGTGAGAATGAAACAAGTCCTTTTAAGAGAACTTGAGTGGTTAGAAGGTTTAGTGTAGTGCGTCACTGGGTCCATGATGTCTTGTTGTTAGGATTTAGAAAATCCGTTGGTAAAAGTGTCGGTCACCTCAAGTATATGTATTTGTTAGAAAGCTCGTAGTCGTAGTCAAGTTATGTTAATAAGTAGTTAGTTAAGTAACAACCGGAGGACTGACCGGCTTTACCCATCGTATGCCCCGATCCACAGCCCGTATGAGGCTGTCTTGTAAGAAACTATAAATACCCTCTACCTCCCAAGGTAGAGGGTTGGAGCTTGATAATATCATTTTTCTTTGTCTCACTAAGTTCCCTAAACTCTTCCACTTTATCTCTCTAAAACCCATAAGTATACGCCCCATATTATACATATGTGTTGTGTTTATGAAATCCAATATCCAACAATTGGTATCAAGAGCCATGATTTGATCATTCATCTTTCATGTTTTTGGATTTCTAGTGGTTTTCATAGGGTTTTTGGGTTTGAATGAGTTTAGAGTAGATTGCATCATTTGGATCATCTCTAGTGTTAAAGTTTGGATTTTGATAGTATTTTTATGTTTAGAATCATTATATGTGTTTAGGTTTTGATTTGGATGGCTTGAATCAGTGTGGTTGGGTTGTTTTTGGATTGAAAAGTGGTGTTTTAGTAAGTTTCTAGAAAGCGATTTGTGTCACGGATAAGTTCTCTTGTATGCGATTTGTCTTTGTTTTTATGCGATTTGTCTCAAAAAGGATTGCTTATTGAAGCGATTTGTCTAATTCTGGGAAGTGATTTGTACTCTATGCGATTTGTCTCTTGAGACAAAACGACAAGAAAGGACAAAGTAGTGGTCGTACTTGTGCGATTTGTTTGGTAAAGCGATTTGTCTATCTAAGCTTAACTTTGCTTATTTAAGCCGAGTTGGCCATTTAAGCCATTTGTCCCAAGGTTTACTTGTTGTTTTAAGTTTATTTGTGTGTTTGAGATTTGTCTACTCTAGCCACTGTCACCTTAAGCCATTTGTCATTTAAAGTTTATTTGTGAACCCGTATGACTTGTCAAGTGAGCTTAATTGTCTTTTGAGACTTATTATTTCTTCTTGTTACGCTTTACGTTTTCTGATTTAGTAAAATCCCATGAAAGAATCTATTTCCTGCTTAATCTAAGAGTTGTGAAATCCCGTAGTCTGTGAATCATGTCTACAATCACCTCTTTAGTTGCCGATGATGTACAAGCCGCAAGATGAGACACTCGCCCTCCCATGCTAGACGTAACCGACTATGACTCTGGGCTCAAAGGATCGACTTTATTGCTTAGGAAAAGAAAATGGGGGTAACATACTCAAGTCAATTGATGAAGGACCATATCAAGTTGAGACTACCGTAGACATTCTGAAACTACTACCGATGGTTCAAGAATATTAGGATTGGATAGACCAAAGATGTATGATGAACTGATTGATAAGGAGAAGAAGAGATATGATGCCGACATCGTATGCCAAACATCATACTGTGGTTTACCTAAGGACATTTACAAGCCGATCAATCACAACACCGGCTAAGGTAGTTTGGGATAATGTTAAGATGCTTCTCTCTCGTTCTCAATTGACTAAAGAAGACGTGGAGTCTCAAATATGATGACTTTGAGAACTTTAAGATGCATCAGGGAAAGTGTCACCGAATATCATGTAAGATTCCACAAGCTTGTGAATGATATGAGGAATATCAAAATGACAATGCCAAATATTTAGCTCAATTCAAAGTTTGTGAACAACATGAATCAGCGATCGCACAAATTTGTCACCGCAAATAAGCTAAAACAAAGGTTTGGAGGAACACCAACTATGAACAATTGTATGCATATTTGCTCCAAAATGAGAAGCATGCCGTTTGAACGGATGATCCTTGAAAAGTTCGACAACAATACCGAAATGCAAGCTCCTCAAATGATTCAACTGCATTCTACACTAATGTAGGAATAACTACCAAAGCATCTCAAGTCGCACTAACCGTAATGGTAATCACAAACTCATTCCATCCTGTGGTATAAGCCTCGTGATTCGCACACATTCATGGAAAATCTCGCCAATCAATTATCTCTCATGGTTAGGCAAAATCTCGAACCTCACTCCATACACCAACAATAACTCGTAACAACATCCAATCCCCATAATCAAGCTACCTAGAGATGGAAAGGTAATGGTGCAGAGTGTGTAAGGAAGGCATAATGAACAAGGTATGGCCGAGCAAAGTTATGGAAATACCGAGTAGTGGAGGATTTATAGGCAATCGTAATCGAGGAAGGATCATGACTCAAGGTCAAGGGAAGCCAATCAAGTGTTACAATTGTGGTGGTGAAGGACATATTGCAAGGAACCGCGACATCTCCAAAATGTCCACAAAATGCGAGTACTTCTGTGGATAAAATGTTGCCGGTGCAAGCTCAAGATAATGGAGCAATGTGGATGAGGAAGAATTGCTATTTTGCCGAGGAAATGCCAAAACTTATGATGCGGATGTGGATGAGCACCATTGCAGGAATAGCTCAAAATCATCCAAATGCATTTCAAGTGGCGTGATTGTGATGCATATGACTCTGATGTCGATGATGAACCTACTGCCCAAACCATCTTCATGGCTAGTATTTCTCCAATTGTCTCTCCAAAGGTCCCGTCACCACAACAAGCAAGCCCCTCCAAGGAATCAATCATATCAGAGGTACTAAAACTATACGATGATATTGATGTGCAAAAGATACATGACAAGGTACAATCAACTGCAATTATTGAATCAGATATTGAAAATATGGGTAATAGCAATATTGTCACATATGATCAATATGTGAAACAAAATGAAAGTGAAATTGTACCAAATAATGCATCTTCTGCAGTCAATGATGACTATATTTTTGATGAAGTCACTGCATGTGCCCCTGATGATTCTATAATGATGGATCTGGACACACACTTTGTGTCAATGATATTTTGTATGATATTAAGCACGCATAATTTACTTAGTAATACTTTAGAAGATGTATTGTATGTAAACACAGATTAAACACAAAACTTAAGCTCCAATATTATTGATGAATAATACGAGTGATCTAAGCTTATCACTAGGGTACACCTGAAGCTTTTGTGAGTAATAATGTAGGTAATTTTCTAGTACGTAAGACAATGACCTAGGATCTCCTTTTATACAACAAGGAGTCCTTTACAAGATAAGTATAAAGCTAACATTATAGAATATACACAAGATCTATTCTATGCTTATCTAAACACGTTCTCCTAATCATTATCAGCAAAGGGTAATAATGTACCGCCATTAGTTGGTAATATCGCTTCCAACCGCTAGTGTTAATCCCAGCAAAGGTAAACCGCAACTATCCATGGTAATGGATTATTCCCAAAAATCCTCCTCTAAGCTTATGATTTCTCTGCAAATCAATAAGTTTCTTCAATATGCATTATCTTCAAGGATTTGGGAATTCAACCAAACACTTCGCTTCTTCCTTAACTTCAATAGCTCTTTGAACATTGATCTTTAAGTTTCAGTAACAATGCTCGACCTTCTCATTGTCTTCATGAACTCTTATAGTAGTACATAACATCATCAGTGAGAGTTCCAGCCGAAAGGATATTCTTTTCTCGCCAGCATGAAAGCATCTTCCATTTGTCAGAGACATGATGAACTTCACATGAATCATAGTAACACCATTTAGTACCGTGACATGTGCAATCTAGAATTTCCGTAAATCATCATTAACATTTAGTTCATAGAGCCTTCTAAGATTAACCCATAAATGCATCTCCTTCATGTCTTTGAGATCTTGAGCATTAAACCTTTCTTGAACTAACTTCCATAGTGTATCAAGGTCATCTCTGCCAAAAGATTTTATAAGATCTTCAAATTGAATGAATGATGAAGTTTCACCACCTAGCCTTGTGATCTTCCATGTTGGAGCAAAATTGCTAGCAATGTAAACTTCCCAATCAATGATAGGATGTATTACTTGCAGTGGTTCCGATAAAAATCTTCTTCTACAACCACAATCCTCCGCCATTGTTCTTCGCTGAATTTCTCAAGAGGAATTTCTTTGTTCTTCATCAACCTTAGTCTTCTTAACGCTTTGAGAATCACTTTTTTGGCCTTTCTTCAATCCGTGAAACCTATTTGCTTCTTCTTCTGAGTGCATAGAAACAAAATCACCGCCTTGCCTTTTGCTCTGTAGTAAGCTTCTTCAACTTGATCATCAGGCATTCCTTTGAATTGATGTTTCTCCCAACCACCAACATGACAACAATAAGTCTTCATATATGAGAGAACTTGTGCTTTGGTTGGTTGTCTTGATTTCTTTTGACCCTTTCTCGACCGTATTTCAATCACATCTTCAAGTGTTGATTGTTCTTCTTCATTTGAATGAAATCCTTCAACTGAAAGCGCTTCTTGTTCTTCAGCTAAGGATACATCACTACAAGGTCAATTGCCTTTTTCTTGATTTTTGGATTATTAGCAATCAAGAATTCAATATCTTCTTCGTAAGGAACATAGCTAAACTCTCGAGTCTTCTCTAAGTATTGTAGGTTGAATAGTGGAAAGTGGATCTTCAATAAAATCTTCCATTCTATTCAATCTTTTAGTCTCCAAAAAGCTTGCAACTTCCATTTCTTCTAGCTTTTTCTTTTCAAAGAACTTGTTCTTCAATAATCTTTTTGCAATTCTCTATAAAGAGCAATTTGTGCTTGTTGTTTCTTTGAAATCTTTCTTCCGCTTTGCTCTACACTCTCCATAACCGCTTTACCTTTGTCTTTCTTCGCTTATCAAATTCTTCACTTGAAGTGGCAATATTGGCTCGGCAAAGTGAAATGGAATCAGTGGTAAAATCGCTGCGCATTTAAAATGTCTTGATCATCAAGTTGTTCCTTGAGTATTAGCTTCCTTTGCTCCTTTACATGTATCTCCTTCATCTTCAAAATCAATTTTCCTCCCTCGAAGTTTCAAAGACTTGTTTTCCTCCTCGCTTGGGAGAATTACCCAAATCTTGATCAAAACCAAATTCATCATCATTAGTGAGGATGAAGATGAAATCACCAACTTTGCAGCTTTTATTGTGCTATTTCAA